>OY740788.1:87536346-87893846 GCA_963514005.1 Raja brachyura
CACTGCCTCAATCACAAGGATGTCCTTCTTCAAATTAGGAGACCAAAACTGTACACAATACTCCAGATGTGGTCTCACCAGAGCCCTGTACAACTGCAGAAGAACCTCTCTACTCCTGTACTGAAACCCTCTTGTTATGAAGGCCAACATTCCATTAGCTTTCTTCACTTCCTGCTGTACCTGCACGCCAACTTTCAGTGACCAGTGTACAAGCACACCCAGGTCTCGCTGCACCTCCCCCTTACCTAACCTAACCCCATTGAGATAATAATCTGCCCCCTTGTTTTTGCCGCCAAAGTGGATAACCTCACATTTATCTATATTATACTGCATCTGCCACACACCTGCCCACTCACTCAACCTGTCCAGGTCACCCTGCAACCTCCTAACATCCTCTTCACAGTTCACACTGTCATCCAGCTTTGTGTCATCCACAAACTTGCTAGTGTTGCTCCTAATTCCCTCTTCCAAATCATTAATATATATGGTAAACAGTTGCGGCCCCAACACCGAGCCTTGCGGCACTCCACTCGCCACTGCCTGCCATTCTGAAAAGGTCCCGTTCACTCCTACTCTTTGCATGTTTCATGGCATGAGTTTATCCTCATGATCACCCCGGCTTTATCCAACCAGGGACAGCTCCCCCCTCCTCATCCATTCCAGCAGCTTAGTCAGATTCTGTTGGCTCCTTCGCAGTTTTGAAGAAGGGTCTTCGACCTGAAACATTGACTCCATTCTGTTCCCAGTTATGCAGCCTGACCAGCTGAGCATATCCAGCCTTTTCTGGTCTTATTTTAGATTTTGAGTATTTCAAGTTATCTTTGATTTTCAATTACATTTGTCCAATATGTTAACAAAAATAGTAAAGATGACTATTTCTAAAGATACACTAATTTAACAAAGATGACAATACATATGTACAATACATTAATACAATGGCAATAACCATGCCCAAAGGTGACCATAAGGTGACCATAATGATGTCATCAGTTTCATGGCATCATACAATTATAGAGGTGAACAATGCAAAAATGGCGCTTTGGCCCAACATAACCACACTGACCTTTTGGCCCATCTACACTAATTCCGTTTTTCTGCATAAGGACCATATCCTTCTATAACTTCTAGTTAAGTGTATGTCTAATTATATCTGAAACATACCAATCTTCCTCAGCTGGTCGATCCAGATTGGGTCCAGCTCACCCAATCAATTCCGTTCCCATTTCTGATTATGAAGTGAGCCCAAGCCAATGGTCTATTCCCCTCCTTCTCCATGCAGTGCAACACCAAGTGACTGCAGTAACACCCACCTGTATTGCAATCAATGGCATCCGTTCCAACAAACAAATTCCTCCTTGCTGGAGGAATCAGCAGGTCGGGCAGTATCAGTGTCGGGAAATGGATAGAAGATGTTTTGGGTTGGCATCCTTCTGTTTATTTTCCTCCACAGATGCTGCCGGTCCCACTGAGTTTCTCCAGTAGCGGCGGGCCCTGTGGCGGTGTTCCGGCGTTCCAGCGACGTTCCGGCGGCGGGCCCTGTGGCGGTGTTCCGGCGTTCCGGCGACGGCCCGGTTTCGGAGGCTCGGCCACGGGCCTGGTGGACGGCAGCATCGGAGGCCTGGATCTCCTCAGCGCAGAGGGAGAACAAGGAGGGAAGAAGACAGAGACTCTAAGACTTTTGCCTTCCACCACAGTGAGGATGTGGGTGTTGAACTCACTATGGTGGATGTTAGATATGTGTTTATTGTGTGGTTTTGTTATTTTTTATATATGTATGACTGCAGGCATGACATTTCGTTCAGACCGAAAGGTCTGAATGACAATAAAGGTATTCAATTCAATTAGTTTGTTTTTTTGCTCCAGATTCAACATCGGCAACCTTTTGTGTCTCCACTGCCACTCCAATATTCAGTCCTGGATGTCTCTGGAAGCTTGATACCAAATCAATACTTGATACTGGACTCAATACTATTGCAACAGTACTCACTCTCTCCACTTTGCCTATATTTGTATTACTCTGCACTTCCTTGAGGCAGACTCAATCACACAGTTGCACAATTTATTTTTGAGTTTCCTCATTCCGTTACAGAAAAAACTATTTAACCTAAGCAAAAAAGGGCCACCCTCATGGGTTATGTTTACTTCTGCTCCTTCGAGCCATATTCATACCTCAAGGACAAATAAACAACTTCTGTCTAATTCCTGATGTGTTTGAGTGCGGTCCCTGGGTGTGCAAACACCAAGTGTCATTGTCTGCTGATGCTGCATTCTCCCAAGTGATGCACAGGATGGGACTGGCACATTGCCACAGACCATTCAGTTGAATGGGACCGTAGTGTCCAGTTTTCCCTATAACTCTCATGCCAATTCCTGGATTCCTGCTTAGCTCTGGTGCACACCACTGGATGGGCATCTTCATTAGCTGTTCTGGTACAGTGGTTTGCTTTGCTAGCATGGTAAAATCTATTCGAGTGGAGCTTGTGGTCAAGAAAGTGGACAGGATTGTTGGCCATGAACAGTGAATGGTGTGCCGGTTTTATGGGCTGACTGTTGCACTGTGTCGCCGTGTCTAAGCCTCATGCAGATGTATCTGGCCATAACAAATCTACATTGTGTTATTGTTGAAGTGACAGGAAGTCAATTTTCCACACATCCTCTGTAACATCTCACTCAAAGATGTGGTCAGAGGTTTCAAGTTGGCACACATCCAGAACAGTCTCCATATTGCAACGTTGTCATGGACCGATTCTCTCTTCCCCCACCCTCCACAAATCTGTTGCTTTAGTCCCATCCTCCAATTGCCTGGAATCTCAGCTATTGAGCCCATTGAGACAGAACAACCTTTACTAATGCCTCTGACCTAGCATTGTCTTGTCCCTTCAGAATATTTACCGTTTCTAGATATTCTTAGCAATTGGCATTTGTGTATTATTGTCCAGTGTACTGAGATACAGTGAAAGACCTTGTTTGTATTTGATCCAAAGTAGACAAAAATGCTGGGGAAACTCAGCGGGTGAGGCAGCATCTATGGAGCGAAGGAAATAGGCAACGTTTTGGGCCAAAACCCATCTTCAGACCGATGTGAGGGTGGGGGGGGGGGGGGGGGGGGGGGAGAAGAAAGGAAGAGATGGAGCCAGTGGGGGGAAGGAGAGCTGGGAAGGGGAAGAGAATGTAGTGACTACCTGAAATTAGAGAAGTCAATGTTCATACCGCTAGGGTGTAAACTACCCAAGCAAAATATGAGGTGCTGCTCCTCCAATTTACGGTGTTGCCCATGGCCATGGAGGAGGCCCAGGACAGAAAGGTCGGATTTGGAATGTGAGGGGGAGTTGAAGTGCTGAGCCACTGGGAGATCAGGTTGGTTATTACGGACCGAGCGGAGGTGTTCGGCGAAGCAATCGCCAAGCCTACGCTTGGTCTCACCGATGTAGAGCAGCTGATATCTAGAGCAGCGGATGCGATAGATGAGGTTGGAGGAGGTGCAGGTGAACCTCTGTCACACCTGGAACGACTGCTTGGGTCCTTGAATGGAGTCGAGGGGGGAGGTAAAGAGACAAGTGTAGCATCTCTTGAAGTTGCAAGGGAAAGTGTCCGGAGAGGGGGTGGTTCGGGTTGGAAGGGACGAATTGACCAGAGAGTTACGGAGGGAGCGGTCTCCGTGGAAAGCAGACAGGGGGGGAGATGGGAAGATGTGGCAAGTGGTGGGATCACGTTGGAGGTGGCGAATATGTCGGAGGATTATTTGCTGTTTGTGACTGCTGGTGGGGTGGAAGGTGAGGACAAGGGGGACTCTGCCCTTGTTACGAGTGGGGGAGATGGGGAGTGAGAGTAGAGTCACGGGGTATAGAAGACACCCTGGTGAGAGCCTCGTCTATTTTATCCAGGTAGATCATACCATATATAAGTAACTGAAGGAAGATAAATAAATGAAGAGCAGAATATAGTGTTACAGCCACAGAGGAAATACAGGGGGTGGAAGATTGCAACCTTCTCGTGGCCCGCCCTGTTTCGACTAATGCAATCAACTCGACGTGCACAAACGGAAGATCAAACAGAACAAGTTGTCCAACAACTTGAGGCTGTGCACGCCTCACGGAAGAAGAAGAGGGAAATACAGAAACAAAGTACAAAGGCAGTAAAGAGGTAGATTAGAAGATGTAGAATTGATGGATTGTTGAAAGATACAGCCTGGAAACAAGTCCTTCGGCCCACAAAGTCCATGCTGACTTTCACACTAGTTCTGATATCACATTTGTTGCATCTACTTCCTACACAGGAGGGGAAATTTACAGGGGCCCAATTAACCTACAAATCCACACGTTTTTAGGATGTGGAAGGAAACCTAGTCCTCTGAGGAAACCCATAGAGTCACAGAGAGAACGTGCAAACTCCACACAGATAGCACCTGAGGTCAGAATTGAACCTGGATCTCTGATTCTGAGGCAGCAACCTTACCCGCTGCGCCACTCTAATTCCTTAACCTATGGGAGTACGGTGCAGGTACAATGGATAATTAGGAAGGTTGATGGAATGTTGGTCTTTAGTGTGAAGGGTATAGCTTATAAAAGGGGAGACTTTTTACACAACTTTACAGGATGCTGGTGCAACTGCACTTGCAGGACTGTGTGGATTTCTGCCCTTCATATTGAAGACAGGATGTATCTGTTGGAAGCAGTGTAGAGAAGGTTCATTGGATTGATTCCTGAGTCATCACTGAGGCTGGGGGGTGACCTGCTAGAGGTTTATAAGATCATCAGGGCCTGGATAAGGTGCATGGTCACAGTCTTTTTCCTAGGGTGGGGGTCCAAAACTAACGTACTTAGATTGAATGTAAGAGGAGACGTTTTAAAGGGAACTTGAAAGGTAAGATTATCACGTAGAAGGTGGTGTGTACATGGATCGAGCTGCCAGGGAAACTGGTCGAGGTGGGTTCAAATAGGGATATTGACCAAATACAAGCAAATGGGAAAAGCATATGTTGTAATAGCAACTTGGTCAACATGGATATGTTGTGCCAAAGGCCTTGTTTCCATGAATTTATGGAAATTTATGGAAAGGCATAAAGAAAGGTTGAGCAACTTAGGCCTAAATTGACTGAGTCTAGGAGGAGGGCTGATCTTATTGAAACATTTTTCTAATTTCCTTCCTAATTTGAGGAAGGACATCCTTGCGATTAAGGCAGTGCAGCGTAGGTTCACGAGATTGATCCCTGGGATGGCGGGACTGTCAAATGAGAAAAGATTGAAAAGACTAGGCTTGTATTCACTGGAGTTTAGAAGGATGAGGGGGGATCTTATAGAAACAAATAGAATTATAAAAGGACTGGACAAGCTAGATCCAGGAACAATGTTCCCAATGTTGGGTGAGCCCAGAACCAGGGCCACAGTCTTAAGGGCCTGTCCCATTTTCCCGAGTTACTCACAAATTCCCCCGAGGTTTCCCCTCGATTCAAACTCGGAGAATGTCCGTAGCGAGTCCGTAGCGTGCCGTAAGAGTCCGTAGTGAGTCCATAGGAGTCCATAGATATTTCGTAGCGGCTATTAATGCCAGCCGTAGGTACTCGGGGCATCAGGTAAGTCGGGACGTTTTTTCAGCATGTTGAAAAATGTCCACGAGTAAAAGAAATAGCCCCGAGTCCCTACGGATGGCGTCTCCGGCTTTGAATCAAGGGGAAAATGCGGGAGAATTCTAGAGTAACTCGGGAAAGTGGGACAGGCCCTTAAGAATAAAGGGGAGGCCATTTAAGACTGAGGTGAGAAAAAACATTTTCACCCAGAGAGTTGTGAATTTGTGGAATTCCCTGCCACAGAGGGTAGTGGAGGCCAAATCACTGGATGGATTTACGAGAAACTTAAATAGAGCTCTAGGGGCTAGTGGAGTCAATGGATATGAGGAGAAGGCGGTACTGGCTTGAAAGGCTGAATGGCCTCCTCCTGCACCTATTTTCTATGTTTCTATATAAGATTTTGGATGGGCTTAACAAGTGGATGTTGAGAGGATGGGTTTTTTTTTTTGGGGGGGGGGGGTCTAGGACTATAAGGCATAGCTTCAGAATAAGGGAACTATGCTTCCAAACCCCTTTGAGGGGGAGAGTTCCAAAGTCTCATGACCTTTGACCAAATACCAAATTATACAAAATTAACAGGCTGCAATTGCAAAATTCCAATAAAAGATGATTCCAATGTTGGTATTTGAACATAAGAACATGGGAGCAGTAGTAGGCCACTCGGCCTCTCAATACTGCCCTACAGTTTTGATCTGCCCCAGGCCTCATCTCTTCTTCTGTACCGGATCCCCATCCCTCTCAATTCCATGATCTTTCACAAATGTATTAGCTTCCTCTTTAATCATCTCCAATGGTCCAACCTCCACTGCTCTGCAGAGTGGGGAATTCCAGAGATCCCGACTAGTACCCATGCAGCTGTCGTGTTGCCTGTTTCTTGATGAATCTGCTCTGGGTAAAAGACTCTGCATTGACCCTAACTATTCCTTCACATGAACGTATATGGGCTTGCCCTTACGATATGTTTCTTTTTGCAGTATTTTTTCTTTCAGAACAGTGTGTGTAATTTATGTATATTTTGCTTTTTTCAGTGCGTCTGCTGAAAGCATTATTTTAAATTGTATCCGTGCCTCGCCGTACTCGTTCATTGGACGATAAACTTAATTTGAACTTATAGGTTGAATAAGTTAGGTCTTTATTCTCTGGAGCGCAGAAGGTTAAGGGGGGACTTGATAGAGGTCTTTAAAATGATGAGAGGGATAGACAGAGTTGATGTGGACAAGCTTTTCCCTTTGAGAATAGGGAAGATTCAAACAAGAGGACATGACTTTAGAATTAAGGGACAGAGGTTTAGGGGTAACATGAGGGGGAACTTCTTTACTCAGAGAGTGGTAGCGGTGTGGAATGAGCTTCCAGTGGAAGTGGTGGCGGCAGGTTCGTTGGTATCATTTAAAAATAAATTGGATAGGCATATGGATGAGAAGAGTATGGAGGGTTATGGTATGAGTGCAGGCAGGTGGGACTAAGGGAAAAAAGTTGTTCGGCATGGACTTGAAGGGCCGAGATGGCCTGTTTCCGTGCTGTAATTGTAATATGGTTATTATATGGTTATAGGATTGTCTGTAGGACCCAGCAGTAGCCACGCTTGACGTTGATTGCGTAGCAGTCCTTTGCAAGCGTTCCCTTTGGCTGGTGTGAGTGAGTGAGTTAGCGGGTTGTTTGGGTCTGGGCGCCTTGCAATGTTGCCCGCGATGCGGCTCCGCTGCCCCAGCCTCACCCTGGTCTGGGCTCTGCTGTCCACCACCGCTCGGTGTCAATCTCCGCCAGCCCCGTCCTGGGACCTCATTGATTCCCGGCCGCTCCCACCATGGTTCGACCAAGCAAAGTTCGGCATCTTCATCCACTGGGGAGTCTTCTCGGTGCCCAGCTTCGGCAGCGAGTGGTTCTGGTGAGTCCGGGCAACATTGCAAGCAGGGAATTCCCTGCTCCCTGCTCCCTGCTCCCTGCTCCCTGCTCCTTGCTCCTTGCTCCTTGCTCCTTGCTCCCTGCCCCAGCCCCTGCTCCCCTGCCCCTGCTCCCTGCGCCCCTGCTCCCCTCTCCCCTGCTCCCCTCTCCCCTGCCCCTGCTCCCCTCTCCCCTGCCCCTGCTCCGTCCCCGGACCTCAGTCAGTCACGCTTGTTTAATTCCGGGTTGCAGCCAGATGTTGCAACGCTCGCCTTTGCACGGTCCACGGCCGTGATTCTTGCAAAAGCGGCCAATCTCCGGCCTGCTCTGTGCCGAGGGCAGTTGAGGCATTTAAAGAGGAAGTGGACTGCTTTTTGAAAGCAACAACCACGAACTGCCGGAGCAACGCCACAGGTCGAGCAGCATCTGTGGGGATAAACGAATGGTCGACGTTTGTGGATAGGACAGAGTGCTGAGGGAGAGGTGATTCACGACAGGGGCTGGTAGGTGCGAGGTGAGACCAGCTGAGGTGGGGATGGTGGAGGCTGGTGGGGAAGGGTGGGATTCAGAGGCAGACTGGTAGATGACCATATAACATATGACCATATAACAATTACAGCACGGAAACTGGCCCTCTCGGCCCTTCCAGTCCGTGCTGACCATTTATTTGATGGCAGGTGGATGACAGGTGGAACCAGAAATGGGGAAAAGACAATGGTAGTTGGAGCCCAGGAGGTGAGGCGAGGGGGAAGCTGGAGTCAGTGCCTGGAAGGTGGTAAATGGAACCAGAAGGGGGGGGGGGATGAGGAGGATGGGGAACTAGTACAGAGGATGACAATACAGATAGAAACATAGGTGCAGGAGTAGGCCATTCGGCCCTTTGAGCCTGCACCGCCATTCAATATGATCATGGCTGATCATCCAACTCAGTATCCCGTACCTGCCTCCTCTCCATACCCCTTGATCCCTTTAGCCACAAGTGCCACATCTAACTCCCTCTTAAATAGAGCCAATGAACTGGCCTCAACTACCTTCTGTGGCAGAGAATTCCAGAGACCCACCACTCTCTGTGTTAAGAATGTTTTCCTCATCTCGGTCCTAAAGGAATTCCCCCTTATCCTTAGACTGTGACCCCTTGTTCTGGACTCCCCCAACATCGGGAACAATCTTCCAGCATCTAGCTTGTCCAACCCCTTAAGAAGGTGAGGTCTGTGGTAGATCAGCCATGATCACATTGAATGATCGGGCATGCTTGAGAGCAGAAGGGCCGACTCCTGCTCTTATTTTATTGTGTCCATCAGTAACTATGGCAACCAATCATATGGAACATTTTTGAGAGAGCTGGAAGTGTGCTATGTGCAGCAGTTAGTACTTCTGACTTGCAGCACCTGAGACATGGGTTTGAACCTGACTTCCAGCGCATAGTTTGACCTGACCATGTGGGTTTGCCTCAGCTGCTCCAGTTTCTTCCCACCTCCTAAAGTTATGTTGAAGAGTTGGTGCAAATTGTTCCCTGGTGTGGACGGGTTGCAGGGGAACTGAAGGGGAGTTGATGGGCATTGGAGAGCGAATGCTTAGAAGGTACATGGTCCTCAGATAGTCAAGACAGAAGAATACGTGAGCAAATGGTATGAGTGTAGATTGGCCTGGCGGAGGTGGGCGGAGAGGGCCTGTGGTGTGCTGTATGGTTCTATGGTTCAATGATCCCAAATTGTAGGGCTGCAAAGAAACGAGGAAAGGGACTGATATATGACTGTGCTGGGAGCCAGCATTGATCGGATGGGCCAAATTACCTACTTCTGTATTGTTATCAGGAGAAAAGTGTCAGATTGTCCCACTGCACTTTACAACCAAGCAAGGGGTACAATATTCACTGCTGTTTCGCAGTCAGTTCACACACACACCACACATCGGTAATAATCTTCAGAACAAGTCTTAACATTTCCAAGGGTCTTTTGTAGTCAAATTAGTTTTGAAGTTTATGCAGTTCACTGATTGCGTGTAGATTGGTCCAGTTAAAGCTGTGACCATTTATCAGCACACAGACAGAGAATGTAATACAAAGGAACTACAGACACCAGTTTGTGTACACGGCCCAGACCATCTCACAAACCAACCTGCCTTCCATCGATGCCATCGACACTTCACATTGCCTTGGCAAGGTCACCAGCATCATCAGTTACTGGTCTCACCCCAGCCACTGCCTCTTCTCCTCACAAAAGTGTGAAAACACAACCTCTAGACTTAGGAACCGTTTCTTCCCAGCTGTTCTCAGGCAACTGAACCATCCTGACAGCAGCCTCTGTCTGCAGCCCGTTAGTTTTTACATATTTAAAAAAATGTTAGACTGTTAAAAGTCTGACTTGGGGGGGGATCTTTAACTTTTCTATGTGGGGGAGGGGGGCAGGGTAAGGGGGAAACTAACTCCCAGTCGCTTCCTGGCGGGGACGTGACTATTTCTCCGAGTCGCGTCCTCGCCCCCCACCTCGCGGCCTACCTCCTGGATCGGAGCGGCCTTTCCTGCCGGGGACCGGGAACCAGACCAGAGCTGCAACAGCGGCAGCGGCACTGGAGTCACCACGGAGCGGGCGATACCTACCTGGGTCGCCGTTGGAGCTCCGGAGCGTTGGGCCGCTGCTCCAACATCGTGGAGCTCTGGTTTGGGGAGAGCTCCCAACGCAGGCGGCGCTGAACTTCGTGGAGTCCTGGGTCCTTTGCCGAGGCCTCCAGCGTTGCATCTCCACCCGGCGCACCCTGCGGACTCCGGTAGGAGGGGGCCGACTCGAGGTCCAGGCCGCTGAGGACGTCCCCCATCCCCGACGTCGGACTTACATCACCCCGGGGAGCGGGCCTGAACAACGGGCCGCCAGGAGCGGCGACTGCGGAGGGCTGGGGGAGGCCCTGACCACAGGGGAACATTGGGGAACATCAGGGGAAGAGACTGACTTTGGTGCCTTCCCTCACAGCGGGGAACTTTGATCCTGCTGTGAGGGGATTTTTTATGTTTTATGTTGAATTTCTACTCCATGTCGTGTTCTTTATTTTTTACTGTCTGGCTGTACGGTGGTTTCCAGCCACGGTTGCCCAGCCAGATGCAACTACATTTAAAGTGGCACTTTCTTCCCTACAACCCTCTCTGGCTAAACCCCTCCCTTCACCACCTCCAGTTTAAATTCCAGTTGGAATATGTTGGAGGACCAAGTAACCAAGAACCAAGAGCTGCCATCTAACTTATTGGAGACCCTCTGATCATCTTTAATCAGACGTTATTGGACTTTATCTTGCATTAAACGCTATACCTGTTACCCTCTGTGGGAGGCTCGATCGTAATCATGCATAGTCTTTCTGCTGACAGGACAGCTTGCAACTTACAGTACAGCAGTACACATGACAATAAACTAGACTTCCACATTTAACTCTGGTACGGGAACACAATCATATTTCCTTCGTGATAACGACTAGCACTCGCCGTTATTCTCGCTGCTGTTTATGGCCTGTTTGGTCCAGACTGCCACTTGCTCCTTTACTGACTCTGATTTGCTGATTCTGGAACTGGAAAATGAATTTTTAAAGTGAAATCACCAAGAGATTGTCTGCAACGTCTCGTGCATGTGATTAAAGGCGGTTTGATTGGGCTGAAGGTGAAGGGAGCAAGATTTAAGAGGAATCTGAAAGGTGACTTTTTCACACAAAGGGTGGTGGGTGTATGGACTAATCTGCCAGAGGAGGTAGTTGCGGCAAGGACTATTGCAAGTTCAAGTTCGAATTACCACATGAACCAATTGGTAGTGAGATTTGAATGAGCATACAGCCATATGAATGAAAAGAACACGATACACCAGAGAATTTAACATGAACACCCCACACAGCAGAAGCAGCGTTTTCCACTGTGAGGGAAGGCATTAAAGTTTAGTCATCGTCCTCTTTGGTCACCCGTGGTCGGGGCCTTTGTGCTCTCCGCAGTCATCGCTACAGATGGCCCGATGTTCAGGCGTTCTCGCCAGGATGATCCGCGCTCCGGCGTTGGAACGGAGAACACTCTCCGCGGTTTGGAGTTTCTGAATCGGCCAATTCCTACCGGAGATCACGGCTACCGAAGTCCACAGGCTGTGCTGGACGGAGACCCTCGGCAAAAGATCCCAGGACTCCGCGATGTTAAAGTCAGATCCGCCCCGCGGCTAGAAGCTCAGCGAACCACAGCTCCACGGTGTTAAACAGCAGTCCCAAAATTCCAGAGCTCCGGCGATCCCCGATGGGGCATCGTCACGCTCCACGATGGAATCCAGTGCTGCACCGCTACTAGAGCTCTGGCGGGAAAGGCCGCGGCAATCCAGATGGTCGGCTGCGGGGGGGAAGATGCGACTCGGAGAAAAGACAAATCCTCGACCAGGAAGTGACTGAGAAAACGGTTTCCCCCTTCCCCCCCCCCCCCCCCCCCCCACCACAAGAAAATGGTTTCTTAACCTCCAAGACCATACTTTTGACACAACTAAAAATAATAAAAAGGGCGGAATGACAGACAAACTGCTGGCGAGGCTGCCGCTCGCTCCACTCGATGACGTAATGTTTAAGAAACAGTTAGACAGCTACATGGATAGGACAGGTTTGGAGGGATATGGGGCAAACGCAGGCAGGTGGGCTGGTGTAGCCAGGACATGTTGGCCGGTGTGGGCAAGTTGGGCCGAAGGGCCTGTTTCCATGCTGTGCACTATAACAAGACACAGAATCAGTTTGAAGCCAGGAACCCCTCATTCAATCTCAAACATCAGCACTACTCTCCTGCGCTAACACACACCTTTTATTAATAATTGGACATCTGTCGACCTCTTGAATATACTCGGCAACTGAGTCTTCTCAGCTCTCGGATGGAGAATTCCAATCATTCACCTCTGTGTTTGGAAATGGGTGACTTTTCATTTTGAGACGATGAGCCCTAGTTCTGGACAAACATGCCAGGGGAAACATCAAGCCTGCATGGACCCTGTCAATACTAATATTAATTGTGTAAGCTTCAGAGAATTATGGAGCCATGCAGCATGGAAACGGGCCATTCGGCCCATTGCGTCCATGCCAACAAGTGGGCCTACCCGTATTAATTCCATCGTCCATGATTTGGCCCATGGCCTTTATGCCCAGGCAAAGCCCGAGCTCAAGTGTAATTCAAAGTATTCCTCATTCTTCTAACCTCGGTCACCCAATATCCAATATTCGGCTTGTACTCGCTGGAATTTAGAAGATTGAGGGGGGATCTTATAGAAAGTTACAAAATTCTTAAGGGCTTGGACAGGCTAGATGCAGGAAGATTGTTCCCGATGTTGGGGAGGTCCAGAACAAGGGGTCCCTGTTTCTAACAGGGGGTCTCAGCTAAAAGGAGAGGTTGGACAAACTGATTATTTTCTTTGGAGTATCAAAGGTTGAAGGGAGACCTGATAGAAGTTTACCAAATTGTGAGTGGCATTGGTATAGACAGCAGGATCATTTTCACCAAGTTGGATATGTTAAATACTAGCGGGCATAGCTTTAAGGTGAGAGGCAAAGATTAAAGGAGATTTTCAAGCAGAGTTATTTTGTACAGAGAGTGGCGAGTGTCTGGAACCTGCTGCCAGCAGATGTGGAAGGAAGCACATACCATAGCAACGTTTAAGAAGTATTTAGACACAGGCAGGGAATGGAGGGATATAGACCGTGCAGCCAGATGAGGTTAGTTTAAATCAGAAACGTGATCGGCACAGACATTGTGGGCCAAAGGGCCTCGTCCTGTGTTGTAGTGTTTTACATTGTACGAGTACAAGTAGAGACATCTTGAGCTAATAATAGAAACATAGACAATAGGTGCAGGAGTAGGCCATTCAGCCCTTCGAGCCTGCACCGCCATTCAATATGATCATGGCTGATCATCCAACTCAGTATCCCGTACCTGCCTTCTCTCCATACCCTCTGATCCCCTTACCCACAAGGGCCACATCTAACTCCCTCTTAAATATAGCCAATGAACTGGCCTCAACTACCCTCTGTGGCAGAGAGTTCCAGAGACCCACCACTCTCTGTGTGAAAAAGGTCCTTCTCATCTCAGTCCTAAAGGATTTCCCCCTTATCCTTAAGCTGTGACCCCTTGTCCTGGACCTCCCCAACATCGGGAACAATCTTCCTGCATCTAGCCTGTCCAACCCCTTAAGAATTTTGTAAGTTTCTATAAGATCCCCTCTCAATCTCCTAAATTCTAGAGAGTATAAACCAAGTCTATGCAGTCTTTGTTCATAAGACAGTCCTGACATCCCAGGAATCAGTCTGGTGAACCTTCTCTGCACTCCCTCTATGGCAATAATGTCCTTCCTCAGATTTGGAGACCAGAACTGTACCCAATACTCCAGGTGTGGTCACACCAAGACCCTATACAACTGAAGTAGAACCTCCCTGCTCCTATACTCAAATCCTTTTGCTATGAAAGCTAACATACCATTGGCTTTCCCTACAGAATACTGGTAAACCTCTTCTGCACCCTCTGCAAAGCCTCTCCGTCCTTCGTCCTATAAGGAGATGACCAGAATGGCACACAATGCTAGTGAATGTTTTATACACCTGTAACATCCAAAATCCTCCTCTTCCACAGGTACTACTGGCGGACACGGAAACTGAAGCCCTACGTGGAGTTTATGGAAGGAAACTATCCTCCTGGATTTACGTACCCGGAGTTTGCTCCAATGTTCTCTGCTGCCTTCTTTGATGCAGAGCAGTGGGCTGACCTCCTGACCTCCTCGGGGGCCAAGTACGTCGTCCTGACCTCCAAGCACCATGAAGGTACGGGGCATCACAACGCACAGCCTCGATTGCCATTAGTTAGAAAGGCAGAGTGAAGGCTGTGGTCTGCCGCGTGTCCAGGGTGTGTCCATGTCAGTGTTAAACCTGCAGCCAAAGACAAGGGAAGAGTGCACACTTGAGATGGCAGAGGAGGCAGAAACTGATGTCTACCCAGGGGTGCAGTCAGTACTGGGGGGCGAGCGGAAGGAGGGATGAGGGGGGACCTTGTAGGAGCATTCTGAGTGCCCTTCCAATAAACGGGAAGAAGCAGATTTGCAGGGAGAGTTGCAGAGATGTGCACAAGTTACTGATCTGCTTAAGGTAGCACAATGGCAGTGGAGCTACTGCCTCACAGCGCAAGGGACCCAAGTTCAATTCCCACATCCAATGCTGTCCGTGTGGAGTTTGCCCGTTCTCCTGGTGACTGCACGCGTTTCCTCCAGGCGCTCCCATCTGCTCGCACATCCCAGTGACGTTTGGGTCGGTAGGTTACCTGGCTGCTGTAAATAGACCACACTGTACGCTTCATGTTGTATGTTAATGATTTAACCATATAACAATTACAGCACGGAAACAGGCCTTCTCGGCCCTTCCAGTCCGTGCCGACCATTTATTTTCCCCTAGTCTCATCTACCTGCCCTCAGACCATACCCCTCCATTCCCTTCCCGTCCATATACCTATCCACTTTACTTTTAAATGTTAACATCGATCCTGCCTCCGCCACTTCTGCTGGAAGCTCATTCCACACAGCCATCACTCTCTGGGTAAAGAAGTTCCCCCTCATGTTACCCCTAAACTTCTGTCCCTTAATTCTCATGTCATGCCCTCTTGTTTGAATCTTCCCTACCCTCAATGGGAAAAGCTTATCCACGTCAACTCTGTCTATCCCTTTCATCATTTTAAAGACCTCAATCAAGTCCCCCCTTAAACTTCTGCGCTCCAAAGAATAAAGACCTAACCTGTTCAACCTAATTGGACAGATTTGGATCAGGGGATTGAAGGCTTTGTGGTCAAGTTTGCAGATGATACTAAGATAGATGGAGGGGCACAGAAGCACGGTGTAAAGGAAGCAAGCACTCTGCAGATGGACTTGGACAGATTAGGAGAGTGGGCAGAGAAGTGGCAGATGAAATTCAGTATTGCAAAGTGCGGAGTCATGCATTTTGGTAATAAGAATAAAGGCATAGATTATTTTCTAAATGGAGAGAGAATCGAGAAATCGGAGATTCAAAGGGACTTGGGAACGCTGGTGCAAGACGTTACTTTGCAATCCAAAAATCTAATTTGCAAGTCGAATCGGAAGTAAGGAAGGCAAATTCAACGCTAGCATATAACAAGAGGACTGGAATACAAAAACAGAGATGTAATGCTGAGGCATTGGTCAGGCCACATTTGGAGCACTGTGAGCACATTTGGGTATCTGAGGAAGGATGTGCTGGCTCTGAAGAGGGTTCAGAGAAGGATTACAAGAATTGAAGGGCGCTCTTTTAAAAAGGTGAGGAGGAACTTCTTTAGTCAGAGGGTAGTTAATCGGTGGAACTCATTGCCACCGAGGGCTGCGGAGGCCAAGTCAGTGGGTACTTTAAGGCAGAGACAGACATGTTCATGATTAGAAGGTTTATGGGGAGAAGGCAGGAAAATGGGATTAGGTGGCAGAGATCAGCCCTGATTGAATGGCGGAGTAGACTCGATGGGCCGAATGGCCTAATTCGACTCATACAACTTGTGGACTGTGAATGCTTAATTATAATCACGTATGTCTTTCCGCTGTCTGGTTAGCATGCAACATGCAACAAAGGTGTTTCATGGTATATCGCTACACGTGACAATAAACTAAACTAAACTAAAACACCGTCACCTATCCACTTTGTCCCGAGTTACTGGATCATGTTGTGTCTTCCACAGTTATTGTAACCGTGGTTCCTTGCTCCGTAGGCTTCACCCTCTGGGGATCCAAGTACTCGTGGAATTGGAACGCGGTTGACGTGGGTCCACGCCGTGACCTTGTTGCGGAGCTGGCACAAGCTGTTCGCAGCAGGACGAGCTTGAGGTTTGGCCTCTATCACTCCCTCTTTGAGTGGTACAATTCTGCCTTCCTGGAAGATGCCGCCAACGTGTTCCAGACCAACAAGTTCCCCACCACGAAGAGCCTGCCCGAGTTGTATGAGATTGTGAATAAATACCGCCCAGAGATCCTATGGTCCGATGGGGATGCTGGAGCGCCCTATACCTACTGGAACAGCACTGGCTTCCTGTACTGGCTCTATACTCAGAGGTACTGTGCAGCAATGGGACAGTCTTGTTGTTCTCAGATTTACAGAAAACTCTGCGCTGACTAGCGATCACCCTGTACACCAGTTCTATTAGGGCTCTTAAAGATTGCGGAGTCAGGGGATATGGGGAGAAGGCAGGAACAGGGTACTGATTGGCGATGATCAGCCGTGATCACATTGAAAGGCGGTGCTGGAACAAAGGGCCGAATGGCCTACTCCTGCACCTATTGTCTATTGTCTATTCTACTCACCAGGGACAATTTACAGAGCTGCACATCTTTTGAATGTGGGAGGAGAGCAGAGCAACCCGGAAACCCAAGTCACAAGAACGTATAAACTCCGTATAGACAGCACCCGTAGTCAGGATCGAACCCGGGTGCCCGGCCCTGTAAGGCAGCAACTTTAACGCTGTGCCACTGGTCCGCCTCTGCCACGTGATGAATGCTGATTCCAATTTAACCATTGTCTGGTGAACTTGGGTAGCCGTCTGGTTATTGTGAGGGCATGTTGTGAGGGCTCAGTGCTGGGACCCCAGCTATTTACAATATACATTAAAGATCTGGATGAGGGAATTGAAGGCAATATCTCCAAGTTTGCGGATGACACTAAGCTGGGGGGCAGTGTTAGCTGTGAGGAGGATGCTAGGAGACTGCAAGGTGACTTGGATAGGTTGGGTGAGTGGGCAAATGTTTGGCAGATGCAGTATAATGTGGATAAATGTGAGGTAATCCACTTTGGTGGCAAGAACAGGAAAGCAGACTATCATCTAAATGGTGGCCGATTAGGAAAAGGGGAGATGCAGCGCGACCTGGGTGTCACCAGTCACCAGACTGGTACACCAGTCATTGAAAGTAGGCATGCAGGTGCAGCAGGCAGTGAAGAAAGCGAATGGTATGTTAGCTTTCATAGCAAAAGGATTTGCGTATAGGAGCAGGGAGGTTCTACTTCAGTTGTATAGGGTCTTGGTGAGACCACACCTGGAGTATTGCGTACAGTTCTGGTCTCCAAATCTGAGGAAGGACATTATTGCCATAGAGGGAGTGCAGAGAAGGTTCACCAGACTGATTCCTGGGATGTCAGGACTGTCTTATGAAGAAAGACTGGATAGACTCGGTTTATACTCTCTAGAATTTAGGAGATTGAGAGGGGATCCCATAGAAACTTACAAAATTCTTAAGGGGTTGGACAGGCTAGATGCAGGAAGATTGTTCCCGATGTTGGGGAGGTCCAGGACAAGGGGTCACAGCTTAAGGATAAGGGGGAAATCCTTTAGGACCGAGATGAGAAGGACTTTTTTCACACAGAGAGTGGTGAGTCTCTGGAACTCTCTGCCACAGAGGGTAGTTGAGGCCAGTTCATTGGCTATATTTAAGAGGGAGTTAGATGTGGCCCTTGTGGCTAAGGGGATCAGAGGGTATGGAGAGAAGGCAGGTACAGGATACTGAGTTGGATGATCAGCCATGATCATATTGAATGGCAGTGCAGGCTCGAAGGGCAGAATGGCCTACTCCTGCACCTAATTTCTATGTTTCTATATCCTGACCTGATAGATTCTGACCAAGAGATGTTTTGCTGGGCTACTGATTCTGCTGTAGTCAAAGGCTTAGCTGGAGTCTGGCTCAGCATTCACACCCTGAGTTGCTTCCCTTCCATGCTTCCCCACCCCGCCTTGCTCAGGGGGCTCTGAGCTCATGTCTGTGGCTATCCCTCCATGCAGCCACAGTGTATAGTGGATATCACTGGAGCAAGGAAGATTGCATTTTGCTGACACCTTCCGAGATCTCCCAAGGCAGTTTTCAGCCCTTTAATACTTCCTTTCATTGTCGTAACTGTGCAGAAATTTGCATACAACAGGCTCCTATACGGCGGTGTGGTACCATTCACAATGCCTCGATAGAAATAATGACTAATATTGACCTGGCCTTCACAAACAGTGGCTATGCAAAGAGTGGGAGCCCAGTTCAGAAAGAGGCTGAGAAATCTAGCCCAAAGATCCTATAGCGAAATAATTTTTGATCTGGCCTGCCACCATGAAGCTGGCAGATTGTCAGATTGTCAGAAAGGATACCTGGTGCAATAAGTAGCAATGTTACAAAATTTTGAGATTAAAAAAAAAATTAAGTCTGTAATTTATCCCATCAGATAAAGCATAAAAAGAAGTTTAATTTGACGCCTAATTCACTTTCATATCTTCAGTATTAAAAAAGATATGGCCATTTTCATACTCGGAAATTAGCATCTTGTTCCCTATTGCTTTTCCATTGACTTAACACAAAAGCTGTGATCAAGGACAGTCAAAAGCCCATAACTTCTTAAAAATTAAGAGAACTGAAATAAATTTTCAGTTATTATAGATTGAAGCATTCTGAAACAAATATGAACCAATCTTACTTGGATGACCTGAAATTAAAGCATATAATTAGTTAGTTACCCAATTGTAGCCAATTACAAAATTCAATTACCAGATCTAAACATCTATCCATTTCTTAAGAAAAAAATAACATTTTTTTAAAGCCTAAGTGTCCAATTAACATTCACACAATAATTCACAATATTACATGATTTTAAAATCTGATTGTCATTAATTTATAGGGCAAATTGAAGGAATTTAGTGTTTAATTCCCGTAAATTCATGGCCATTTAAATCCGCTTGCGAGTGGGATTTTCTGGAACGCGATGGATTGGAACGTTGCGGTTGCGGTGAATTTAAACCCAATATCAGCAGGAAAAATACTGCCGGTTCGTATGGGGAATAAATCACCGTTTCGCAACATTAAATGTTGATTAAGGTCATCTAAACAAGCAGGTTTATATGTAAAAATAAACAGCTTTCACTTACCTGTCCCCTATGTAAAATCCGTCCCCATTGTCGGCGTTCACGGCATTAGGGGCTAATTTTTATTTTACTCCAGCGCTGAAATAGTCGGGCGATTTAAAAAAAAAAAATTTTTTTTTTAAATGTACTTACCGGCAGTGGGAACGAATCACCAGAAATAGATCGCACTCCGAGAAAATAAAGCTCCAAATGGCAAGGGGAAAACCGCATTTTAACCCCGCCCCCCCCTCAAAGGCGCCAAAGTCGCGCACACGGCCAGTGGCAGAACTGCAGCGCCGCTAAAGGTAAGTTTTGTAACATACCTACAATAAGGTTGGAATTTCCGGGGGGGGGGGATGTGGAAGGGAAGGGGAGGGAGGGGAGGGAGGGGTATGTGGAAGGGAAGGGTCTCCGACTGAGCTCTGCTGACCGCTCCTGTCGTTTCAGTCCCGTTCGGGAGACGGTGGTGACCAACGACCGGTGGGGCTCTGGCACCATCTGCAGGCACGGTGGCTTCTACACGTGTGCCGACAGATACAGTCCCGGCCACCTCCTCGACCACAAGTGGGAGAACTGCATGACCATCGACTCCAAGTCGTGGGGGTTCAGGAGAGAGGCGCGGCTGCAAGACTACCTGTCCATAGAAGAGCTCGTGAAGGTGACCTGTCCGTCCTTCCATCACTCATCATTTCTCTTCATCCCTCCGACAGACTGTCTGCCTGCCTGCCTCTCTGTCTACCCCTCTGTCTGCCCACCCGCCCGCTCCTCTCTAAAGCTGGTAATACTCAGCAGGACAGGCAGCATCTACAGGGAGGCAGTCGCCCTTCATCAGTTTTTACGTCCATTAGTCTGCATTGCAGTGAATTAGCTGCATCACTCTCTCTCTCAACCACTCTCCCTCCATCTCTTCTGCATATAACTCGTTTCCAGAGACCACTTCATACATCCCTGCATCCATCCATCCATCACATAAATGCCCTTGATCGTCAGGGTTGTTTAACTATGGGATTGTTGGATTTATTGGAGGTCCGATCATGATGTGATCATTCTAATTAGTCCAGAATATTTCAATGTAATATCATTGTTATGGGACTGTGTCTGCTGCTGTATTGTGAGCAGCCCAGGATCACATGCATTGCCCTAACGACCTTCTCAACCTGCCCTTCCTGGTGCCTCTGCTCAAGGACACAAACTTTCAAACTGTGACGATTAATCTGCACTGCCCCGCCTCAGCCTTTCTACTTCATACTGAATATAACCTGTTGCGTGTCTGTCAACTGCCAGTGTGGCTACGCTGTCTTATCCAAAGGCCTGTTACTGATCTTCTCAAATGTTTACTGCATGGGCATGTGTGTTATCTGCCTCCCTTACCCAATGCTCTCAAGCTCAGGTCATCATTGTACAGAGAGTCTAGGACTAGAGGTCATAGCTTCAGAATTAAAGGAAGTTCCTTTAGGAAGGAGATGAGTAGAAATTTACTTAATCAGAGGGTGGTGAATCTGTGGAATTCTTTGCCAGAGAAGGCTGTGGAGGCCATGTAAGTGGATATATTTAAGGCAGAGATAGATAGATTCTTGATTAGTACAGGTGTCAGAGGTTATGCTGTGGAACAGAGGGATCTAGGAATAACTGTGCATAGTTCCCTGAAGGTGGAATCGCATGTAGATAGGGTGGTAAAGTAAGCTTTTGGTGTGCTGGCCTTTATAAATCAGAGCATTGAATATAGGAGTAGGGAAGTCATGTTAAAATTGTACAAGGCATTGGTGAGACCAATTCTGGAGTATGGTGTACAATTTTGGACGCCTAATTATAGGAAGGATGTCAACAAAATAGAGAGAGTACAGAGGAGATTTACTAGAATGTTGCCTGGGTTCCAGCAACTAAGTTACAGAGAAAGGTTGAACAAGTTAGGTCTTTATTCTTTGGAGCGCAGAAGGTTAAGGGGGGGACTTGATTGGGGTCTTTAAAATGATGAAAGGGATACACAGAGTTGAAGTGGATAAGCTTTTCCCATTGAGGGTAGGGAAGATTCAAACAAGAGGGCATGACATGAGAATTAAGGGACAGAAGTTTAGGGGTAACATGAGGGGGAACTTCTTTACTCAGAGAGTGGTGGCTGTGTGGAATGATCTTCCAGCAGAAGTGGTGGAGGCAGGATTGATTTTAACATTTAAAAGTAAAGTGAATGGGTATATGGACGGGAAGGGAATGGAGGGGTATGGTCTGAGTGCAGATAGATGGGACTAGGGGAAAATAAATGGTCGGCACGGACTGGAAGGGCCGAGAAGGCCTGTTTCCGTGCTGTAATTGTTATATGGTTATGAGGACAAGGCAGGAGATTTGGGTTCGGAGGGAGAGATAGATCAGCCATGATTGAATGGTGTAGACTTGATGGGCCGAATTGCCTAATTCTACTCCAATCACATGATCTTATGGATACAACAGGCTTATGAAATGTCGGTCTTTGTTCCAATGGGAATAGTGGGTAAAAGTAGGGAAGCTTTTCACAATATTCCAGAGCAGAATTCTCTGGTGGTGGAAGCTGGATCATTAAGAAGTATTTAAAGTGGAGGTGGATCAATATTTGGTAGATTGAGGTGTGGGGAAATGGCACAGAGGATGAATTGAGGCAAACTTAGATCAGCCATAGAGCTGATCCAGCTCCTGTGTTCCCGCGTTCTTGTAAGTTGTCAAAGTGCCGATCCTTTAGTTAAATCTGTATAGCTGGTACGAGAGGCTAAATATTTATGATTTAGGCCAATCTTACATTGCTTTGAGCGAAGGCTTTTATAGATAAGCTACAAGGGCACAGTTCCTCAACAAAAAGGCAGATGGTTATGAGCATGTTGCTACCGCACGCCAGGTTCAACGGCAATCAGTATTAAGTGGTGACTCTACCGTTTGTGAGACCTTGCACTGTGCTTCATGGGCACCTCGTCAGGTCCAACCTGTCACAAGATGAGAGATACCAAAAACACAAGAACATCAAGACAGATTATCAGCGGGTCAGATAACTTCTGAAGAAACAGGAGTTAATGATTTAAGTCAATGAGGTTAAATCTTGGTGCAGGACGTAGGAGCAGCTTTATGGAGGGGACGGAGGGAATTCCAGAGCTTACGGCCCAGGTAGCTGAAAGCACTGTTGCCAGTGGGGAATCTAGGACACGATAGAGACTGGAATTGGAGGCATGTGACACAATAGTGCAGGTGGAGCTTTGTATTGCTAGAATTTAAAAGCTTGAGGGGGGATCTTATAGAAACTTACAACATTCTTAAGGGGTTGGACAGGCTAGATGCAGGAAGATTGTTCCTGATGTTGGGGAAGTCCAGAACAAGGGGTCACAGCTTAAGGATAAGGGGGAAATCCTTTAGGACCGAGATGAGGAAAACATTCTTTATACAGAGAGTGGTGGGTCTCTGGAATTCTCTGCCACAGAAGGTAGTTGAGGCCAGTTTATTGGCTATATTTAAGAGGGAGTTAGATGTGGCCCTTGTGGCTAAAGGGATCAGGGGGTATGGAGAGAAGACAGGTACGGGATACTGAGTTGGATGATCAGCCATGATCATAATGAATGGCGGTGCAGGCGCGAAGGGCCGAATGGCCTACTCCTGCACCTATTGTCTATGTTTCTAGATGTAACCCATATTGACTCTGCGCTGTGTGTGTTTGACGGGGTACTGCTCTTGGTATCTAAGCTGTGTTGTTTATTATTTGATGGTCAAAGATTGTTTTAGAGACACAATATGGAAACGGGCCGTTCAGCCCACCGAGTCCGCTCTGACCAGCGATCCCTGCACACAAACACAATACTGTCCTCCACACACGCTAGGGACAATTTACAATGATACCGAAGCCAATTAACCTACAGACCTGCACGTCTTTGGTGTGTGGGCGGAAACCGGAGCGCCCGGAGAAAATTCACGCAGGTCACAGGGAGAACGTACAAACTCCATACAGACAGCACCACAGTCAGGATCGAACCCAAGTCTCTGCCACTGTGTGGCAGCAATTCTAGCGCTGTGCCACCGTGCCGCCCCAGATTATAGAAATTTAATTGTAGAAAATGATCCTTTCCTTCAGAAATGAAATTGCACAAGTTGGTGATTCACAATTCATACTTAGCAAGCAAGGTTAATATTTTGGGTGAGCTTAATCATGCATTTTCAGGCTGACAGGGAGACAATTTTAACCTTGAGGTGAACACCTTCTCACTGAATGAAAACTAATTGGCAGCGATCTGTTGATCATTTGCCGACCGAGCCACTTTGATGTAAAACGTTGTGTCTTTCAGACGCTGGTTGAGACGGTGGCCTGTGGAGGGAACCTCCTGATGAACATTGGGCCCACTCACGATGGTCGGATCATTCCCATCTTCGAGGAGAGGCTGAGGCAGATGGGGCAGTGGCTGCGCGCCAACGGAGAGGCGATCTACAAGACCAAGCCCTGGAGGAGGCAGAACGACACCGTCACGCCCGGCGTGTGGTAGGGACAGCCAGAGCGCAGCAGCTGGAATTATCCCCAGCACCATGCCTGAATCCAACATGGGAACATTCTCCCCGACCCTCATCCTCAATACTTTGACTTCCCTCCCAGCTGGGGCCCATGCTCTCAGCATGGAACTCCTTGCCAAGCAGCGCCCCGCGTTGTTGGCAATCCGGGTCTTGCGTCGGGAGGTTTTGGTCCAAGTTCCACATCAGACACTCGAGCACAAACTCCCCTGTGTAGGGCGTGAGGGAGGGACGCAGTGTCAGGGGTGCTACCAACTGGGTGGGAGTTTGGGCTGTGGTCCAAGGCGCGACAGGAAGAGCAGGCGAGGGTTCCCCACTGTCCTCGCCTACAGTCCCCTCTCAGCGGCTGCTGCATCTTCAACTGTCTTTGTCTTGGTGCTGTTTGCAATGCTGTATTGTGAGCAATGGGGTTGACTGGATGGTCATGTGTTCATAACATCATAACCATAAGACGAGCAGAATGAAGCCATTCGGTCTCCGTCTACTCCACCATTCCATGGCTAATCTATTTTTTCTCTCAAGCCCATTCTCCTGCAGTCTCCCTATGATCTTTAACAACCTTACTAATCAACAAGCTATCAATCCCCAATGACTTGGCCTCCACAGCCGTCTGTGACAGTGAATTCCGCAGATCCACCACCCTCTGGCTGGAGAAATTCCTCCTCATCTCCATTCTACAGGTAATCCTTTCATTCTGAGGCTGGTCCTAGACTCATGCTTCACTGGAAACATCCTCTCTACATCCACTCTAACTAAGCCTCACATTATTTGGTAAGTTTCAATGAGATCCCCTCTCATCCTTCTGAACCAGCGGTTCTTAACCTGTGGGTCGGGACCCCCATGGGGGGGGGGGTCATTTGGGGCTTTACCGGGGGACATGAAGGGGTCATAAATAACATATCCATGTTGAGCTCATGTTTAGGAACCTAACAAAGGTACAATTCACGTTCAGTATTCTGTTTGCGTACGCGCGTACGTGTGCCAAATAGGTTGAGAACTGTTCTAAACTCCAGCGGATACAGGCCCAGAGCCTTCAAACGCTCTTCATACTTTAACCCTTTAATCACCCCGACAACTATTTCCATTGGTGAGCTGTGAGGTTGGATCCTAAAGGTGACTTGGGACTGTCAGCCATTACATTTCCCACTGAGCCTCAATGGGATTGTCATCTCCTGCGCCCACTTTAATTCTTCTCGTGTGTGTTGACAGGTATACGTCGGTGCCGGGAAAGCCAGTGGTTTACGCAACCTTCCTCTCTTGGCCAAAGCAAGGACTGCTAATCCTTGGGGCTCCTCATCCCACGGCAGGGAAGACAAAGGTTTGAACCGTGTTTTTTGAACAGCATCAATGAGCAATGGTGGGGTAACCTGGGTCCAGCCACCCTGCATGCCCACGGGTTCATCTCTGCTCTTTCCTCTCTCCCAATTCCCAGGTAAACCTGGTTGGATACTCGGCGCCCCTGAACTGGGAGACGTTTGGGGGCCAGGAGCTAGTGGTGATGCTCCCGAGCGTGAGTGCCGACCAGCTACCCTGTCAGTGGGCCTGGAGCGTGAAGCTCACCAACGTGTGGTGATGGCGATGGTGGGGGCGTGAGGAGCGCGCCCTCCTCGTTGTTGCGTTTAACCTTTCACTTTGGACTTTCAAACTTTCAATGACTGATGTAAGGCGGATGTTGCTGCTGTGGTGAGCACAATGCACCGTTCTAAAGTTTCACACTTGCCTCGGTAGGTGTAGCGTCCCTGTGTGCCCTCCCCTCCACTGGGCGCGAGCTGTGGAGATTCAGCTGGGATGCTCGTGACCCGAGACCAGTTGGCAAGACCTGCATGAAGAACACACGTGAAAGGCCCATTGGTTGGACCCCGTCCTCAACCACGGATGAAATGGAGGCGGGCAGGGGTTCCGCTTCTCAGCTGTAAATGTGGGCACTAGCGGGGAGATACAGCACCGTGCTCCAGCTGTGCAGACCACCCTGAAACCTGCTCCATTGTCAGATCCGCCACCAGCACCACTTACCTTTTTTCTCCAAAGAGACCGATCTCTCCACGAGCCCACTCTTCCACCCGCCACCATTCCTCCTGGTCACAGAGTCTTCCCATGCAACAGCAGGGATGCAGGGGGAGCAAAGGAACTGCCGACGCTGGTATGGACTGAAGATAGTCACAGAGTGCTGGAGTAACTCAGCGGGTCAGGCAGCATCTCTGCAGAGAAGTGACGGGTGATATTTTGGGTTGGGATCCTTCTTCAAATCCTGTACAAAGTCAGAGTCTGAAGAAGAATCCCGACTTGAAACGTCACCCATCCATTTACTCCAGAGATGCTGCTCGGCCTGGCCTGGCCTGGCTCGGCCTGCTAAATTACTCCAGCACTTTGTGTCAATTTTCTTCCCCCTAACCTCCTTCATTCCTTGTCCTTGACCTGTAGCACTGCTTCCAGATGAAACCGCCATTAATTTCTGCCTGTTCTGATTTTGTATACTGCATTTGAAATTATCTGCAAGGTTACGTTAATTCTCCACCTCACCCTCACTCTGGCCTCCTACTTTGACCTCCACCATATCCTCATCTTATGATAAAGCACGTTACAGCCTGCTGGGCTCAGCACTGAAATGAACAATTGCAGTAAGCAACCTTTCCAGTTTTTGTCAGAATCGTTCCATTCTGATGAGCGGCAAGAAAGCTGACATGTTCGCCCTGTTTCTTCCACCACAGATGCAGCATGACCTGCTAAATATGTCTGGCATTCGCAGGTTTTATTTCAGAAACCCGAGCCTGAGAGAAGAGGAGGGGAGTTTGATTTGATTTGATTTGATTTTGATTTGATTTTATTATTTGTCATTCGACCCTCAGAGAGGCTAGAACGAAACTCCGTTTCTACATGCCATACATAAATCATAAAAAAAAAAAAAAATACACAGACAATTCAATTCACACAAACATCCATCACAGTGAATCTCATCCTCACTGTGATGGAAGGCAAAGTCTTCCATCACAGGGAGTGAGAAAGTGTGAGAGGAGAGTTGAGGGGAAAAGGCAGACAACTGAATCAGAGATGAGGGGAAGGGACATGAAATAAAATGGAGTTAAGGGGTTTGAGATAGAAGAGGAGAGATTGAGGGTGGTGGGGAGATAGAGACAGGAGAAGGCTGAGGGTCACAACAGGTTTGGGGAAGAGAAATGAGGGGGAGCTAAATGGTGTACGGGGAAGCGGGAGAGAAGGTGAGGAGAGCGGATTGGGTAGAAAGAAGGAGAAAGACAGATGGACAAACAGCCCCTGGGACGGTTGGAATCTTACTCCCCACGCCCCTCCCCATCTCTATTGCTGTTTTGCTGACAATCTTTCACCCCTTCCACTCTCCTAACTTCACTTCCTCTCCCATCCTCTCATGTCTCTTTTCCTTCCTTGAATCCCTAGTTATGCTCTCTCTCCCTCTACGTGTCCCACCTTCCCTCCTGCCCACATCCCACAACTTCCCACCAACATCCCTCTCTCTCCCACCTTATCTCCAATCACCTTCATTTTATCTCCCTCTCAATCCCACCTCCACTCTCTCTCATCCTTTAGCTGATTTTCTCTCTCTCCTACTCCCACCTTTCCCTTTTTGATTTTTTCTCCCCTCATCCTGCTCACTCCCCATCCCTCAATCTCCTGCTCTTTTTCCCACTCCCTCTTCCTCAAAGCCATGTCCAGTATCAACCGGATGCCTGTGCTCCTTGCTGCTGGTATCTAAAAGAAGCTGCTGCAGTTCCATAAGAGCAGTGAACGTAACCAAGCTGTATGATTATGGCCGGCACGGGGGGGGGGGGGGGGGGGGATGAAGGAAGTTGAAGATATGTAGGGGCAGGAATAGACACGTGAGGATCTTACCAGGGGCGATTACAGAGACAGGTTTGAGCTTACTGACACACTTTCACCATATGAGGACTCTATAGAGAAAATGTTGGGCATAATGACACTTGCTTTTTCTCTGACCTGTGAAAATAGATCACTAATCTAATATTAATTAATTGTGCTATTAAAATCACAATTAAATTCCGTTTTTACTTAAGATATACAGATCCATACCGATTTTCCGACATTGTTGGTTCCAGAGCCTTGCCATATTATCTCTTTTGCCGGACTAGCAGAGGTCACGGCTGGGGTGGGGGGGGGGGATACCAGCCTGCAAAGTCACTGTGGAAATCGGCTATCGGAACAGATCCGCCAACTCCGACTGTGCCGGAGCTCCAGGGCCCCGGCTGCAGGAGGCAGATTTGATCCGCTGATTGGTGCGGAAGTCCCAATGAGGTTGAGGTTGGCTGCCTCACCCGGCCTAGCTGCCATGTTTTCAGGGGGGGATTTTAAGTGTGTTCTCGTAATTTTGTCCAGATTAAAGGTGTTGGACCACCAGTTATTGGAAAATCGGTGGTGGTATATCAGCTTATTCTAAAATTGTATTGTGATCTATTAATGAACAAAACAAATTGGGCTATTTTTCTGTATATTTTGGTTAATAAATCATTGAACATATTTTCCTATCCTCTGATTTGGGGATATTATATTTCATAATTTGGTATCACAGTCACAGATGAATTTGGAGGCAAACCTTCAAGACAGTGATCATGAAAGGTTTGTGATCTCTTGTGTACACGTCGAATTCTAAAAGGTTTTTTAGTGCGGTGCGCTAAATCATTGATGTAAATTGTGAAGAACTGAGGTTGCAGGACATCTCTGTGGACCCTTCTCCCAATCTGAAAAGGACCCTAAAGGGCCTGTCCCACTGACACGACTTTACAGTGACTGTCTTCGACCTTCAAGCTCGAGGGCACTCGCCTAAAAAACCTCGAGCTGGATCGACCGTCAGCGATGAAACTGCGAGCTGGATCGACCGACCACACACACACACACACACACACACACACACACACACATCGCAAAGGCGGGGGACAGGGAAAGCGGGGGACCTCTGTCTGAAATTCACACCCGCGATGAACAGGAAGATAAAAGACGGCTGCACAGAGTGCGGTATGTCATTTAGAGAGGGGGAAGGGGGGGTGAGAGAAGGGGAGAGAAGGAGTGGAGACACTTTTAAGAAGTCAGACAAAGTATCATAAATTTTAGCGGGCATTTAATATTACCGGTCGGTTTTCCTTGATCCTGAAAATTCCGATGAGTCAATTAAAATGCCCGCTCAGCGACGGAGATTGCCTACGGCTGCCCTCGACTGCCTGTAACTACATAGCGACCCCACTCCACTGCATTACGAGTTCAGAAGGACCATGCCGACCAATTTATACTCGTGGAACATTTTTCAACATGCTGAAAAAATTTCCTCAACCAAACTGAGGCCATGAGTATCCGGGAACTTCCCTCGAGCATGAAGGAGAGTTTCAGGTACCTCATAGGACCTCCTAGGACCATGTGTCGACCAGTCTGCAAGTTTGAGTCGAGGGCAAACTCTTCTAAACTCACAGATTAGGTTGCTGCAGTGGGACAGCCTCTTTAGGAGTTAAACTCAGATAATTTGGCATTTTGGCTCACATTGGCCAAGAATGCATCTGCTCTGTTCATGTTCTCCACCAGAGGGTGCAGCGTATTTGCTCACCATTTGTCCTCCACCAAAGGGAACAGCCTCCTTTATCCACCACTAGAGGGCGCAGCGCAGCTGCTCTCCCAATATCCTCCACCAGAGGGCGCAGCATAGCTGTTCTCCCACTTCCCTCCACCAGAGGGCGCAGCGTGCCTGCTCTCCCATTATCCACCACCAGAGGGCGCTGCATGGCCGCTCTCCCTCTTCCCTCCACCAGGGGGCGCAATGTGCCTGCTCTCCCATTATCCACCACCAGAGGACGCAGTATGGCTGCTCTTCTAAAGATAGAATGAAGCAAAGATTGGAATGAAGTGCTGAAGTAACAGCGGGCCAGCCAGCATCACTAGATGTTTTGGGTTGGGACCATTTTTCAGATTGAAAGCAGGGAGTGTGGAGGGATGAAGAGCTGGAAGCGAGAAAAGGCCTGGGCTGGCCACCTATGATCTCAGGCAAGGTGGGTCCCTGTTCGGCCCATCGTTGGCTAGGGAAGTGTGAACTCAGGAGGGAAACAATGTGAACTGGTTAAACGACTAGGGTGGAGCAAAGCGGCAAGGGTCTACTGTTCTCCTGTGGCTGCTCCCTCGCCATCTACCAGAGGGCGCAGCATAGCTGTTCTCCCATTGTTCTCCACCAGATGGCTGTCGGTATCAATGGTACTGAAGTAGAGATCCCAAAAGCTTCATGTACACACAAGGAACTACAAATGCAACCAGGGGGTTGCTGAAAGCCTTGCACAGCTTTGCATCTTTGACCTCCCCATCACGCATCAGCAGGTGCTGTCTCGTCTGCTGTCAGCATCACCTGATCACCCAGCGTCATCGCTGATGTAGATGCAGTTACAAGCAGTCACGGACTAGCCACCTCGACGCAATAGCCAAGAAAGCACCGCAACGCTTCTACTTCTTTCAAAAGCTTAGGACGTTTGGCATGTCCCCAACAACCCTCTCCAACCTCTTTAGATGTGCCATGGAAAGCATCTTATTGGGTTGCATCGCAGCCTGGTTTGGGAACAGTTCCATCCAAGACCGCAAGCAAGTGCAGTGAGTTGTGGACATAGCTCAGACCATCACACAAAGCAACCTCCCTTCCATTGACCCCATCTGCACTTCATCCTTCCCCAGTAAGGCCAGCAGCACAAGGCCAGCAGCAAGGACCAGGCTCACCCCGGTCATCCTTCTTTTCCCCTCTCCCATCAGGCATGAGGTACAGGTTTGAAAAAGCCTACCTCGATATTTATGAACAGATTAGTCCCAGCTGTTATCAAGTGTAGTGTAGTTAAACAGACAATTTCAGCTAAAATGGGAAATGGAGTTATCAGCAAAATTAGCAGCCCTGCATTTCATAGCCCCTGTTTTCCAGACAGTGGGAGATAATTTCTACACCCGTCCATGTGTTGGACCTTACAATGCCTGAGAAGGTTAGATTCTTCTCACACGAGCATAGCTTTACTCAGATCATTCTATGGGAAAGTGTAGCGTTGGTGAACAAAACACAACAGGAATAGTTGGGTAGACTGTGTCACGAACACTGCCAGGTGATCGAGAACTGAAACATCCTGCGGCATGCTCTGCTGTGTACCCGGGGTTTGCTAATGTGTACTGCGATATTCGGGCATACATGAATGTTTGTGCCTTATTTGTGCCTTCTCTATCTAAATGGCATCAAGTTAGGAAAAGGGGAAGTACAACGGGATCTGGGGGTCCTTGTACATCAGTCTATGAAAGTAAGCATGCAGGTACAGCAGGCAGTGAAGAAAGCAAATGGCATGTTGTCCTTTATAGCAAGAGGAGTAGAATAGTAAGATTGAACGAGAACTTGCCAAGTTTGAAGGTTGATCTTTATTTCATGAGGAGTTGCGGTGAGGGATTTCGTGAAGAGCCCGCCGGCACGCATGCGCGACATTCTTCAAAGCAGCGGTGTGGAATCACAGAAACAACAACAGAAATGACTTGGCATAGTAAGATTTAAAGAGACTCTGATTACCAGCTGAAGATGATCGAGGGTTGGGAGCGGAGGGCACGAAATCCCTCACCGCAACTCCTCATGAAATAAAGATCAACCTTCAAACTTGGCAAGTTCTCGTTCAATCTGACTATTTCATTTCGGAGTCACGTGAGTGACTTCGTGAAGACTTCAAAGCTTCTGTGATTACACGCCCTGGACAACGTCCATGCGGACACACCACTAGCAAGGATGGATTGGAGTAAACAAGTTGACGAAACGAGGTTATACTGAAACAAAAAGAAGATTTGTTAATAACACAACAAATAACGCCCTTTTAATCAGGGACATCCCCACGTTCACACCCGGCGTTCAGCACGGCCTCTGCGAACTGAAGGGGAGCAGCAACAGGCTTATTATAGAATCGCTGGAACACAGCTTCATTCGCCCATCCTGCTGCGGCGAGGATATGGTCCATGGTTACCTCCATGACTCTCGCCGCCGACGTAGATGCAGCCCTGGTGGAGTGGGATGTAAACACATTAGTGTCAATACCTGCCTTATTCAGGACGATCCGGAGCCACCTGGATATCGTCTGGACTGTCACTCGATGGTGAGGTCTGTTGTGAGTGACAAGCAGGTACAACTCCATTCCTCTGATGCTCCTCGTCACCTTGATGTAGTAACGGATGTGAGTGGCTAAACATAGCCGAGCATCTGCAGGGTATGCCGGGAACTTCAGCTGCAGCCCTGTGCACCCAGGTCTATGCTGCTTTAGTAGCTCATCGATGAAAAAGACTACTTCTCCAGGGGTCGACGTCATCCTGTCAATACGTAGTTTGTGGAGCGTCTGAACCCGCTGTGCTGAAGTCAGCGCTAGTAACATCACTAATTTCATAGTGAGTTGGTCCAGCTGTAACCCTTCCATGGGTGACCACGACCTGAGCAGGGTAAGTACATCCCTGACATCCCAGGTGATGTTGTAGCGTGGTGTAGGCGGATTCAGATTGAATATTCCCCGCATAAGCCTGGACACTAGCCTGTTCGATCCTACCTCGATGTTGAGGTAGAATGATAGCGCACTCCTGGCGCTGTTGATGGCAACAGCCATCATATGGCAACAGCCATCAACAGCCATCATATGAGTCACTATAACTCAAGTGCTCATCATGGTGCAACCCCGCGAGGAATTCCAGGACGTCGGCTATGGAGACATCATCATAGGTGATGTGAGAGCGACTGCAGTAGGCTTCCCACTTGGTGATGTGGGAGAGATATCTCCGCCTGGTTGACTCTCGACATGATGCTCCAATGGTGTTCATGGTCCGGGTGGTAAGGCCATACTGCATCCATGGCCTGGTCAGAACCTGCAAGCCAGTAATTTTAGATAGGCATGGCAGGGGTGTAACTCCCCTGAGACAGGGTGAGAAACCAAATGTGGGCAACCCTCTAGAGGGACCCAAGGTTGACTAATCATGTCAGAGACCACCGGATACCAAGGCTGTGTAGGCCAGTCGGGTATGACAAGAATGCCTCTGGCAGAATCCATCCTGATTTTTTGTAATACCCGACTGATGAGGCAAAACGGGGGGAATGCATAGAAAAACCACTTCCCCCAGTCTAGCGAGAATGCATCAATCGCTAATGCCCCAGGGTCTGGTTCCCATGAAACATATGTCGGTACCTGATGGTTCAACCGGGACGCAAAAAGGTCGATATCCGGTTGGCCAAATTTGGCTGTAATTTGGGCAAATATTTGAGGATGCAGCATCCACTCAAAACTATCATTGAATTTGCGTGACCTGGTGTCTGCCACAGTATTAAGCCTACCTGGCAAATAGGTGGCTGAAATCCAAATATCTCGATCAATACACCAGCACCAAATAGTATTAGCCAATTTGTCACAAGAGACTGACCTGGTACCGCCCATATGGTTTAAATATGCCACCGCTGTGGTGTTGTCTATTTGGAGACGGACATGAGTACCACTAAGATTAGCACAATATGCCCGCAGTCCGTGAAATGCTGCAAGCAGCTCCAAATAGTTAATCCCTTGTATTAGCAACATGCTAGCTTCAAGGGGATCCCACCTGCCTCCACAACTAGAAGAGCTGTCCGCAGCTCCCCAGCCTAGAGAGCTTGCGTCAGTTTGCAAATATACCACCGGATTGGGCACAACAATGGGTTTGAATGCCTTGCCAATATTGGACACCCACCATTGTAGCTCAACCTTAGCATCGGAAGGCAGCCCCATAGGTCTGTCAAAATGACCAGCGTTCTTTTTTAACGCAGCAATCTTGGCCCTTTGCAGATTTTGATAATGCAAAGGTCCAAACCGGGCTGCCGGAAATAAAGCTACGATTTTCCCAATCATCTTAGCTGTATGCCGAATAGATGGTATACTGGCGGATGTGAGATCCTGACATGCAAGGGAGACATCCTCCACCTTGTGAAATGGAATGGTGGCCCTCATTTGAATAGAGTCCACCGTGAAACCCAAATAATCCATAATCTGGGATGGGTGAAACTTCGATTTTTCTGGATGGACTATAAACCCCAGCTGCTGAAATATAGTAACAGTTGCTGAAACAGCGCTTTCAGCTGCTTCCAGAGTGTTGCCAATAATCAGAATATCATCTAAATAAGCCATTACAATATGATGTTGTATACGTAATTTGGCCATAATAGGTTTGAGTAATTTAGTAAAGAGCCTAGGGCGGTAGTAAGCCCATTTGGTAAGGCCCGATATTGCCAGAGCTGATCCATCCAGACAAATTTCAAAAATTTCCGGTGATGTTTCCGGATGGACACTGAATAGCATGCATCTTTCAAATCAATACATGCCATAAAGCAACCATGCGAAAGCAGTGATTTGGCTGTCTCAAAAGGTGTCCATTTTGAAATGTGTATATGTTACAAAGGTATTCAACTGGTCAAGTCAATAATCACCCGACAACCTCCATCCTTTTTTGGCCTAGTAAAAATATTGGAGACGAATTCAATGGGCTCGTGAATAGTTTTCTCTATCACGCCTTTTTGTTCCAAACAAAAAATTTCAGCCGTGCCTGCTGCCTGCTCAACGGCAGACAGCGTAAACTTCCGTTGAGGCATATGCTGGGATGGAGGAATGTTCCCGTGAATAAATTCAATAAAATGACCCCAAATATCCTTCCCTCTTGGAGAAGTCTTCCCCGAAATTTTTTGATTCTGCTGCAGGAGGGGCTCCAATATCCGCTCCATCCTGGCCAATACGCCCCTTGAGCTAAAAACTCGGGCGGCCGAAGTCCTCATGTTCTGCTGAACTGCTGGGGCTTCGTCCATCGGCCCGCACCTCATCGAGGTGAACCTGGTGCCGGAAAGTTGTCGCCGGTAGCCGCTGCAGCGAAGCTGAGCGATTCCCGCGCGGGAGGTACACTCAAACGCCTCCTCGGCGGAGCTTGGTCTCGCTGCCTCGGAGGGCAAATGCGATGGGAAATCGGCACCTGACTTAGCATGGAGATCCGACGCCCGCGCGGGCTTGCCGGCTGCCCATATCATGGACCTAGCCGACGCATAGTCTCGTCCTCCCATCCATGGGGGACTCGGCGACCGTGGCGCATGGGCTCGTTGAAGGGAGGAGCAGTTCGCTGGCCTTAGTGTCTGCTGACGGCGGTTAACCTCCCTGTGCCTACTGGAGCTGGATGGCTCCTCTCCAGTAGCCGCGTCATGCGGCCATACGCCCTTCACCCTGAACACTGGGGTGGTCGGAGACCTCCGGCTCAGAAAGATTGCCGGGGCTCCTTTCATCGGCCCGCACCTCTGAGAAGTGATCTCGGTGCCGGCAGTTGTCGCTATCGGCAAAAAAGAAAGGTGTTTAACGGCTTGGGGTCGACTCCAGCAGAAGCATGGAGCGACGCCCGCGCGGGCTTGCCGGCTGTCCACATCGTGGACCTTGCCGACGCACGGTCTCGTCCCCCCCATCGACAGGGGACTCGGCGACCGAGGCGGGACCGTACCCAAGCCCCCCGTCCCAGCGGCGGGGTTTGGGAGTTGGGTAGCAGACCTCACAGACCCAGGTCCCACCGTTGCACCAGACCGCACCATGGCGGCTGGTGGAGCCTTGGCCCGAACCGGGTTTAGGCTTACGGGCTCCTCCCCTGCCCTTCAACGAAGGGCTAGCGGAGGGGGGTCGGGCCGCAGCGAACTTGTGGCAGGGTCCACCCTTTCGAGAGGCACCCCGTTCTCGGCTCCTGGAATCAGCATTGGAGCTGCTGCTCCTCGAATCAGCACAGGAGCTCCTGCTCCTTGAATCAGCACTGGAGCTCCTGCTCCTGGAACCAGCACTGGAGCTCCTGCTCCTTGAATCAGCACTGGAGCTCCTGCTCCTCGAATCAGCACTGGAGCTCCTGCTCCTTAAATCAGCACTGGAGCTCCTGCTCATTGAATCAGCACTGGAGCTCCTGCTCCTTAAATCAGCACTGGAGCTCCTGCTCCTTGAATCAGCACTGGAGCTCCTGCTCCTTGAATCAGCACTGGAGCTCCTGCTCCTTGAATCAGCACTGGAGCTCCTGCTCCTCGAATCAGCACTGGAGCTCCTGCTCCTTAATCCAGCACTGGAGCTCCTGCTCCTTGAACCAGCACTGGAGCTCCTGCTCCTCAAATCAACACTGGAGCACCTGCTCCTTGAATCGGCACTGGAGCTCCTGCATAGCGGCGGGTCGGGCCCGGTAACAACAGGGCTCCCCGACATCCACGTCTATTTCCCCACGTACCTGCAGGGAGAGAACATAACATACACCCGCCACAACAAGACACCAACTCACACTGGAGCTCCGGTGTATCGGCGGGTCGGGCCCTGTACCAACAGGGCTCCCCGACTACCACGCCTGTTTCCCGGCCCGACTCGCAGGTGAGCCGCTGAGAAAGGCTCCGGGATAAGTGGCCGGCGACTCCAAATCCACGTTCCTGTAGGGAGAGAACACACTGCTCCCCCCCCCCCCAACAGGAACACCAACTCTAGGGGGCTTAGCCTTACCTGAGTCGGCCCTCTGAAGGGCTGGTCGGGAGCCGCGCTCCCCACCAGCCGTCGGCAGCAATGCGATGCGACGATATGTCGCGCATGCTTCCCGTTGGGCTCTTCATGAAGTCACTCACGTGACTCCGAAATGAAATATAGGAGCAAAGAGGTCCTTCTGCAGTTGTACAGAGCCCCAGTGAGAACACACCTGGAGTATTGTGTGCTGTTTTGGTCCGCTAATTTGAGGAAGGACATTCTTGCTATTGAGGGAGTGCAGCGTAGATTTACAAGGTTAATCCCCGGGACTGTCATATGCTGAGAGAATGGAGCAGCTGGGCTTGTACACTCTGGAGTTTAGAAGGAAGAGAGGATATCTTATTGAAACATATAAGATTGTTAAGGGTTTGGACACGCTAGAGGCAGGACACATGTTCCCGATGTTGGGGGAGTCCAGAACCAGGGGCCACAGTTTAAGAATAAGGAATAAGCCATTTAGAACGGAGACGAGGAAACACTTTTTCTCACAGAGAGTGGTGAATCTATGAAATTCTGTGCCTCAGAGGGCGGTGGAGGGGAGTTCTCTGGATGCTTTCAAGCGAGAGCTAGATAGGGCTCTTAAAAATAGCCGAGTCAGGGGATATGGGGTGAAGGCAGGAACGGGGTACTGATTGGGGATGATCAGCCATGATCACATTGAATGGCAGTGCTGGCTCGAAGGGCCGAATGGTCTACTCCTGCACCTATTGTCTATTGTCTATTGTCTATTTTCTATTATTTACCCTTACCAACCACATTGAAGCAACGGCCAAGGAGGAACACTAATACTTCCTTAGGGAAATTAGGAAATTCGGCATGCCTCCAACGACTGACAAACGTCTGCAGATGCACCATAGAGAGCAGACTGTTGGGTCTTCTTCCTGCATATGGCGTGCACAGCCTAAAGTTGTAGGACAACTTGTTCTATTTGGTCTTATTTGAATGTGCACGCCGGGTTGATTGCTTTCGTCGAAACAGGGCGGGCCACGTGAGGGTTGCAATCTCCCACCCCAACTGTTGGGTTGTATCACAGCTTGGCTTGGGAACATCTCTGCCAAAGACCACAATAACTTGCAGAGAGTTGTAGATGTCGCCCAGTCTCCCACACGGTTCAAGCTCCACATCATTAACTTCATGCTCACTGCACGACGCCTTCGTAGCAGTCAACGTAATCAAAGACCTGACCCACTCCAGACATTTCTTCTTCTCCCCTTTCCATCAGACAGAATATGCAGAAGCTTGAAAGCGCACACCGCCAGACTCAGGAACAGCTTCTTGCCCTCTTTTATTGGGCTTCTGAATGGTGCTTCCATTAGCTGGGTTACGGTGTGATTCACCTCCACCCCATTGTGGATATTGGACTTTGTTTTGGTTAGTTTAAGGTTTAGTTCAGAGATACAACGTGGAAATGCGCCATCTCTCCCTTTCCCTAAGACCCGTCCCCACCTGTCTGAAAACCTCCACCATCATCCCCATCCCATCCCCAAGCACAACCAACCCACCACCCTCAATGACTGGCGCCCCTAGCATTGACACCCATCATCAGCAAATGATTTGAGAAGCTGGTCAATGACATAATCTGCTCCTCACCACCCAACAACCTGCACCCTTACCAATTTGCCTACCTCCCCAACTGATCAACAGATGAAGCCATCGCCCACAGCCTTCACACTGCCCTCACCCAGCTGGACAAGAGCGATACTTATGTTAGGATGCTGTTCATCGACTACAGCTCAGCGTTGACCACAAATGTGCCCTCGAAGCTTGTCGGCAAGCTCCTGGAGTTGGGGTTGAACCCAGGCAATGCACCTGGATCCTGCATTTCCTGACGGGCCAACCCCAGGTGGTGAGGATGGGAGAGCACACCTCCACAGCCCTCACCCTCAACATCGGTGCACCTCAGGGGTGTGTCCTCAGCCCCCTCCTGTACTCCCCGTACACCCATGACTGTGTGGCCCAACATGACACCAGCACCATCGGCAAGTTCGCAGACGACACTACAGTCGTGGGTCTGATCACCAACGGGGCCGAGTCGGCCCACAAAGAGGGTGTAGTGGCCCTGACACAGTGGCGCCAGGCCAGCAACCTCTCTCTCAACGTGGACAAGGCCAAGGAGGAGATCGTCGACTATGGTGGGTGGGGGGGGGGGGGCGTACCCCCCATCAATGTCAACGGTGTAGCGGTGGAGAGGGTGGAGTGTTTCAAGATCCTCGATGTCCACATCACAGAGGACCTGACCTGGACCACCCACATTCCACGTTTCACAAAAAAGACGCAACAGCGCTTCTACAATCTCCGGCAACTGATGAAATTTGGCCTAAACCCCAGGGGATTTCTCCAGAGGCATCGTGGAGAGCATCCGTACAGACTGTATCTCCACCTGGCATGGCAGCTGCACCAACCACGCCCGAATGGTCCTGCCGAGAGTGGTGCGGACGGCCCAGCACATCACCGGGTGCAAGCTGCCCTCTCTCCAGGACATCTACTCCAGGCGGTGGTTGGAAAAGCCCTGAGGATCATCAAAGACCCCAGCCACCCGGACAATGGTCTATTCTCCCTGCTGCCCTCAGGCAAAAGGTACCGGAGCATCAGCTCCCGTACCACCAGACACTCACACAGCGTTTTCCCGCAGGCCCTTGAATCTTGAATCTTATGCCTACTGAGTCCGTGCCGACCACAACGATCCCATTACACTAGTTCTATCCTATACACTAGGGACAATTTACCAAAGCCAAGAAATGTGCAAACCTGCATATCTTTGGAAAGTGGGAGGAAGCTAGAGCAGCTGGAACGTGGTCCCAGGGAGAACGTACAAACTCCATATGGACAGCACCCATAATCAGGCTCAAAACCGGGTCTCTGGTGCTGGAAGGCAGCATCTCCACTGCTGCACCACTCTGCCACCCTTTGTCTAAGGAACTGGTGTGCTACAATGCTGAGAACTATATTCTGCACTGTATCATAGAAACTTTGACAAATAGGACATTAACAGGGAAAGGCACAAGATTTACGAGGATGTTGTCAGGACATGACAGCCTGGGATCGAGGGAGAAGTTGGGCAGGCTAGGACTTCATTCCTAGGAGCACACGAGGCTTCAGGATGATTTTACAGAGTTGTACAAAATCACGAGGGGAATAGATCAAGTGAATGCTGTGTTTTTAATGCCCAGAGTAAGAGAATCAAGAACCATTGGACAGGTTTAACATGAGGGGGATGTTTTAATAGGAAACTGAATTCTAACTTTATCATGCAGAGATTGGTGGGGACATACAACAAGCTGCCAGAGGAGCTCATTGAGACAACATTATGACAACATGTAAAAAGATATTTGGACAGATACATGGAATACACTCTTAAAAATAGCGGAGTCAGGGGATATGGGGAAAAGGCAGGGACGGGGTACTGATTGGGAATGATCAGCCATGATCAAATTGAATGGCGATGCGGCTCGAAGGGCCGAATGGCCTACTCCTGCACCTATTGTCTATTGTCTATTGAAGGAATGTTTAAGAGGGATATGATCCAAATGTGAATGGTAGGGCCTGAAGAGAGTTGTAGATCAGAGAGATGTTGGAATGCAGGAACATAGCTCCCTGAAAGTAGCATCACAGGAAGAATCAGTGGTCAAGAAGGCTTTTGGTCTATTGGACTTCATCTCAGTGTGAAAAAGTTAAAAGTTAATTAAAGTGCAGAGAAGAGTTATGAGAACTGGATGGGCCAGAGCTCCCTAGAGAGGTTGGGCAGGCTCGGACCTCATACTTTGGAGGGCAGGAGGCTGAAGGATGAACAAGGTCATGAGGGGAAATTATAGGATAAATGTTGCCCAGATTAGGGGAATCAAGAACCAGAGAACATAGGTTTAATGTGAGGGGAACATTATAATTGGAACCTGCGTGGTAACGTTTCACACTGAGTTTGGTGGGTAAATGGAGGAGATGGTTAAGGCAATGGTTAAGGGATTGCCTGCTGTCTAGTCAGTTCTGCTACATATTAGTTTAAAAATCCATCCCGTATACATTCCAGGAAATCCTCCTCCTCAGCACTGCTACTAATTTGGTTGGCCCAATCTATGTGTAGTGTGAATGGGCGATCGATGGTCACCGTGGACTCAGTGGGCTGAAGGGCCTGTTTCCATTGGGCTGAAGGACCTGTGTCTCCCAACCTAAACTGAAATACCCTGGGTGAGTAACGTAGACAGTCCATGCTGCAGTCACTGTGCACCAGAGGTGGAGGAGATTCATGTGTAGAGCTGTGGATGGGTGCTGAGCAAGGAGTTACTCTGTCCTGATTGAAAGAAGGTGCCTGAGTGTTGTGTGCACTGCACCTACTCAGGCAAGTGGAGAGTGTTCTATCACACTCCCTACATGCTGTGTTGATGGTGGAAAGGTTTTAGGGTGTGGGGGTTAGTCCCTCACCACTGGATACTCAGCCAGTACCTGCTTTTGAAAAGACTACAGAAAGTAGTAAACACTGCCCAGTCCATCATCGGCTCTGACCTTCCTTCCATCGAGGGGATCTATCGCAGTCGCTGCCTCAAAAAGGCTGGCAGCATCATCAAGGACCCACACCACCCTGACCACACACTCATCTCCCTGCTACCTTCGGGTAGAAGGTACAGGAGCCTGAAGACTGCAACAACCCGGTTTAGGAATAGCTATTTCCCCACAGCCATCAGGCTATTAAACCTGGCTCGGAACTCTGAACATTTATATACCCCCATTTGTTATTTGCACTTTATTAATTTATTAATTCATGGGTGTATTTATGTATAGAATTGTAGTCAATGCCTCCATGTTCTGTTGTGCTATGCAAAGAAAGATTTTCATTGTCCTGTCAGGGACACATGACAATAAACTCTTTTGACTTTGACTTCTGTAGCCATAGCGTTTCTAATTCAGGTTGAGTCGAGTGTGTGTTTCGTGGTGACCCCCCAGGGTTGACGAAGTGGGACATAGTGATGGGGATGCTATTGAATATCAAGGCTAGGTAGTCACAATCTCTCTCTAGAAGTGGTCATCGCCAGTGTTTTTTTGGTGAAAATGTTACTTGCCATCCATCAGCCCATGTTGTCCAAACCCTGTGCTACTTCATTTGCAGTTGGTGCGTTGTCGTTACAGCAGCCAATTTGTACTGTTCAATTCAACAGATAGAATCTCCACTGGTACAGCTGGGGGAACACAGGAGAGGCGACCTCTCTCGGGCAGATGAGCTCGTGGCTGTAGTTGTTTTTTTTAAATATTTTTATTAGAAGCAATGCATATTGTCTAAAGAATAACACTTCTTCAGAGACAAATTAAACTTGTTACAAAAATTGTACAGATGTTACGGAATAATTTCTGGGTTTTTTTGGAAAGTAAAAGTATAGATCATTAATCAAGAGATGGTGATTAAATAATAATGATTATATATGAAAAAAAAAGATAAAAACAAAAAAAATTAAAAATTATAAAAATAAACAAATAAGAAAAAAACCCAATTATTATATCATAAAAAATAAAGAATCCATCTTAACAATGAATGGAGCAATTTCACATAATAATATCTATAGAGACGTTTATACAAATCCCAGAATACATCTTTTCATCTAATCCTACACCAGTGTATTTATTGAGTTACAATGCTGAGCTCAGCTACCCCTTTAAATAATCAATGAATGGAGACCATATTTGTTCAAAAAGTTTCTATTTGTCCATTAGGACAAACCTAATTCTCTCCAAATGCAACGTCTCCGACATTTCCACAGTCCACATTTTGATTGTGGGGGATAATGTTCCCTTCCAGAATTTTAATATTCAGCCCGGGTGTCTGGGAGTCACACACCGTTCATCCGTCGCCCAAACACATCACACAATGGCAACTATTCCAGCATTCTTTATTGAACGTGTAACATAAGGTGCAGAAACATGTGCAATGAAAATCAAGCTCTTTTTCTACAAATAGCTGCAATGAAACAAATCAGTAATGAGTAAAATGTACACCAGTTATCGGAACATTACTATCCTCAGACTTTAAATCTCAGCCACAAAGTGTTTGGGAGGTGTCCCTTGTTGTTAATTGTGGGGATAAGCGTGGCTCTGGTGGCCAGTAAGGCCTCGACCAAACTTTAAGCTGTTTGTGGTATCTGAGTCACGAACTAACTTAGCACATTTACCAGACTAACCTGTTAACCCTGGGATTGCTGGTCTTTGACCAACACTAATGGCCATTATTGAGGCAGGTTAGACTGTGACACATCGCTACTTAACACAAATCAACAACAGCAAGGAATAAATCTATAAAGATATAAAAGTTGTCTTTTATGTTCAGTACCTCTTTAACTGGCTCATGTCTCCAACAACTGGCAACCGAGTATTGTCATAAAAATATAATTCTTTTACAATCATTTTGAGTTTCGTTTAGTCAACAACATAAACCCCTTCCCTCCACCAGTCTTTGGTCCTCACCGCTCCTGGCGATGTCAATGTGAAACTCTCTCGAGCGAGATTGGTCCACAAAACAGATCCAGAACCGCAGATCCCGTTTAACGTGGAATGTGCGGCCTCAAAATACAACATAATTGAGCAAGTACAATCACAATTCAATATTTAACACGTTTAAAATTTCCCATGAAGATTTGCAGAAGCGAGTATCCTGTAATATTTGCCACCGAGCCACCCAAGGAAGATTTTTTTTAAAAAGGCAAAGGAGGAAGTGGGGCGAGGAGTGGGACGATGCAGTCTGGGATGCAGGAATCAATGCTGGAACATTTATTGAGAGCTTCAATGAGTTCCTGCCATCTGCACCCATTTGGGATCAAACTATGGACCTATCAGCCCTTAATCTCTGCTTAAAACAAGGACCTGAATTTTGATAGCAACCTGCCATGGGCTCAGAATATCTGACACTCTTTGCACCTGGGAGAATTCAGAATTGTGGTGTCTGTTGGACTGCAGGCAGCCGGAGAACTCCTGGGTACACAGCAAGCTCCTGCAATGTGGTCTGCAACAGGGGACATGGGAGTCTCATGGTGGAGAGGACTGGGTGTGCCCTCCTGCAGCTCAGGATTCGCTGGGAAACTGGATTCACATTAGGCCCTCTGCCCTCCCACTGCTCCTGAGTTAAAGTGGAGATGGGGTCTGAGAGGAAGGAATCAGACCGTGAATTCACCTGCCTGTGGTTAAATGGTGTGGAACTGGTTTAATTTCTCATTGCCATTCTAGTGGACATGAATGCATCAGGTGTGGCTGGAAGGGGGTAAAATCAGGGCAGTTCCATTGCACAGATGGGACATGGGGATTTATGTCAGTCCAGCACCCCTCCTTTCATGCTCCCTACACACATTGCAGATGGCAGGGCTAGGATGGTGAATGAGTGGGTCAAGGTGATGAGAGTCCATAGTGCACCAAACACTAGCAGTCAGACCAGGGACTAGAAGCCATCTCTGGCATAACAGTCCAGCAATACCCTTGCAATACTGAGAGGAATCTACCAAGTGCTGGTAAATGGGATTACTATTGATGGGTGTGTGATGGTCAGCATAGGTATGGTGGGCCGAAGGGCCTATTTCTGTGCTGTGTAATTCTACGGGCATGCAAAATAATTCCAGGTCTCTGAGAAGAGGAATCATTGACAGCGAGAGGGGAAAGGGGAAGCTGCTTTTCATCACTCAATGGCTGTGGATAGTGAAAGATGCGGGTCTCACCTTCGCCAGCTCCAATCTGACACCGATAACTCAACTTCCCTGTCATGACAAAGCTTTTCTCTCAGGCCGAAGCGTGACTAACCCTGAGATGATTCTGGAGAAGTGGGTGAAGGTTGGTGGGTGAACAAAGCTAACTGCAGATGTGATGGTGGACTTGGCTGCATTCAGCTTCTGGAGGCTCTACTGACTCAGTCTGAACTCTGCTAGGGTTGCCAACTTTCTCGCTCCCAAATAAGGAACAAAAGGTCAAAATAAGGGACAAATTCCCCATGGCAATTTGTTGACCGACAGGGCCGTGGCTGGGTGAATGATGAGTTGGCCTGGGTGCTGGACTGCACACAAAGCCCACCCAGCCGGTGGGCCAGCTGAGGAGTTTTTGCCTGGGCACCCGGGCCACACAAAGTCCGGCACCCCATCCAACTCATGAACTGAACTCGGCGGTAAGCAAAGGTCCGAAGGTTGGACAACTGGCCGGGTGCCGACCGACCAACGGGCCCACGGGCGAGGCGCTGCTGCTGCTGCTGCTGCACTCCATGGGCTGCACTACGTCGGGACAGGTGTGGCGGGGCCGGACAGGTGCTCCGATCCGACAGTCCCCTCGGCCCGAGCAGTAGCAGTCAAATACGGGACAAGGGCGGGTCCCGTATGGGACAAACCAATTTAGCCCAATATATGGGATGTCCCGGCTAATACGGGACAGTTGGCAACCCTAAACTCTGCAGTCCATGCTGTTGCTAGGGACTTGCCTGGAACACTGCAAAAAACATGCAGTAGGTGGACCTGGTTGCCTCAAGGCTATCTGCTGTGTCCTTGCAGCTACCTGCAGTGAGACTGTGCACATGGCATTGTCCCAACCCATTGCATTATCACATCCAATGGAGTTTATCAACATTGAAGGAGTCCATTCGACCCACTGGGTAGGTTCCAGCCTTTTGGAGCTCCAAATCATTTGATTATATTGAAAATGGAGCTAGATAAATATTTCTAAGATTGGGGAATTGAGGGTTATGGGGAACTGGCACGGAAGAATTGAGAGCAGCACAAATCAGCTGTAATTATATTGAAATAGTCAAACAAGAGGGCATGACATGAGAATTAAGGGACAGAGGTTTAGGGGTAACATGAGGGGGAACTTCTTTACTCAGAGAGTGGTGGCTGTGTGGAATGATCTTCCTGCAGAAGTGGTGGAGGCAGGATCGATTTTAGCATTTAAAAGTAAAGTGGATAGGTATATGGACGGGAAGGGAATGGAGGGGTATGGTCTGAGTGCAGGTAGATGGGACTAGGGGAAAATAAATGGTCGTCACGGACTGGAAGGGCCGAGAAGGCCTGTTTCCGTGCTGTAATTATTATATGGTTATATGGTTATATGGAATGATGGGGCAGGCTTGAGGGGCTGAGTGGCCTACTGCTGCTCTTATGTTCTTGTGTCTATACTGATCTATCCCACCCTCAGCTCGTATATTGCAGCCCTGAAATATTTTCTCTTATTTGCCAAATATTTCTCTTTTGAAATTTAGTAAATGAGTTCCCTCAAACCTGACAGTGTAAGAACTGCTCCTGGTTTCTCCCCACTGGGACTCACCACCTTCCTTATTCCACACCCATCGGTTGATGAAGTGACAGCGGGCAGTGGCGGGATTGGCCGAAGCTGAGCATGTCAGCTTCACTTCCTGTCTATTTTGTATTGGACCGCTCTCAGATCTGTGGCTACCTTCTGGACATCTACATTGCAGGTCAACAACTCATTGTGGGAGTTTGACTGCTGGATGGCTTTCAAAGTGTCCTCTATCGCCTCCTTGACGGGCTCCAGGCTGTACATATCCTCACTGCTCTGATACAACACCTCAACAAGTCCTTGGAGACCAGAGAGATAGTTGTAACAGAACTTAAGTTTGGTCTTGGTGCCATTCAGGGCCCCAACTACCATCTGCATTCTTTCCACCTCGATCTCTGTCTGGACTAAGTTGTCCTTCAACATTTTGATTTCCTTGCTATTCTCCAGGATCTGACTGTTGCATTTCGTCATTTCCTCTTCCTTCTCCTTGACGGTGTCCTTGACTTTATACAACTGTTTCTCGACCTCGCTCAATAGTTTCCTCGTGCTCTTCAGCTCTTTGTTGTAGTCGACTGTCATGGGGATCCCTGGGAAGGAGAGAGGCAAGTCAGATCATGGTTGGTTATTGGTAAAGAAACACAAGTGTCAGCCATGTGGTTGTGACCTCTGCTGCGGGGCATGCGATTCACAGGATAACCCAAATACTTTAACTTAGAAAATTAATTCACAGTGAGAATGGTCCTGACTAGAATATCCTGAGCCTAATGCCTCTCAAACTCTTCTTTGCAAAATCTGTGTAACTCAGGAACCATCTATGAACTTTAGAGAACAGCACAGAAATTGGTCCTTCTGCCCACTACATCCACGCTAACTTTTTTGCCCATCAACGCTAATCCATTTTACCGGTGTAAATGGAGAAAATGTTCCTTAAATCTGTGATTGTATCTGATCCCACTGCTCCCTTTGACAGCAGATCCCAGATGTCAAGCACTCTCCATGTAATAACCGCTATCCCTCAGACCCCTGTTAAAATTCCTTCATCTCACCTTGAATCTCCACTCCAGGAAAAATGACCCCAGCATATCCAATCTCTCCCCATAACTAAAGTCTTCCATTCCAGGAAACATCCTGATGGGATGTGTAGGAAGGAACTGCAGATGCTGGTTTGCACCGAAGATAGACACAAAATGCTGGAGTAATTCAGCGGGACAGGCAGCATCTCTGGATAGAAGGAATGGGTGAAGCTTGGAGTTGAGATTGACAGATTCTCAGACTGAGAGTCAGAGGAGAGGGAAACTAAAGGATGAAAAGGTTCAGCACAAATCTCCCCTGACTCTAGTTGAAGATGGGTCTTGACCCGAAACTTCACCTATTCCTTCTCACCAGAAATGCTGCCTGACCCACTGAGTTACTCCAGCGTTCTATCTCCTGTGGCAAGGGAGTCTGGCACAGGCAAAACACCTAATTGTGTCTAAGGCTAGATTGGTGCAAGCACATACTTAGTAATTTGCCCAATGTACAGTTAACTCCAATGTGCCCAAGAGTAGCCAATATGATTAGTCACATGTGGCCCTTTCAAGTTGGCCTGCTGCAGGTGAATGGTACACCCATGGTAAACTGGCACAATGTGGACTAGTACAGGTAGAAGCCAGGCCCCCTGTGCACAAGGTTGACTGCTCCACGCAGCCTCATCCAACTCTGGCCACTTCTGCGGTTGGCAGGTGTCTTCTGTAGACGACCTGCTATGTCCTACCTGTCGCTGCCGTTCTCAGCGCATCCTGAGGAAACCTGTGCATTCTCCAGCTGGATTCACTGGGTGAGCCTTCCTCAACTACTTTCCCAGTGTTGTGGCCATCTGAGTGACAAACAATATCCATCAGATACTGAGAAGGATTCACATCAAGAGCACAGGCACCCAGAGCCCAGAGGTTAGCTGGAGTGAAAAGCAAGATCCCAGAAGATGAAGCACCAATGCCCACACCAGCAGTAGCCATCCGTTGCCTCTTGTTGGACTTCCTCCTTGCTCATGGCCGGGTTTTCATGCAGTTTCACCCCAAGGCCACCCAGCGGAATGGGTTGACAGCCAAAACACCACCAAAGCAATCTCACCAATGAATGGGGGAAATGGAACTAAAGTAAGCCAGGCCAACAGGCCTTTTTGCCCACAGTGATGTGACGTGTTTGTGGCTTGTGTTTACTGCTGTGACAAAACACAGCAGACACTCACTGTGGCGGAGCGGTAGAGACCTGTGTACAAGCCGGACTACGGACGCTTGTCTGTACGGAGTTTACACGTTCTACCCATCGCCTGCGTGTGTTTTCTCTGGGTATGTGTTTGAAGGTTCATTGGCTTGGTCTAGTTGTCCCTAGTTTGCGGGGATCGCTGGTCGGAGCAGACTTGGTGGGCCGAAGGATCTGTTTCTGTGCTATATCCCTAAACTAAACTAAACTAAACATAGATTCACAGCAGAATTCCACACACACCCACATGCAGAGGACCAATTAATTTGTGTTGTCGAGAAAGCGGTTGATGTAAAGACATGCATCTGCCACATTGTTGCTGGCTGCAAAAGCATGGTAGGACCTTCCTACATATGCCTGAGTGGAGCGCAGTCTGGGAAAGAAATGGCCTCCTCTGAAGCCCCTCCATTTCTTTCAACCTCCTCCTTGGAAGGTCCCAGGAGATATTTGCGAGAATAATGTGGACACAGGCTGTATCCTTGCATGTTGCTTTGGACAGCCGGGACATTTACCTCACCTTACAACCCAATGGATCTGTGGGCCTGTATCAATCGGCAGGCTGAGCACCTCTTACCAACACAAGGAGCGAGCAGTATCAGACCGATCCCCATGTCCCGGCCAGTTGTCTTCTCTCCTTTCCTGACTTCAGCGGCCTTCAGGGCATTCTCTGTGTGCTGCAGGGACATTCTAGTGGCCTGGAGCTCGTCGCTGACCTGGAACCTCCGGTTCTCCAATAACATCATCTCGTACTTCTTGGTCTGCAGGCTCTCCTTCAGGTTTTTCCTTTTCACCTTGGCCTCGTCGAAGTCCTGGGCCAGTTTCAGGGTGTCCTCCATCAGCGACTCAATAAAACTCCCGGCTGCATCCTCAGCCTTGGTCATCGCCTTGTGGGCAGTCTCCAGCACCTTCTTGATCTTGGTGCATTCCGAATCCTCCAGATCCTTGTACCCATACTCATTGACGTAGTTGGCAAACTTGAGGATAGCGGAGAGTCCCTCCCGAAAATGTTGCAGGGTCACATCTTTGAACTCCTTCTCGTACAGTTCACACTCGTTGCTCATGGCTGGTCTGGAGAAGCAGAATAAATATAGTTGTAGATTACATCACTTTCTCCCAGTTCAGTCAACTTCACCATTAAAGGATTTACTACTTGCATCTCACAAATCCAATCAAATGCCTCTAATGGGCCTAAATACTTTTATATTCAGCCTTCCTGTAACATGGGAAATCAGATCAGAATGGTTGAATAATGACCAAAGATCCTCCGCTCGATGAGATTTGGTAATAACATTTTGCTTTTAAGGAAAGAGATTTTGGAGATATTTGTAAGTTATTCTAAATCCCATTACATCGGCTGATGGGCTGATAAATTGGCCAGTCCTGCCTTCAGCCCCACTCCTCCCTCAGCAACAGCCAGACATCCAATTGACCCACGATTGATAGGCACTCTCGAACTCTCGAGCTCTCCAGTATCTGCAATGTTCTTTATCCACCCATCCAACCGATGACACTGATATGTGACTAATCCTCTAATCCCGACGTCCTTGGAGCGGGGGCCTCTAACATATCCAATCAGCCCAGGATTTCAGTTCCATTTGGTATTATATCAGCATCCAGAATGGCATTGAATGACATGGAATATCACAGAATAATATGATATAACATGGACTGGATTGGAATAACACAGAATGGCATGGAATAGCAAAGAATACACAGAATGGCAGAGATTAAAATGGAATTACATGGAATGGAATGGAATTACATGGAATGGCATTTAAAAGCTTTTAGATTGGCATGTAGAAATGCAGGGATTAGAGGGATATGGATCATGTACAGCTAGGCAGATTAGATCATTTTAATTTGCCATCAGGATCGGCAAGAGAATCCTGCACCAGCAATCAATTCCAAGTCTCTTTGTACCTCTGATTCCTGAATCTCCTCCCCATTTAGAAAATGTATACATCTTTATTCCTACTACCAAAATGCATGACCACATCCTTTGCTACACTGTATCCCATCTGCCACTTCTTTGCCCAATCTACCCAAGTCCTTCTACAGACTCCCTGCTTCCACCAAACTACCTGCCCCACTACCTATCTTAGTATCATCTGCAAATTTGGCCACAAAGCCATCAGTTCCAACATCCAAACCATTGATATACAACATGGGGAGTCGCAGCCCCAACACTGACCCTCTGCGATCACCACTAGATACTGGGGAAAGTACCCAACCAGAAAAGCTCCTTATATTCCTTCCCTTTGCCTTCTGCCATTTAGCCAATCTTCGATCCATGCTAGTATCTTCCCTCTAATACCATGGGGTCTCGTCTTATTTTTGCAGTCTTTGTGTCTTTCTCTGCAGAGAAAGAGTGCTGAGAAGGTCAACCAGTCCTGCCTTGTGCTGCATGGAACATCTCTACATCAGTACCGGTCTCCAGCCCAACCACACAGTCCTTCAGTGAAACGCCTTGCCTGCAACTTCAATGCAGCAGGAGTGACTTTCACATTCTCCCTGGTCTCTTCTGACATAGTTTCTCCTGAATTTCTATTTACATTTTGGAGAGGTGAGCGGTCTTAGATCCTCAAGTGGAAGCCACTCGGAGAAACGACAGGTGGGATGTGTATGGGGGGGGAGGTGGAAAAGTTCAAAGCATCCATGGAACACAAAAGGGTTCCTTGCTAGCAGGAGGGAGTATGGCACAAAGCCCTCTTTTAAAGGTGGAGCAGGAATCAAATAACTTTGGCATAGACAAAAGAAGAGTTGCATGGAGTGGAGCGTGCAGTACCGATGCTGTCCACTCGGTTCTGACTTAAACCAAGACTGCGGCTCCCAGTCAGACACTGGCTCCTGTAATGCAGAGCTCCACCACAGCGCCACTCTGAAGCTGCTCTGTAGAGCGTATCAACAGCAGCACCGCCCACAGAGCTGACAGCAGCGATTCCATGGCCTGTACTACACTTATGTAACATCAAACTCTGATTATTTACAGCCCACGTCTGCCATTTCACGCGCTTGTGCTTTGGCAGATGAAATCATTTTAACAAACTCAGAGAGGTAAAATGTCCACTTAAGGGAGTTTGATGAGACAAGCCTCCCATAACTCCCTACCCCCCCCCCCCCCCCACCCCAACTCCCTCTCATTTCCCTCCCCCCAACTCTCTTCCACCCACTCCCATTTTGACTCTGTCACCTTCCCCAATTGATCCACACTTCCCTTTTCTCTCCCCCCCTCCATTCCCCTCTTGCTTGGCACTCTCCCTCCTTCCTTGCATTTGCCCCCCCCCCCTCCCCTTCCTTGTTTGCATTCCCATCTCTTCTCACATTCTTTCCTTTCCTCCTTCTCTCCATCACTTTATTCCACCTCTTCCACACTCTCCCTTTCATTCTCCAGCCCTCAATCTCCACCATTCGTCTTTCCTATTCCCTCTCTCCTTGACATTTATCCCCCTTGGCCCTTTGCTTCCCTCTCTCTCTCCTGCCTTCCCTGGCCATCCTACCGCTTGTACTCCACAATCCTGGGATGTCAGGACTTTCATATGAGGAAAGATTGGATAGACTCGGCTTGTACTCGCTGGAATTTAGAAGATTGAGGGGGGATCTTACAGAGACTTACAAAATTCTTAAGGGGTTGGACAAGCTAGATGCTGGAAGATGTTGGGGGAGTCCAGAACAAGGGGTCACAGTCTAAGGATAAGGGGGAATTCCTTTAGGACCGAGATGAGGAAAACATTCTTTACACAGAGAGTGGTGAGTCTCTGGAATTCTCTGCCACAGAGGGTAGTTGAGGCCAGTTCATTGGCTATATTTAAGAGGGAGTTAGATGTGGCCCTTGTGGCTAAAGGGATCAGGGGGTATGGAGAGAAGGCAGGTACGGGATACTGAGTTGGATGATCAGCCATGATCACATTGAATGGCGGTGCAGGCTCGAAGGGCCAAATGGCCTACTCCTGCACCTATTTTTCTATGTTTCTATGTTCTATGTTTCCACCTCCTATTTGTCCTTTCCTTCCCTCTCCCGTCTCTCCTTCACCTCACTCTACTCCCTCAAGCTTCCATTTCCATTTTATTTCCCTTAACCCTTCTTTCTCTTCCCTTCCCCTCCTCGCACACACTTTCTCATCTTTTGCTTCACATTTTCTGTCCCCCTTCCTGACCTTGGCATCCTTTATCCTCCCTATCTTGCTTCATCCTCTCTCTCTTTCTTCTCCGTCCTCTCCTGAACCCTCTCCCCAGCTCTCTCCATCTCCCACTCCCCCCCCGCTCCTCTCACCTCACAATCTCCCTCTCTCTCCATCCTCTCCCTCGCTCTTACTCATCTCGTCCCTAACCCTTTTCTCTCTTTCTCCTTCTTTCTCCATTTCCCTCTCCCATTCCTTCATCCCTCTCCCAACTCTTTCTCAGCCTCTCTATCTCTCTTTTCCTCTTTCCCCCTCCCTTCCCTCTCTTCTCCCCACTATTTCTCTCGCTCCCTCTATCTCTCCCTCCCTTTATCACCCCCTCCTCCCTCTCTTTCCCTCTTCTCTCCCTCTTCCATCCATCTTTTCATGCCCCCTCTCTCTTTCTCTCAACTCCCCCTATACTACCTTCACCCTCTCAATCCCACACCCCCTCTTTAACACTCTCTCCTCAATGTCTCCCATCCTCTTTCACTCTCCCTTCCTTCTCTATGTGCCTCCATCTCGCTCTCTCTTCCCTTCCCATGAGCCTTTTTTTCTCTCCCTCCATCTCTCCCATTTTTAACAGCTTCTCTCCCATTTTCTCTCCCCTTCCCCTCTCTCCCCCCTCTCTCCATTTCCATCTCTCACCCCACTCCCCTCCCTTTTTCTCTTGTTCCTTCCTCATCCTCCCTGCCCTACCTCTATCACCCCCTCCCCTCTCCCTCTCTATCTATCTCTCTCTCCCCACCTCCTGTCCCCTCCCCATCTTTGTATGTCATTCTCCCTCTTGCCTTCTCTCCCAACTCTAACCCTTTCTCCTCACCCTCTCTCCTTCTATTCCATCGTTCTCCTACTGCCCCCTCTTTCCCCCTCCTCTCTTGCCTTGCTCCTTGCAACCTTTCCCTGCCTCCCAACTCCCTTTCCCCCACTCTCCTCTTTCCTCTCTCACTTCTCTCTCCGGTTTTCTCCCTCCTCTCATCCTACCTCTATCTCATTCTGCCTGCTCTCTCTCACCCTTCTCCCACCTCTATCACTCCTTCCCCCTTTCTCCTCACCACCTCTCCCTCCTTGCCGCTTTCTCTTCCATCCTCCCCAGTCTCCCTCCCTCTTTCTCTCCATCTCTCTCCTATCCTCCTGTCTCTCTCCCCATCTCTCTTGCCCTCTTATCCCTCACCTGTCTGTCTCTCTCCTCTTTCTTCCCTCCCCTCCCCTCCCCACACACTTCCCCTCCCCTCCCCTCCCCTCCCCTCCCCACATGCACACACTTTGTTTACATTCCAGATTTGTTTTAATGGTTGAAATTTTGAAAGAATCCCACTTTTCACATTTGTCACATTAATGTATTAAAACATTAAACAACCTTTAATTAACATTAAAATAACTCTTCCTCGCCTGGAAGGAATCCCCATTCCCAAATACTCTGTTAAAACCCAGGATTCTCTCTCTGTCTGTCTGCCTGTTTCTCTTTCTGTCTCAGGAAACTGCCCCACCCAGGTGCCATTTTGTGTGTCTCCAGAACTTCGAGCAGTTGAAGGAGCTCTCACAAATAAAGGGCTTACTGACAAGGTCTCCCTGTCCCAGCAACGGGTCTGTGAAAGTTCTCCCCAAAATAGACAGACGTGGGCTGATTCTACTTTTCAATAAAGATGCCATTGATTTTTTTCTCTCTTTACAAGTCATACATTTTCTTTCTACTCTGAGCCTCTTTTGTCTTTTTTTTTTGTTTTTGAACTTAAAGAGAATAAAACTTCCTGCCTGGGATTTTCCTTTCAGATGAAAGATTCTCTTTTTGTGCTGAATACCCATTTGTTCTTCTTAAATTACCCTTTGGATGTAAATTCTACATAAAGCTCTTTATGAAACAAACTTGTTTGATGGCCATTTTTGTCACAAATAAATTTACTTTCACGATCTTTTCCCCCTTTCTGACTGCATTAATCAAAAGCCTAATAATTCTCGTGTGGAAAATACAAGTTTGCAGGTAAATCTCTATCGAAATTAGATTTTTTATTTTAAGAGAAACAATGATTTTATTTCATCTCTGAAGGGCAACTGAGTGAATTAATGTCCTCCTTCGCAAATGTAAAATTGTCTCTCTCTCTACAGGAGACATGTCAGTCCCTCTGAAATGAAGGGACAAAGATCCCACTGAGGAAAAAATGCGAAAGACATTTCTTTCTTAGAAGCCTTGGCACAGATTTAATGTCAAAGGCAAGAGGGAACTTTGCAAAGTAAAATCTACGAGTCTGACACACACACACATAAAGACACACACATTCACATCTATACACACACAGACACACAGAGGCATACATAAATGTACACTTATACATACAAAGTCATGTACAAATGCTAATATTCAAAGCCCTTGTATTAATAAGATCTCTCTGCTATTGAAATCCAACTTCCTGCACTGTAGTGCGACACAGTCAGGAGATTGGAAAGAGATCGGGCGCGGTCAGGATCAGCAAGCACTATTGCGGGCCACGAGGCTGAATCCACCCTCACTTCTCGACGCACACAAATGGACCAAATTGACCGAAGATATCTTCCCAACCCCTGGGTCGCGAACAAGGTCGACACGAATCCCGGTTCAAACCCCTCAAATCTCTCTCCACCTCAGCAGCCAAGGTTTCCAAGCCCCCCACACCCACTGCACACCACAATATTATCGAGGATCGGGCTATCAGCACGTGCCGAGAAGTAAATCCCATGCTGTCCACTTTGGAAAAGCCTCGTTGGGAAGTAAAGCCAGCAAGAAACATAGCTCCAAACACAAAGGGATGAAGCCTCCAGCACACCCAGTCAAAACAGCTCACAATAACCCCAAAAATCCTACTCACTGTTCAGTCCTGCTAGGATGCCCTTTAATTAAAATTCACTTTCTCCTCCAGTGCAGGGTGGTCTCTAGGAGGCCAGAGAAAGCATAGATCCAAATGGTGGATGGAGGACGACTCAGTAACTTCAACCCCACAGCCAGTAACTAACAGCAAAATCTGTGCTGTTGCAGCTTTTATACCAGCCTCAGTGATGGGAGGGGCATATCTCTAACAGGCAAGTGGATGGAGAAACATTAATGTATTTAAGTCCATCCCTCCACCTACAAGTTCTTCAGACTGATTCCTACCCAAGGATGCTGGGCAAAAGGGGCTTGATGGAAGGTTCCATTGAGCCAGTGCGATAGGGACCATCCAGAGCCTTTCCTCCGAGTCCCCTCATTCCGGTGACAGACAGGCACTCTCCCATTCATCCCCTACAACTTGCATTCTCAATATCACCGCAGTTGCACGCGATGGAGAATTTTGCCATTCAGTAAGGATCATCCGACTCCTTATCAGCTGACAACAGCTTCGAATTCTGCTTAATGGTGTGAAGCCGCTTATCTCTTCAGAGAAAGAAAATGTATAATGAGTTTCGGGAAGACGCCGTTCCAATCTGCAAACTAACACACCATTGGTGATGGAGAATTGAAGTGATTGGAGCAGAGAATGGTGCAGTGGAGGTGCTGAGGCAGCACAGATTGTTGAATGTGAATATGACAACACTGTGTCTTGCTGCCGGCTTAAACATAAAGACCAATCGACTGAATCCACATTCATGTGAAGAGCAAAGATGCTGACATATATATGTGCAGTCTTGGTTTATTACCAGCTTGAAGAAATTGGCATTCAATTGCAAAGATTCAAAGATTCCAAAGAAGCAAGTGTACTAAAGGTCTTGGTAAGATTTAAATGCTCCAGAACTGAGCAACGGGTAATGTTCATCCAATCACCGTGAATAGGATGTTTGCAGAAATGTTCCATCAGCCAACAGGATTGGACCATTGATCTCTGAAAGACATTTCTGTCCACAGACCCACACCAGATCTGTGACTGAACTCCAAGTCCCATCTTTATCACATAATCTAGTGATATTTCTGGTGAATGGAAGTCTCAGACTTAAGATCAACTATTGCCCTCCCTTAAGCCTGTGTTCCACATTGCCCTGTCCCACAGTGGGTTGGAATGCTTCCAATCTTCACTTCTGAAAGCTTGCTATTGATCTCTAGGCTTAGTCCTGCTTTCCATTGAGCGGTGGGGCCGCCCAGGACTCAATGACAATGTCTTGCCACCATCGCTCCACAAACAGCCCGTCCTGACACACAGATTGCTGGCATGGATGTAACTAGGTCAAAGTAAAGGTTTAATAATCTAAAGCCTCCGACAAAGCAATCAATCCCAACTTCCTTGCACAATGTAAAGAGCAACGCTCCCCCCCCATATCCCCCCAGACAATGTTTCAAAGGACTCTGATTACTTTTAGAGCCACCCTTACCCTCTCAATAAGAAGGTAATGATCTACATGCTAACACTACTGTCAGAAGGGCTTCAAGTCATAAATGGAAAAAATGGCCAACACTGAGCCCTGAGGATATGTGTTAGATTACAAAATGCAAACATCCTGTGGGCCAGGAGAGTTTTATGCTGGTGTGCAAGTTTCACGCAATCCAGAGGGCAGCTCTCGTTCTCATTCCTTATTTTGCGATTCGTTAGAGAACGCTCAGCTCGTGATTTCCAAGTTCTTCACCAAACCAAGCAATTTCATCACTGCCACTGTCACATCTCGGATGTAACCTTCACTTTCCCAGTGGCATCCACCTGCAGGGTCCTCCTAACCAAAAGCAAATCTTAGTGGAGTTACAATGTTAAGGGTTAACCCTGCTTCTCCTGCGTAACTCGCATGGAAAACCTTGGGATTTCTCAGCTGAATCTCTGCCCAAAAGAATCCATCTGTGGAGTGGTGGGGAAGGGAGGGGGTGGGGGCTCTAAGAATACCTGTGGTCTTTGACTTTGACTATTTCAATTGGTCTGTTTCTACACCTCATTGTTGGAGGTTGGCACCATCATGCCATGTGCCGGCCAGTTCTAGAGTCAGAGGCCAATCAGCCTGGTATCAGGCTAGTGGGGAGCGTCTAAAGTGAGTATAACTGGGTCTAGGTCCTATCTTGAAATTGGATCAATGTAGATTCATTTGTGGTACTGGGACCAAGAAGTCTTAATTTGCAAACAGGTTACCTGAACCAGTGACATGGGGACCACATGAAAATTGGCAAAGCATTGGGGAGAGGATGGAATTGATACATGATGCACACATAGTTTGGACTGGCATCTTGGTCTGCACTACCATAGTGAGCAGGGCCGGCCTTAGGAGGTGCGGGGCCCATTTGGGAACAATTTTGGTGAGCCCCAGGTTCCCAGGAAAGGTCTGTAGAATCATAGAAATACAAATAAAGTCTATTATAGACTTTAAATCTCTATGGTGCAATGGAAAGTAATCAAAATGTGCTCTTAAAAAGTGTGTGTGAGTTAATGAACCAAACAGATCTAAGGTACATTTTAATGTAAAATAGCATACATGTAAACCTACAAGTAACAAACAAAATGTGTAGATCACCTCTGAAAAGTACATAAAGAGTAGATTACACAAGCGGGGCCCCCTTAGGCGTGGGGCCCAATTGGGAACAATTGGTCCAATTGGCTTAAGGCCGGCCCTGATCGCGAGAATAGCAAGGATGAAGGTGACAGTGAACCAGGCAGAGTGTGAAACAGGTGCCTCACATTCCATGTACGAAGGTGAATTTCTTTATGATTTATTATGAACTTACGAACTTTCATTGGATGGTTTATTTTCTGGTCATGACCGGTGATACAGGAATTCATAAGTTATAGAAACAAAATTAGGCAATTCGGCTAGCAATTCTACCCCCCCCCCCCCCCCCCCCCCCATTCAATCATGGCTGATCTAGATTTCTCTCTCAACCACATTCTCTTGCCTTCCCCCCATAATCCCTGATACCCGTACGAATCTAGAATCTGCCAATCTCTGCCTTAAAAATATAATTGATGCCAGTGTGCAATCTATTCCCAATTTCTAACAATGGCTTGGGTGAGAGGACCAAGAATCCCAATCCAAGACTGCTGAACGTGCCAAGCTTGGTAGCTTGTGGGTTACATATATCCAATAATATACAATAACCAACAATGTACACAATTATCAGATACCAATAAAAGAAAGAGAGAGAGAGAGAGAGAAGAAGTTAGAACTATTTAGCATTCTAATCCAGCTTGGACATCCCAACACAGTTCATTAACTGGGAAATATTGTTACCGCCATAATATAGAGAAAGCAGCTGTCAAATTGGTTCTGAGGTCCCCAAGGCAGAGATGGGCTATCTAAGTGTTGGCTGATGGTTAACAATAGCCAAGACCCCTGGGATGGCTCACATTTTCCTTTAAATGATGCTGTGGGATCTTCCATGTCCCCTTCAGAAGGTCATGTGGGGTTTGCCGCAGGTGGGGTCCTCTGTTCCATTCCATCGCATCCCTCTGCACCGTGATGACAAGCCAGGTTGACACAGAATAGGTCGTCCACCCAAAACCTGCAGAGCCAAGTGGAGGTGCTAGCCCCTAAACCACAGGTGATGACACTACTGGAGCCAGTGGCTGCTTTCATATCATGACAATCCTGGTCCCATCAGAGCAATTTGTTGACAACTGTTTGTGTTCAGTTTAAGGTGGAGCCATATCCTCGCTAGTTCCTGACCGTTGACATTGTGACTAAAATGGGGCAACTTGGGTGGGGAAGGAAAGAGAAATGGAAACAAAGGAAATGCATCAGAGGTTCTCGAGGGGTTACATTATGAAGCGAGATTAAATAAACCAGGGGAATTAGCATAGTTTGGATACAGATTTGTCTTAATGGACAAACAAGAACTATTTACTAGAATATGGCCCCCATTCATTGAATATTTGAAGGGGCAAACCGGTTCGGCACGAGAACCTGCCTGAAACCCGAATCAAGGATTAGGTGAAGAATTACATTTTATAATCCACGGACATATCTCCAATAATGCATAATTAGCCGATTACTCCATTCTCTTTTAATTTTTTTGGTTTCTTTTCTTTCCCCCTCTATTATTTTCCATCTATATAAAAATTAAAAAAATATATAGAAGTCCAATTATTATACAATTGTTAATACAAACAATATTAATAGTGTATGACTACAACAAACAAAATGCTTTTTTATGTATTTAATTCTAATACAAAAAATATTAAAAACAAAAAGCATAGTTTGGACACAGCACCATTTATACTTTGTAAAAGGAAGAGAAAGAAAGATGTCGAGACGCGATCCTTTAACATAAAGGTTTCGACAGATGGATTTGGTGGAGCATGTAAAACAGACCAGGTCAACTTTTGCTCCTTGGAACGAAGATATGTTGGGATGGAAATGACGGGAAAGAAAGACCCAGGTCTCAGTACTTACGGGGAAATAAGGCCGTCAATTAAGTTAAGTGGATTCTACAGTATGAGTGTGCTTTAGCCCAAGGAACTGTCTAAAGATCATCACTAGATTACTATATCAAGAAAGAGTTCGCTGGGATGTATCCTTGTTTTGTGATTGCTTTGCTAATTGGCTAAGGTAATTAAGATAGCAGTATCTGAAGATACCTACAGTATAGCAAGAGTTGGTACCCACCAACTCCTTGTAGATAAAAGGTAAAAATCAGAAAGCTATCAAGGGCTCTTCAAAGTGGAATCACTTTTATTAGGTTTGCTTGTGATTATTGTGTTGCTTTTATTACAATATTATATCCTGATTACCCTACTGTCTGGAGCTTACAGGCAACTCCTATCAGTGTTCTCTGCCCCTCACTGCAACTTATTTCCACAACTGATTGGACTGTTTTGATTTTCTGAGCTATCATCCATTCTCTTTACTGCCTCTAACTTACTCCTTAGATCAGACCCATTTATATCTATTTCTGACATTAGTTCACCTACCTTATTCCAAATGGTGTGTGCATTTAGATAGGAAGATTTTAGTTTAGCCTGGGCAGCATTTTGCCATGTGTAGAAAAGAACTGCAGATGCTGGCACATACCGAAGATAGACACAAAGTGATGGAGTAACTCAGCAGGTCAGGTAGCATCTCTGGAGAAAAAAGATGTGTGATGTTTTGGGTCAAGACCTTTCTTCAGACCCTTTGTTTCGCTGCGATGGGTTGGTTTCTGTCTCTTTCAGACAGTTTCCAGTTATCATTACCCGTTAGATCAGTTGCTAACAACACAGAGCTCCAGTTTTCAAGTTTGTATACATGGGCAGTTTGCTGTGGCATACTCTCCGTTATCAAAATAATACAAGCACAATACATTTCAAAGGCGATGCTACAGTAAACTGCCCATTCAAACATTGCCTCAACTGAACCAAGCTAAAATCATGTTGTTAGCAACCTCGCTAACTCAGTCAAATTGGCTCACTCTTCTTGTGGTCTGATAAGGAAAGAGAAAGCATGGAAATGAATCAGTTCTTAAAACATAAATAAATGATTTTTAAATTGCAAAGCATCTGCCAAAACATGAATAAATAATTACTCCAGTGTAGAAAACATCAGTTGCTAAATGGGGGTTACACAAAAAGCTGGAGAAACTCAGCGGGTGCAGCAGCATCTAAGGAGCGAAGGAGATAGGCGACGTTTCGGGTCGAGACCCTTCTTCAGTACGACAGATAGTCCTCCGCCAGTTTTGTCACCTCCAACGTGACCCCTCCACTCGCCACATCTTCCCATCTCCCCCCCTGTCTGCCTTCCGCAAAGACCGCTCCCTCCGCAACTCCCTCGTCAATTCTTCCCTTCCCTCCCGCTCCACTCCTTCCCCGGGCACTTTCCCTTGCAACCGCAAGAGATGCTACACTTGTCCCTTCACCTCCCCCATCCACTCCTTTCAGGGACCCAAGCAGTCATTCCAAGTCCGACAGAGGTTCACCTGCACCTCCTCCAACCTCATCTACTGCATCCGTTGCTCCAGGAAAAAAAAAAAAAAAAGAGTCTGAAGAAGGGTCTCGACCCGAAACGTCGCCTATCTCCTTCGCTCCTTAGATGCTGCTGCACCCGCTGAGTTTCTCCAGCTTTTTGTGTAACCCTCGATTCTCCAGCAACTGCAGTTCGTTCTTTAACACATCAGTTGCTAAATAATCTTCGGATTACCACTAATTGGAAAATATCATGAAACATTTGTTTTTCTTATCTTTTGTGAGCTAACGTGTTTTCAAAATATTATTGTTTCCTTTTGTTTTATTCCTGTTCCTTTCTCAGCACATCCACAGCCCCAATTAACTGTGTAATTAATTAATTGAAGTCTTGTCACAGTCACAAGTGCAAAAGGTATGGAAGTGTAAAAATGCACACCTCCAGATTCAGGGACAGTTTCTCTCCCAGCTGTTACCGTCCTGAACGGAACCATCCTACCAACAACTAAAGAGCAGACCTGAAATACTATCTACCACGTTGGAGATCCTCTTTGACCGGACTTTGCTGGACTTTGCCTTGCACCAAACGTTATTCATGTTATTCCCCTTATCGCGTATCTGTACACTATCAATGACTCGATTGTAATCATGTATTGTCTTTCCGCTGACAATAAACTAAAACTAAACAGTTCACAACGCAACCAAGATAAAGGTCAGTCTGTGAATAGATGGATCCCTGTCTCGGTACTAGGAATATGCTTCTAGTTATCACTGTGCATTCATCTAATATCATCTGAAGAAGGGTCTCGACCCAAAACGTCGCCTATCTCCTTCGCTCCTTAGATGCTGCTGCACCCGCTGAGTTTCTCCAGCCTTTTGTATACCCTTGATTCTCCAGCATCTGCAGTTCCTTCTTTAACAACATAATATCTCAGGCCTCCTTGTTCCTGTATTATTGCACAGCTCACAATTCACCAATACATCTTTCAGTGGTGAGCCACCAGTTTGACCCTTGTTGGGGAGGGAATTCTTCGAATTAGACCCAGTGATGAGAAATGGCAATGGATACATTTCAAATCAAGATGGTGTATGACATGGAGAAGAACCTCAACACTTTGGTGATCAAAGTCATGGGTTTGGGAGCTGCTTTAACAGTGGCCCAGATGGGTAAGTGCAGCATATCTTGTGATGGTGCACACTGCAGTATCGCTTTGAGTGGGGAACGGGATTCCAATCAAGTGGACTATTGTTAGTGAATGGTATTGAGCTTCTTGGGATTTTCTGGAGCTTTCTAGGCAGAGTGGAGAGCGTTCAATTCCATTTCAAGTTTATGCTCAGCTAGAAGCAGAAAGGCTTATCTTTGGATGTCAAGATTTGAGAACATGCCGAAAACACTAAATGGGTCCAGCAGCGTCTGTAGGGTAGGGAGAATAACATTTCAATAATGGTTCAGGCCAAAGACCCTTTGTCAGAACTGGGAAGGAGAGAAAACAAATGAGTTATAAGTTGAGAGGAAAGGGGAAGGCTGGATAAGACAAACAATGCCTGATAGAGTGAAGCTTGGTGATAGAGGGAGTGCAGAGAAGGTTCACCAGACTGATTCCTGGGATGTCAGGACTGTCTTATGAGAAAGACTGGATAGACTCGGTTTATACTCTCTAGAATTTAGGAGATTGAGAGGGAATTTATAGAAACTTACAAAATTCTTAAGGGGTTGGACAGGCTAGATGCAGGAAGATTGTTCCCGATGTTGGGGAGGTCCAGGACAAGGGGTCACAGCTTAAGGGTAAGGGGGAAATCCTTTAGGACCGAGATGAGAAGGACTTTTTTCACACAGAGAGTGGTGGGTCTCTGGAATTTTCTGCCACAGAAGGTAGTTGAGGCCAGTTCATTGGCTATATTTAAGAGGGAGTTAGATGTGGCCCTTGTGGCTAAAGGGATCAGAGGGTATGGAGAGAAGGCAGGTACGGGATACTGAGTTGGATGATCAGCCATGATCATATTGAATGGCGAATGGCCTACTCCTGCACCTAATTTCTATGTTTCTATGTTTCTATAAGAGGTCATTTCGTTGACAGGTTGAAGAAAGTTAGAAAGCATATAGAAGGAACCTGTAAAAACTGCGAACTGTGGGAAACATCGTACAGCTCAGGCAGTGTTGATGCACAGAGAAATGCTGAGTTAATATTACTAATGGATAACCACAAATATAACTAGCCAGCACTGAAGCTGTTCAAGAATCTAGTCAAGAGGGTTTCCTTGTCATATGTACTGAAACAGAATAATGAAGTTCTTACTTGCAACAGCAACACAACAGGTTTGTATACACAGTGTTAAAGAAGGAACTGCAGATGCTGGAGAATCCAGGGAACACAGTCTGAAGAAGGGTCTCGACCCGAAACGTCGCCTATCTCCTTCGCTCCTTAGATGCTGCTGCACCCGCTGAGTTTCTCCAGCCTTTTGTGTACCCCAGGTTTGTATACACAACATCCAATATATAATATAATAAATACAAAAAAAAATTAAATAAATTCAAAAAAGACAAAATAGTGCAAAAACAAAACATAACCCCTAGTCCCTAACGCATAACCCCTGGTCCCAGGCAGTTCATAGTCCAGAGTTTTTAGTGTTCAAGAGCCTGATGGTTGTTGGGAAGAGGCTGTTCCTCAACCTGGGCATAACCATTTTCAATATTGTTTGGAAGGCAGCAACAGGCCCAGGTGTAGGTGGAATGACATTGACCAGCCAAGTTGCCTTATCCCCAGATATACGTGCCTGCAGTGGTTATTAAGAAATCTGGCTTTTGCAATGTAGTATGAATATGGATAACATGCAATTGAAACGATAGAGCGATATCGCACAGAAGGCCACACAACGCATTGCACCAGTGTGGGTTTTTTGAAGAAAACACAATTAGTTCCACACTCTAATAAAAGATTCTGATGGAAGCTCAAGAATTTGAATATTAATACAACACAGCCCATCCCCCCCACCCCTCTATAATGAGGTGGTTGTGCTCCTAGAAAACCTTCAATATCTTGATGGTGTGACAACGTTTGACGACAAGTGGTCCTCCTTTTGCATTTTGCGTTTGGTTCATTCCACAAGAGAGAATTTGTTAATCCGTATCTCATATTTTTTGTGAAATCTGTTTCCTAAGCAGGCGTAATGCGGGGTCCACTGTAATTCTCACCACAGCTGCTGCCGGTCCTACAGGGTGTTATTAAAAATAATATTTTGCTGTTTATATTTAATATTTACAGTTTTCACTGCCTTTCTCTTGTCTTACAACTCTTGCAGATCTCTCCGTTGCAAATGAACAACCAATTTTATTTCTAAAGTTATGGTTGTATTTGGGAGGTTAAGGGGCCAATTTGGCTGCAGCTTTCATGATGTGGCGAGCAGATGGAGCAAGTCACAATGAGTTTTATGAATGGTTCCTTAAAACTGGTGCTGTGCACTTTAATTAACAATCTGCAAGAGTAGCAACATTCTGCAAATGTAATCAACAGTATTGGAAGCATACGTCTTAAGAAGAGATGGAAGCCTATAACATGGGAACTATTGCAGATCAGATAACTTGCCTTCCATTAAGTGCATTCCATCAGAGACCATTAATCTGACTGCTAAATTGGATTGATTTCCTATAGTTTGCACTTAGTTATTAGGAGCCCAGGGCAAAATGTCTCCTTTTCTCTTCTAGAATTGATTTTCTTGTGGTTACTCACCTCCCGCAGGATATTAAATTAGTAGCATACAGTTGATGCAGTGCAAATTGCCTATGGTGCTTGGAGACAATGAATTTGATGAGTCCAGTGTATTTCTTTGCTTTGTTACCGATGACCGGGATATTAAAGCAACACTTACTTAATCACGGGACAGTTGTCCATCTCAACAAAAGGGTCCAGTTAGTTTAATGATCTTCCTCCAGCAGAGAATGCAATCGGTGAAATCGCTGAATCAGAGGGTCCTACAGTCGAATGGAAACCATTATATCTGTTGGCTCTCTGAGCTATCCAATTAGTCCCACATCCACAGCCCTGTAAACGTTGCCCCTTGCAGTTCTCCTGCTGACGAATACATTGACCCAAGAGGGAACATAGAAACATAGAAACATAGACAATAGGTGCAGGAGGAGGCCATTCGGACCTTCAAGCCAGCACCGCCATTCATTGTGATCATGGCTGATCATCCCCAATCAGTACCCCGTTCCTGCCTTCTCCCCATATCCCTTGACTCCACTAGCCCCTAGAGCTCTATCTAACTCACTCTTAAATCCATCCAGTGATTTGGCCTCCACTGCCCTCCGTGGCAGGGAATTCCACAAAATCACAACTCTCTGTCGTGAAAAAGTTTCTTCTCACCTCAGTCTTAAATGACCTCCCCTTTATTCTAAGACTGTGTGGCCCCTGGTTCTGGACTTGCCCAACATTGGGAACATTTTTCCTGCATCTAGCTTGTCCAGTCCTTTTATAATTTAAAATGTTTCTATAAGACCCCCCCTCTCATCCTTCCAAACTCCAGTGAATACAAGCCTAGTCTTTTCAATCTTTCCTCATATGACAGTCCCGCCATCCCATGGATCAATCTCGAATTAACCTACAAACCTGTATCGCCTGCCAGATCGTCTGCATTGATCTATTGTTTTCACACCTTACCCTTCCTTATTTCTTCACCCTGTAGACTAAAGGACTCGGGTATCAGCTGCCTCCCAATTCGGTTTAGTCTAGTGTAGTTTAGAGATACAGCACGGAAACAGGCCCTTTGGCCTACCGAGTCTGCGGGTAGAGCTGCTGCCTACACAACATTGGTTTGGCAGAAAGATATTTGGACTCGGTGGAGCAGTTCAAGGCGTGAGGGGGAGCTGATAGAATAGATGGAGGGAAACTTTTGTTATTAGTTGGAGAGTCTGATGGAGACATAGTCTAGAAAATAGACCTCAACCGTTCATGTATGATATTGGGAACGTCTTCTCAATGGGACACTCAAAAAAACTGGTGTATAGAACTAGTTATAAAGTGGCCAAGAGCACATCTCATGTCAGAACAAGCCCGAGGGACTAAATGACCAGCTCTTTTTATGGTGTCCCTGAAAATATATGCCTAATTCCCTTTTATACGTTAGTATTGAACCCGTTTCCCTTGAGGCAACGCACTGTCACTTCAGTTTTTCATAAAATATCCTGTTTTTTTTTGTCAGTGTAAATCTGCATCATTCAGTTATCAATCTTCTGGGAAGGGATTGGGATTTATGTATTAGAGATCCAACTTACAATAACGTCCTTCAGGATTTGATCAAAATCAACAAAAAGCAAACATTAACCGTTTCAGTGGACATTGTCTGACACAGTCTTCTCCAGTGAGTCTGCATCAAAACTTACTTTCCAAGCAATGGTTTGCAAGAAAATGTATTTCACCATGGATGGACTATCTTCAAACTGTTTTAAAATATAATCTGCAAGCAGCAATCTGTTCCCAATTTACACGGAGAGCTGTGTAAGGGAGCCCCACATCTGTGAATAGAGTAGGTGAGCTGCTCATAGCTTTGGAGGCCGCCATTGGCTTTCGCCATTCTTGTATGCATTGACCAAACAGACACATTGGAAGGATGTGTTATTGAACTACAATAAAGCCAGAAAAAAGAGATCAGTGAAGATTGCAGACTGTCCATTTTACCACTCGACATATGGTGAAGGTCATATTTGTTCTGTTAATCAATAACGTGGGTGCCTGTGAGCCAATCATCATTACGCTGTGGAATGGAACAAAGCTTTAGCTGTCTAGATTTTGTCCAAAAGCTTCTGATGATCCATGTGTACAAAATGTTTTAATCTGCAGAGTTGTGTTTGTTTGTGAACATAGCATCCATTGTAAATATGTAATTTTATGGAAAAACGTGTTCACACCAAGTAAACAATGCCATTGAAACGATTGTAATTGAATTTAAAACACATCTCTGTACTGAAAGATAATAAAGCTAAATGCAGGCAAATGGCACTAGCATAGATAGGGCATTTTATTTAGGATGGACGAGTTGGGCTGAAGGGCCTGTTTCCGTGCTGTATGACTAGGGTGGCACAGAGGCACAGCGGTAGTTCTGCAGCCGAACAGCACCAGTGACCCGGGTTCGATCCTGACCTCGGGTGTTGTCTATACACAGTTTCCCTTTGTGACTCTGTGGGTCTTCTCTGGTTGCTCCAGTTTCCTCAGACTCCAAACACATACAGGTTTGTAGGCTAATTGTAAATTCTTCCCAGTGTGCAGGATAGTGCTGGTGTACAGGCTGACCGCTGGAGGGCTCGGACTAGGTCGGTCGAAGAGCCTGTGTCCACTCTTTATCTTTAAATGTCTCTATGACTATAAAAAAAATGGATGCACTGTGTTCAGGCAGGTTCTCCAGCCTGGTGACTGAATTAGGACCTGTTGCATCTACAGTACCAATCTCTATTCAAAAACAGCACAGTTCCACAATATAACGTACTTTAGCATGGAGTTTGGTGTTCCATTTTCCAAGAGAGTTGTTGAGCTGCCATTTCCCGACAAGCTCGCAGGTTGTCCTGACAACAGCCTCCCTCAAACTGTTGTGTCAGTTTTAATAGTGAGAAAAGTCGCAAAGAGGCCCACTGCCAGAGGCTTTCTCATCGAAGCATCACATGCACACAATCTGCTTCCTTGACTATTAAAACCTCGGCAGCGACTTTCCATGGAACTGAGAGCTCGTTGTTTTCTGTTCTTTCCCATCCCCTCTCCATCGCCCATCACCTTATAACCACATAACCATATAACCATATAACAATTCCAGCACGGAAACAGGCCTTCCCGGCCCTTCTAGTCCGTGCCGACCATTTATTTTCTCCTAGTCCCATCTACCTGCACTCAGACCATACCCCTCCATTCCCTTCCCATCCATATACCTATCCACTTTACTTTTAAATGTTAAAATCGATCCTGCCTCCACCACTTCTGCAGGAAGATCATTCCACACAGCCACCACTCTCTGAGTAAAGAAGTTCTCCCTCATGTTACCCCTAAACTTCTGTCCCTTAATTCTCATGTCATGCCCTCTTGTTTGAATTTTCCCTACCCTCAATGGGAAAAGCTTATCCACGTCAACTCTGTCTATCCCTTTCATCATTTTAAAGACCTCAATCAAGTCCCCCCTTAACCTTCTGCGCTCCAAAGAATAAAGACCTAACTTATTCAACCTATCTCTGTAACTTAGTTGCTGGAACCCAGGCAACATTCTAGTAAATCTCCTCTGTACTCTCTCTATTTTGTCGACATCCTTCCTATAATTAGGCGACCAAAATTGTACACCATACTCCAGAATTGGTCTTACCAATGCCTTGTACAATGTTAACATGACTTCCCTACTCTTATATTCAATGCTCTGATTTATAAAGCATCCAATTTCCGATTTCCTTTGGGACACAAAGGGGAGTTTGACTAAACATGAAAGAGTGACACAGCCGGCAGGTGAGATTCAAACAGAACTCCTCACCTCTGCCATTCTCAGCCTAATGAGCAGAAGGATCCCATGGGATTCTCTGGATGCTCCCATGCAAGGCGATACGGTTGCAGGGGGAAGCTGTATAATTACATTACTGTGTGTCTCTGGCTGTGCCTTGCTCCCCACCGCACCTCACAATCTGTCACAGGTTGGGGGACAGGTTGCATGGCTCACTGCAGAGGGCCCGTCTCCCTCTCTGAGCCAGGGAGAGCGGATGGAAGCTGAGGACACCTGTTTTCCCAAACACCCTCAGGCCCGTTGGGATGGCAATGTTGTCGAGTGCAGATTGGACCAAACCAGTGTTGCACAGGTCTTTTGTAATGAATGGTAGAAATCAAATATTTTTCCAGGTCCACAGGAGAAATGTTTATTTTGGCAGTGAGTAAACTGATAGCGAGTTCTTTAGTCATGCTCAAGGTCACACGAGTCCGAATGCTTGCCGCTGCACCCTTTGTTTTTCTCACTTCCCACCCACTCCTCCCTCACAGCTAACTCACTCCCGCTCCCTACCTGTGTTACTCCCCCTCTTCACTCCCCCTCTTCACTCCCCCTTACTCTGATCTCACTCCTTCCTCTTTCCTCCCTCGCTCCCTGCAGTCCTTCCTAGCTCCTCCCTCAACCCCTCACTCCAAACTCATCCCCCCTCGCTTCCCGTCACCACTCCCCCTCTTTGCTGTCTCTTGATCCCTCCTCACTCCTCCCTCACCACCCCTCACTCTTCCCTCAGTCCTCCCCAACTCCCCACGCTAATTCCTCAACCTCCCCTCATTCCTCATCAACTCCCTCACTCCCTTTCACTCTTCCTTCACTCTGCCCTTATTCCTCTCACAGCTCACTCACTCATCACTCACTTCCCCTCACTCCTCCCTTATTCCCCTCGCACACCCTTAGTTCTCCCTCACTCATAGAGCATAGACGAGCACAGCACAGGAACAGGCCCTTCCGCACACAAAGGCCTGGAAAAAGTGAATTTGGAGAGGATGTTTCTCGGACTAGGGAGAGTCTAGGACCAGAGGCCATTGCCTCAGAAAGGACATACCTTTAGAAAGGAGATGAGGAGGAATTTCTTTAGTGAGAAGATGGTGCATCTGTGGAATTCTTCGCCACAGTCAGTTGTGAAGGCCGTCAATTAATATTTTTAAGGTGGAGATTTACGGATTCTTGATTAGTAACATTCAATAGAGTCATACTCAGTGGTGTTTACACCTATCTTTAAACAAAACACCCTTGGTTCTGATGTGGTCCCCTGGAGTGCTGGGTCTTCCCTTGTTTGAGGGGTGAAGCATTGGACTCTGCTCCTCAATGTTCAGCAGCGGAATGACCATAGTCCTCCACTACTGACCTGTTGTCCTCCCCCACAGAACTTTAGCGTTGGCTGCATCAAGGTCAGTCCCTCAGCGGGTACTCCTGCAGTCAGGAATGGGCCATTTGCAACATTCCCATTAGTTTATTTAGTTTAGAGATACTGTGCAGAAACAGGTTCTTCGGCCCATCGAGACCATGCCAACCAGTTATCCTCGTGTGCGAGCACTACCCTACACTCTTGGGACACTTTGCAATCTTTACCAAAGCCAATTAACCTTCAAAGTAACATTAGCAAATTTGCAGATGACACAAAGCTGGTTGGCAGTGTGAACTGTGAGAATGCAGGGTGACTTGGACAGGTTGGAGGAGTGGGCAGATGCATGGCAGATGAAGTTTAATGCGGATAAATGTGAGGTTATCCGCTTTGGTAGCAAAAACAGGAAGGTAGATTATTATCTAAATGGTGTCAAGTTGGGAAAAGGGGAAGTACTACGGGATCTGGGGGTTCTTGTTCATCAGTCTATGAAAGTAAGCATGCAGGTACAGCAGGCAGTGAAGAAAGTGAATGGCATGTTGGCCCTTATAACAAGAGGAGTCGAGTATAGGAGCAAAGAGGTCCTTCTGCAGTTTTACAGGCCCTAGTGAGACCACAACTGGAGTATTGTGTGCAGTTTTGGTCCCCTAATTTGAGGAAGGACATTCTTGCTATTGAGGGAGTGCAGCGTAGGTTTACAAGGTTAATTCCCGGGATGGCGGGACTGTCATATGCTGAGAGAATGGAGCGGCAGGGCTTGTACACTCTGGAGTTTAGAAGGATGAGAGGGGATCTTATTGAAACATATAAGATTGTTATGGGTTTGGACACGCTAGAGGCAAGAAACATGTTCCGATGTTGCGGGAGTCCAGAACCAGGGGCCACAGTTTAAGAATAAGGGGTAAGCCATTTAGAACGGAGACGAGGAAACATTTCTTCTCACAGAGAATTGTGAGTCCGTGGAATTCTCTGTCTCAGAGGGCAGTGGAGGGCGGTGGAGGCCGGTTCTCTGGATACTTTCAAGAGAGAGCTAGATAGGGCTTTTAAAGATAGCGGAGTCAGGGGAAAAGGGGAGAAGGCAGGAACGGGGTACTGATTGGGGATGATCACCCATGATCACATTGAATGGCGATGCTGGCTCATTGGGCCAAATGGCCTGCTTCTGCACTATTGTCTATTGTCTATTGTCTACAAACCTGTACATCTGAGAAGAAGATATGCTACCTCAACGGCTGAGTTACTCCAGCATTTTGTGTCTATCTTCGCTGTAAACCAGGATCTGCAGTTCCTTCCTACTCTATTCTTTCCTCCTCTCCTCCTTCACCTTAAAACATGTTTGATGTCCAAACTTTTCTTGTCTGATGAAAGGTCATTCAACATGGAATGTTTTGATTTCTCCCTGCACGGGTTGCCTCATCTGCGGTGCACTAGAAACATTTTCCATTCTGAATTTCATATTTTCCATTCATAATACCGGATTTCAAGCACCTGCAGTCTTACCTTTTGGGTATCAGTCTCTGGTGTGAATGGAAATGTTCAGAAGGTCCACAAAAAAAATCCTTGGATCTTTGGATACTTGGATAACCTAAGAGATTGTAAATATGGTCAAAAAGATAAGGAGGTGTATGTAAGGTTTAAAGAAGATGTGATCAGACAGGGCCTTTGTGGGAAAAGTCAAGATTCATATGTCAGAGCCTATTTGAGGGTTGCAGATACTTTTGCATTTACAATTTCTTTGGTTATCCAAGTATCCAAGTTGAATGGTTGTCGGGAAGAAACTGCTCTTGAACGATGGTTTTCAGGCTCCTATTCCTTCTTCCAGATGGTCGGAGTGAAATGAGAGGGTGGCCAGGGTGGTGTGGGACTCTGATGATGCTGGCTGCCTTTTTGGGACAGCGACTCCTGTCGATTCCTTCGATGGCGGGGAGGTCAGTACTCATGATGGATTGGGTAGTGTTCACCACTTTTTGCAATCTTCATTGCTCCTGCGTGCTCGAATTGCCCAACTATGTGGCGATGCAAGCAGTGATTATGCTCTCTACTGTACACCTGCAAGTTGCAAGAAAACTCAAGCAGATGATCAGAACGACCAAAAGGGCCCAGGAAATGGCATTGGCAAGTCAGATTAAAGAACATCCCAAGGTTTTTTTATGCATGCATTAAAATAAGTCGGCCAATTAGGAGAAGGTGGGACTGTTTCCGTGTTGTATCACTTGTTGTATCAAAAACGAAACCAGCCTCCTCCACCAAGGTCACTATTGATCACATGCTTTAACCGGCTTTTATGTGCTTGGTGTTAACTTTTATCTGGTAATGCTCTTGCACTTCCTTGTTTTTTTTGCGATATTAAATGTTTAACATGTCAAGGTTTTGCTGTCCTCATCTATAATTCATAAAACTTTGGTGCATGAGTTGAAGAAAAGGGAGTCAGTGGTTTTAAAGAGTTTTTCATTTTGTTTGTATTAACAACAAGATCATCCAAGTGAGTGAATGATTGATTAAAGTGGGGCGATCACCCCACACACTAACTCTATCCTACACACCAGGGACAATTTACAATTGTACCAAATGCCAGGAAATACCTGGAGTATTGCGTACAGTTTTGGTCTCCAAATCTGAGGAAAGACATTCTTGCCATAGAGGGGGTTCAGAGAAGGTTCACCAGACTGATTCCTGGGATGTCGGGACTTTCATATGAAGAAAGTCTGGATAGACTTGGCTTGTACTCGCTAGAATTTAGAAGATTGAGGGGGGATCTTATAGAAACTTACAAAATTCTTAAGGGGTTGGACAAGCTAGATGCAGGAAGATTGTTCCAGATGTTGGGGGTGTCCAGAACAAGGGGTCACAGTCTAAGGATAAGGGGGAATTCCTGTAGGACCGAGATGAGGAAAACATTCTTTACACAGAGAGTGGTGAGTCTCTGGAATTCTCTGCCACAGAAGGTAGTTGAGGCCAGTTCATTGGCTATATTCAAGAGGGAGTTGGATGTGGCTCTTGTGGCTAAAGGGATCAGGGGGTATGGAGAGAAGGCAGGTACAGGATACTGAGTTGGATGATTAGCCATGATCGTATTGAATGGCAGTGCAGGCTCGAAGGGCCAAATGGCCTACTCCTGCACCTATTTTTCTATGTTTCTATGAAAGCAACAGGAAGTTCATGTTTTGGTTTATTATTGCCATGTGCACTGACGTACAGCAAAAAGCTTTGTTTTGCAAGCTTTCCAATTAAATCAGTAAATACTCTACATAAATACAATCAAGCCAAATTAAAGTCAATAGGTAGAGTAAAGAGAAAGATACAGAATGCAGAATACAGTTCCCAATATTGGAGCTTGCCAGTTCCAGAGGCTGAGTCCAATGTCTGCAATCAGGGAGAGGTGAATCGGACAGTACCCTTGCTTATGGAAGGACCATTCAGAACCCCGATAACAGGGAAGAGGTTCCGTAGTCAGTTGGTGCTGCTTTCAAGCTTCTGAATCTTCTGGCCAAGGGGAGCGAGAGAAATCCCATCTACCTCATTGGTGGCCCTTAGGCATCCTAGATCAAACTTTGTTGCCGTCACCTTGCACTAAACGTTATACCCTTATCATGTATCTAGACACTGTAAATAGCTTGGTTGTGATCATGTATTGTCTTTCGGCTGATTAGTTAGCATGCAACAAAAGCTTTGCACTGTACCTGGGTACACATGACAATACACTGAGCTAAATTGAACTGAGAAGAAAGAATGACGGAGGTGGGACAGGCGTTTCATTATGTTGGCTGTTTTTCGGAGGCAGCATGACGTGCAAATGGAGTCAGTAGCGAGGAGCCTGGTCTGTGTGATGTACTGGGTTATATCCACAACTCAGCAATTTCCTGCGTTCTTGAGCAGAGCTTATTCAAAACATGTTGTGATGCAAGCTGACAGTAGGCTGCATCTCTAGGCTGCATCTCTAGACGTTTGATTCTCACATCACACCATCTTATTTCAATGGTAGGACTTGTTACCAATGGGAGATTCCATCCCCCATTGTGCAACAGGTCAAGCACTTCTGCGGCAACTTGTCCTCCACGCGGTGGTTGCCACAAATACAACATCTACTGCTGCGTCTGCCTGCAGCCACAGCTCACACCAGTGGGCTAGGGTTCAGGAACAGGGAACTACCAGCAGAGTTGTTCTGCTTTGGCCCTGATCCAAAGTATGATAAGGGGAAGTCATTCGAGAACTAAACTGGACCAGTCAATGCTGACTGTGTATTTGTAAAGAGAATCTAATTATGTAACCTTTAGAAACCCCAGCTGTGATTCCCATTCACGGACTTTCTCGGATGAATACTTTGAGCCTGATAGAAGGGTTAGTATGAGCAGGAAAGAACTGCAAATGTAGACACAAAATGCTGGAATAACGCAGCGGGTCAGGCAGCATCTCTGGAGAGAAGGAATGGGAGACGTTTCGGGTCAAGACACTTTGTTCAACTCGTTAAAGTGCTCTCTCTCTTTCTCTCTCTCTCTCTCTCTCTCTCTCTCTCTCTCTCTCTCTCTCTCTCTCTCCTTCTCTCTCTCTCTCTCTCTCTCTCTCTCTCTCTCTCTCCACCCGCTGTGCACCTCTCGCTCTGTTTCTCTCTCTTTCTCTCAATCTCTCCTTGTCTCTCTCTTTTTAATCTCTCTGTCTGTCTGTCTCTGTCTCTCTTCCTCTCCCTTACTCTCTCTCTCTCTCTCTCCGTCTCTCTCTCTCTCTCCCCTCTATGTACCTCTCTCTCTACCCATCTCTCTTTGTCTCTGTCCCATTCATTTTGTCTGCCTGTGTCACTGTATCTCACTATCTCCCTCCCTTATGTTTTTTTATTCCATACCAAGCACTTTATTCAACAGTTGCATATTACAGTGTGCCAAAAGTACATCCATCCAGGGACACGTGAGCACGGATAGGCCCGGACAAGGGCCAGGCAGCCAACTCTGGTGTGACCATAGACAGCCTGATACCTGGACCCGTGAATGATCATCTTGGCCAGGCCCAGGAGCAAGCTGACAGCTATCCCACCTCCCCTCTCTCTCTCTTCTCCATCTCTCCTCCCCTCGCTCTCTCTCTCTCTATCTCAGCCACCTCCCCCTCTCTCCATGCAACGAGGCTGTATATTCTGTAGATTCTGTATGTCTGAGGAAACGTTGACAGCGATTGCACCAACACCCACACTGGAGGAAATGGAAATGTAGCACCATTGTATTGATTCAGGTCAGGCTAGGTTTGACATTTACGGTGTCGAAGGCACCTGCTTGGCCTCTCACCTTCTATCATCGCCCCAAAGTGCTCAAGGCCTAATGAGGAAGTTCTTAAATGTTGTCACAATTGGTAAGTTTAGAAATGTAGCAGCCAATGTGGGCCCAGCAAGATGACACAATCAGTAATAAAAAGATGTCTTTTTACACAGCAAAGATGTATAACACAGCAAAGAGTAGCCGGAAGCCAGAGGATTGGGAAACTTTCATAGGACAACAGAAGGAAACAAAACGGGCAATACGGGCTGAAAAGATGAAGTACGAGGGGAAGCTGGCCAGGAATATAAAGAAGGACAGTAAAAGCTTCTTTAGATATGTTAAAGGAAAAAGAGTAGCAAAGTCAAATGTGGGTCCCTTGAAGGCAGACACGGGTGAAATTATTATTGGGCAACAAGGAAATGGCAGAAGAGTTGAACAGGTACTTCGGATCTGTCTTCACTAAGGAAGATGCAAACAATCTCCCAGATGTACTGGAGGACAGAGGATCTAAGGGGGTCGAGGAACTAAAATAAATTTTAATTAGGTGAAAAATAGTATTGGGTAGGCTAATGGGACTGAAGGATGATAAATCCCCTGGGCCTGACGGTCTGCATCCCAGGGTCCTCAGGGAGGTGGCTCTAGAAATAGTGGACGCATTGGTGATCATTTTCCAATATTCAATAGATTCAGGATCAGTTCCTGTGGATTGGAGGATAGCTAATGTTATCCCACTTTTCAAGAAAGGAGCGAGAGAGAAAACGGAGAATTACAGACCAGTTAGCCTGACTTTGGTGGTGGGAAAGATGCTGGAGTCAATTATTAAAGAGGTAATAATGGGGCATTTGGATAGCAGTAAAAGGATTAGTCCAAGTCAACACGGATTTATGAAAGGGAAATCATGCTTGTTTAATCTTCTGGAATTTTTTGAGGATGTGACAAGTAAAATGGATGAAGGGGTGCCAGTGGATGTAGTGTATCTAGACTTTCAGAAAGCCTTTGATAAGGTCCCGCGCAGGAGACTGGTGACTAAAATTAGAGCACATGGTATTGGGGGTAGGGTGTTGACGTGGATAGAAAATTGGTTGGCAGACCGGAAGCAAAGAGTAGGAGTGAACGGGTCCTTTTCAGAATGGCAGGCAGTGGCGAGTGGAGTGCCGCAAGGCTTGGTGTTGGGGCCGCAACTGTTTACCATATATATTAATGATTTGGAAGAGGGAATTAGGAGCAACACTAGCAAGTTTGCGGATGACACAAAGCTGGGTGGCAGTGTGAACTGTGAAGAGGATGTTAGGAGGTTGCAGGGTGACCTGGACAGGTTGAGTGAGTGGGCAGATGCGTGGCAGATGCAGTATAATATAGATAAATGTGAGGTTATCCACTTTGGCGGCAAAAACAAGGGGACAGATTATTATCTCAATGGGGTTAGGTTAGGTAAGGGGGAGGTGCAGCGAGACCTGGGCGTCCTTGTACACCGGTCACTGAAAGTTGGCGTGCAGGTACAGCAGGCAGTGAAGAAAGCTAATGGAATGTTGGCCTTCATAACAAGAGGATTTCAGTACAGGAGTAAAGAGGTTCTTCTGCAGTTGTATAGGGCTCTGGTGAGACCACATCTGGAGTATTGCGTACAGTTTTGGTCTGCTAATTTGAGGAAGGACATCCTTATGATTGAGACAGTGCAGCGTAGGATCACAAGATTGATCCCTGGGATGACGGGACTGTCATATGAGGAAAGATTGAAAAGGCTATGCTTGTATTCACTGGAGTTTAGAAGGATGAGGGGGTACTTATAGAAACATATAACATTATAAAAGGACTGGACAAGCTAGATGCAGGAAAAATGTTCCCAATGTTGGGTGAGTCCAGAACCAGGGGCCACAGTCTTAGAATAAAGGGGAGGTCATTTAAGACTGAGGTGCGAAGAAACTTTACCACCCAGAGAGTTGTGAATGTATGGAATTCCCAGCCACAGAGGGCAGTGGAGGCCAAATCACTGGATAGTTTTAAGAGTTAGATAGAGCTCTAGGGGCTAGTGGAATCAAGGGATATGGGGAGAAGGCAGGCACGAGTATTGATAGGATACCCTCTTAAATCCATCCAGTGACTTGGCCTCCACTGCCCCCTGTGGCAGGGAATTCCATAAATTCACAACACTCTGGGTAAAAAAGTTTTTTCTCACCTCGGACTTAAATGACCTCCCCTTTATTCTAATACTGTGGCCCCTGGTTCTGGACTCACCCAACGTTGGGAACATATTTCCTGCATCTAGCTTGTCCAGTCCTTTTATAATTTTACATGTTTCTATAGGATATCCCCTCATCCTTCTAAACTCCAGTGAATACAAGCCTAGTCTTTTGAATCTTTCTCAGACTCCTTTGTATTAACCCAACCAAATGATGGTTGTTCAGTGGACTAAGCTGGTCTTGTTGTTGCTGGTCTCCACGCTGGGCTGGTCCAGTGCTGGCTGATCTATGTTAATATCAGGAACATCCAGTATCTGCATTAGCCTGGCTCTCTATATTTAAGATGTAATGTGAATCAACACTGTTAATGCACATTGGGGACTTTTACATCCATCTTAGAAAGCAGAAGCAGCCTTGGTTTAAAATCTCACCCAGCAGAAGGCTCAGCCAACAGCGTATATTCTGCTGGTGTATCACTCTGGGGTACACGCTCAAGACTCAAGGACAACTCTCCAAACAGGTTTTTGTTCTAATTTCAATAATAAACTTTACTTGTAATTAAGATATGTCCGGAAAGAAGAACAGCGCAAAGTGCTTTACATTCTTAGTGTTGGTTTGTACATTGCTCATGTTAGAATGTAGACCATAGATCACTACAGCACAGGAAGTGGCCCTACAATCTGCATCATTTTCTACATTTACCACATACAGTGTGGAAACAGCCCCTTCGGCCCAACTTGCCCACACCAGCCAACATGTCCCAGCTAAACTAGTTCCACCTGCCTGCGTTTGATCCATATCCCTCCAACCTTGTCCTATCCATGTACCTGTCTAACTGTTTCTTAAACGTTGGGATAGTTCCAGCCTCAACTACCTCCTCTGGCAGCTTGTTCCATACATCCACCACCCTTTGTGTGAAAAAGTTACCCCTCGGATTCCTATTAAATCTTTTCCCCTTCACCTTGAGCCTATGTCCTCTGGTCCTCGATTCCCCTACTGATTTGTGCATCCACCTGATTTATTCCTCTCATGATTGTATCCATCTCTGCTTTGCACATAGTGCTTGCCACGCATGTGGCCACCTAGAGTGATGCCATCTCCATTGTTGAGGGGTCTCCCAACTGGACCCGGCCTCATCAATGTACAGTAGGGGAAGGACCTTACACTGTGATCCTTCTACACAGAGCCTTGTGTTGGCTGCACCAAGTTTGAGTGCTTCCCTCAGCATGTACTGCTGTGGTCTGGAATGTTTCCTGACGGATATCCTGTTGTCATGGATGGCCAACAAGTTTCAGGCAGATGAAACAGCATCATTTACCAAGTTGATGATCTTCCAGTAGCTCTTTGTGTCCATCAATGAGCTAGTCCCTGGGAACAGTTTATAAATCAGAGATTCTTTTGTTACACTGCAGCTAGTGATGCACCATAACAAGGGCCCTTTCATTCCAGGCCAGACTCTCTCAGCAAATATACCCATTGGACTGGTGGCACAGTGCCTTACACCGCCAGGGGCATGTGTTTGATCATGAGTATGTTGCTGTTCGTATGTATGCTCTACCCGTGACTTGTATGGATTTTCTACGGGAGCTCCGGTTTCCTCCCGCACACCAAAACTGTGCAAGTTTGTGGGCTAATTGGCTTGGTAAAATTGTGCCTAGTGTTGGTCTGCAATGGTGTTAGTGTGCAGGGATTGCTGGTCGGCGTGGACTTGCTGGGTTGAAGGGCCTGTTTCTGCACTGTACCTTTAAACTAAAGTAAACTAGACTGCAAAGCGATGGATAACCATCTCCTTGGCATCACAGCCTGTGTGGGAATGATATTCTGACCGTACAGGACGGGTTTGACCAGGACGGCTCCCCTCACCACCACCCAAGTAAGGTCTTGGTGCTTGTTTGTGAGTTCTGGCCATAAGACAGTCTGGTCATTGAGCTGCCCCACAGTGTCCAATGTGTCTTTGGCATGCAGTGTCTGCAGGATATTCCATGCTAACCACAGCCTGATAGACTTGTTGTCAAGGTGCAGGTAGTGCGGCAATGTCCAGCTGTCTGGGATATTATGTGGCAATGGGGCCAGGCCCATTCTTTGCATTGCTGGGGACAGGTAGAACCTCAACATGGGGCCATACTTGGTGTCCATGCATTTTGGTTGCAAGCCCAGCCTGATGCAGCCTCACACCTAATGTGGGGTACATTTTTGCCTTGTTTGTTTTGGTCAAAATTCTTAATACATTCTTAGTGACTATACATTTAATATTGCTAGAAATACTCAGAAATACTTGACGCATTACATACCGTCTCGACATCGTGCCTCTGTGAACCTATCTGTAGGTGCCTCCATGACCCTCTCTGTGTGTGGCTCCGTGGCCCTCTGTGTGTGTGCCTCTGTGCCCCTCTCTGTGTGCCCCTCTCTGTCCTGGCGAACTTACCTTTAAGACTTTGCTCCAAGTTCGCCTCACTTTGCGCCGCGTTGCGCCACTCACCCGACCTCCGCGCGGCCCTCACTGCCGGTTTGGTCGCGCTTGCGCATGCAGGCGCATGCTGGTGGGAACGGCCCTGTACAGGGGATCACCCGACCTCCGCGCGGCCCCGGCTTCTAGTTTGATCGCGCTCATCGCATGGAGTCGGATGCTGGTGGGACAGGCCCTTTATATTGCTGGCTAGGGGAGTCAGGGGATATGGGGAGAAGGCAGGAACGGGGTACTGATTAGGGATGATCAGCCATGATCACATTGAATGGCGGTGCTGGCTCGAAGGGCCGAATGGCCTACTCCTGCACCTATTGTCTATTGTTATACCCAGTAGTTTTAGCACCTCTTTTTTTCACCCATTGCATTATCATCACTCATGTGGACCTCTGGGATGATGTCCCTCCCCCGTTTAAGAGATGTCCCTATCAGACTCAGCCCCTCAATGTCCAGCAGCAGAGGAATCTTAGACTGTGGTCCTCCGCCACAGAGCCTTGGTGTTGGCTGCACAAAGCTTCAGTGCATACTTCAGCATGTACCCCAGCCAGTCAGCAACATTCCTCAATGCCATCTTGCCAACAAGCTTCGACCAAAGAGCGTCTTTCACCAAATCGATGGCCTTCCAACAGGACTTCATGTCCGTCTCAACATGTGTCCCTGGAAACAGCCTGTAATTCAGAGCCCTCTGTTACAAAGCTGTTCAGGATGAACAGTGACAAGGATCCTTTTATCTTTCTCCAAACCTAAAAGTATCCACACTCTGCGAGAGGTGAATGCTCATCTCCTCTCCGTAGCAGCCATTCCAAAGTGGGAGTTAGACTGTGACGGCACAGGAAGGATCCCCTCTCATGCCAGCCACCAAAGTCTTAGTGCTTGTTGGTGAGTTTTGGCAATGCACCATTCCACCAGCATACTGAGCAGTCTTCTCAGGGAGCCAGGTCGGAAGATCCATCGAGTCCTTGTCCTGCAATACCTGCAGCATGTTCCATGCTGACCACCGGGTAGGAGGGAACTGCGGATACTGAAAATAGACGCAAACAGCTGGAGTAACTCAGCGGGACAGGCAATATTTCTGGAGCGAAGGAATGGGTGATGTTTCAGGTCCAGAAAAGAAATAGAGGTCTTTAAGGCCTGGGGGTACACAAAAAGCTGGAGAAACTCAGCGGGTGCAGCAGCATCTAAGGAGCGAAGGAGATAGGCAACGTTTCAGGCCGAAACCCTTCTTCAGACTTTAAGGCCTTCCTGGTGGGGGGTGGAGGTGTAATGACTGAACATCCATAGTCCAAACAACATCTTTGAAGAAGGGTCTCGACCCAAAACGTTATTTCAGCTTTTTGTGTTTACACCTATCGCTAAAGAACACACCTTTGCCCCCTCGGGGGTTACATGCTGGAGTAACTCAGTGGATCAGGCAGCATCTCTGGAACAATCGAATAGGTGATGTTTCGGGCCAAGACCCTCTTCTGACTCTTCTTTCTTCTTCCGAAGAAGGTTCTTGATCCAAAAACTTCACCTATCCATGTTCTCCAGAGATGCTGTCGCTGAGTTACTCCAGCTTTTTGTGTCTATCTTCGGTGTAAACCAGCATCTGCAGTTCCTTCCTACACATTTTGTCTGTAACCCACTGGGCTGTTATCCACTGTCTTGTGTGAGGGGAGTCCCCACTGGACTTTACTCCTCAAAGTCCAGCATGAGAAGCATCTTTGAGTGTGTTTGTTTGCCGAATAGTTAAGACCTCACATGTAGTTAATGGTGCTGAAAGGGTCTGTCCTTGCTCAAAGTACAATGGAGACCAGGTTACTGAAGCTGCCATTACCCCAGTCAACGTTACATGTCTGCGACTCAAAATGTCACCTATCCATGTTCTCCAGAGATGCTGCCTGGCCCGCTAAGTTACTCCAGCACTTTGCCGTTTATTGTAAACCAGAATCTGCATTTCCTTGTTTCTACATTTCAGATGTTTCCGCTTGTGGGCCCAGAGGCCTTGCTGACAGGATATGCATTCTTTATTTAAGTGCAGTGCACAGTCGCAGTCCAAATATGAATAACTTCACTTTTCTTCATTGAGCACTTTTCCTCGTGCTGTGTCAGATGTTTCAATTGGAAGGAGTCCAATTTAAAGAGCTGTGAGTTTACATGTGTTTTTTATCAGTAACAATAGCACCAGGTTGCCTAGAAACGGATTGGCCCCAACAGGAAATCAGTCTCCCTTTTCTCCAGTGAAACATTCCAAAAGTGCATTCCAATGTTAACACTTGCAGCTTTCCTGGCGGAGGCGTTAGAGGCATCACGCCACACACTACAACCGAGACATAAAATACAACTATATTGCAAGCAACAAATCCAGAGTCTGAAGAGGGGTCTCGACCTGAAAGGTCACCTATCCATGCTCCCCAGGGATGCTGCCTGACCCATTGAGTTGCTCCAGTATTTTGTGTCATTCCTTGGTAAACCAGCATCTGCAGTTCCTTGTTTCCAGAAACCACTCATCTCGTCTGCTTTTACAAAATGTCTCTGTCAGCATCTCTCCTGGCCACTATTAACCCTGTCTGGTGCTGACTGGTCACTGTGCTAACCCTGTCTGGTGCTGACTGGTCACTGTGCTAACCCTGTCTGGTGCTGACTGGTCACTGTGCTAACCCTGTCTGGTGCTGACTGGTCACTGTGCTAACCCTGTCTGGTGCTGACTGGTCACTGTGCTAACCCTGTCTGGTGCTGACTGGTCACTGTGCTAACCCTGTCTGGTGCTGGTTGGTCACTATATTAACCCTGTCTGGTGCTGGCTGGTTACTGCATTAACCCTGTCTGGTGCTGGCTGGTCACTGCATTAACCCTGTCTGGTGCTAACTGGTCACTACATTAACCCTGTCTGGTGCTGGCTGGTCACTGTGCTAACCCTGTCTGGTGCTGGCAGGTCACTGTATTTACCCAACTTAGTGTTGGTCGTTCAGCCCACTAACCCATGTATAGTGCTGGCTGGTCACGTCACTAACCTTGTCTAGTGCTGGCTGGTCACGTCACTAACCAGGCCTGGTGCTGGCTGGTCACTACGCCAACCCAACCTAGTGTTGGCTGGTCACTGCACTAACTTGGCCTGGTGCTGTCTGGTCACCGCACTAATTCTATCTAGTGCTGGTTGGTCATTGCATTAACCAGGCCTGGTGCAGACTGGTCACTATACTAACCCAACCTGGTGCAGGCTGGTCACTCCACTAACCCAACCTGGTGCTGGCTAGTCACTATACTAACCCAACCTGGTGCAGGCTGGTCACTATACTAACCCAACCTGGTGCAGGCTGGTCACTATACTAACCCAACCTGGTGCAGGCTGGTCACTATACTAACCCAACCTGGTGCTGGCTGGTCACTCCACTAACCCAACCTGGTGCTGGCTAGTCACTATACTAACCCAACCTGGTGCAGGCTGGTCACTATACTAACCCAACCTGGTGCAGGCTGGTCACTATACTAACCCAACCTGGTGCAGGCTGGTCACTATACTAACCCAACCTGGTGCTGGCTCGTCACTATACTAACCCAACCTGGTGCAGGCTAGTCACTCCACTAACCCAATCTGGTGCAGGCTGGTCACTATACTAACCCAACCTGGTGCAGGCTGGTCACTCCACTAACCCAACCTGGTGCGGTCTGGTCACTATACTAACCCAACCTGGATCAGGCTGGTCACTCCACTAACCCAACCTGGTTCAGGCTGGTCACTCCACTAACCCAACCTGGTGCTGGCTGGTCACTGCACCCAACTTCCTTTGTGCCAGCTGCCATTTTGACAGTGCAAGATGCTTTTCCAGACTTGGGATCACCTGGCCCGTATTTGTGAGCGCATTGCTCCCACGGGTATTTCTCCCCGGTGTATTTTCGCAGAGGTTTGTTGCCGTTATTTTTTAACATCTGCTTACGTGAAGAGAGCTACAGCGTGCGCAGGGGCCTGACTGCACATGTCACCTCCCCTGCAGTGTTGCAGCATTCACTGCTATTAATTACCCTCTGCACATGGTGCAGGCAGGTAAACACAGCACGGTGCAAAACAAGGTCCGCAGTGGAAAACATGAGCTGCTTCATTTTTAACTTTGTTTAGAGTCATTGGGATGGATAAGATCGAGCCTGTCGTCAATCTATTCAAATAAAATGACAAACCTTAAAACGGTTAAAGAGAATTTGAGCAAATTTGCTGGCAAAGCTAATGCGAGCAGGTTTTTCAAGCTGTTTCTGAGTGTTCGTGGAAGTGCTTTGTAAAACTCTGAGATTATGTTTTGAACGACATCCTGTGGTAATGAGGGTGCAGCAGGCAACCGCAGCAAGACACGTCATCAGTACCCTGTGGCAGCAGGAAACTTCATCCCTATACCTCTCCTAGTCTCCTTCACACTCTGCACAGGGCTGAGGTTGAGATTCAGCCTCACGGAGAGAGACCTTGCATAGACTCTCTTCTGCTTGTGACAGCAACAAATCACAGGCTCGGAAGCGGCTAACTGCAGGTAGACATTAAAACAAAATCAAAGTAAACTTTATTCAGTGTAAAACATATATACCAAAACAGGTACTGTGCAAAAAAGCTCTTCCAGCATTCTCGGAGGCTGTACATCCATCCAACGCATCGCAACATAGTGTCCACACAACTCTACCGGACACACTTGCCACCTGGAGTGAAATCCCTTCCCTTACTTGAGGAGTGTCTCCACCACAGCCTTTCCCCCAAGGTGCAACAGTGGAAGGACCCTAGACAGTGGCCCTCCCCACCGAGCCTTGGCCTTGGCTGCACCGAGCTTCAGTGCGTCCCTCAGCACGTACTCCTGCAGTCTGGAGCGGGCCGGATGGCAACATTCCCTGATGAACATCTTGCTCTGCCAACAAAGTTCAGACAGGCCAAAGAGCATCTTTCACCGAGTTGCTGAGCTTCCAACAGCCCCCGATGTCCGTCTCTGAATGTGTCCCTGGGAACAGTCCGTAAATCACAGAGTCCATTGTTATGGAGCTGTTCAGAATAAACCGTGAAAGGGACCCTTGCAAACTTCTCCACACTCACTGGTGGAAGCAGACTGTAGCTTTCCCTTCAATCTCTGCAACAACAATTGCCTCTGAATCTCATTTTAGAGCCCTAACACTGTGATTGGGCTGTTGGTCTGAGGGGCAGGTCCTGCTCCATGGTGCTCGTCTCCCACTCAGTCCAGCTCACAGACTGACTATACATTTGTGCAGGCTGCCTAATAACAACACTGTTTCTGAAGTAGGTCGAAGAGGGTCACAGACTCTATGGTAAAGGGAGCCATTCAGCCCATTGAATCAATGCCAGCTCCCTGTTGAGTTTGTTCTCTCGTCTATCCTAGAAGCATATGCACTTAGTTTCCAATTTCTATGAGTAGAGAAATTTCCTAAATAAATTGTCTCCGTTAATGTCTTCGTGAGTGGGTTCAAAGTTACAGTATTACCAATTGCTGCATAAGAAAGTTCTTCCTCTTTTCTCTTCTGAATCTCTTTCCCAAAACGATAAAATCAATGTCCTCCAGTCTTTGCACCATCACTTTAATTCATTTTGTCTGCCTTACGCTTTTATACTTCCATTAAATCTCTCCTCCTTTTTTCCATTAGCCTTGGTCCTTGCCCCTCCCAAAACTGTGGGGGCACAATATCTTTGTCCTAGCCTAAACAGACCTTAATGAAGGTTCAACATAACATAGAAACATAGAAATTAGGTGCAGGAGTAGGCCATTCGGCCCTTCGAGCCTGCACCGCCATTCAATATGATCATGGCTGATCATCCAACTCAGTATCCCGTACCTGCCTTCTCTCCATACCCTCTGATACCCTTAGCCACAAGGGCTGCATCTAACTCCCTCTTAAATATAGCCAATGAACTGGCCTCAACTACCCTCTGTGGCAGAGAGTTCCAGATACCCAACACTCTCTGTGTGAAAAAAGTCCTTCTCATCTCGGTCCTAAAGGATTTCCCCCTTATCCTTAAGCTGTGACCCTTTGTCCTGGACCTCCCCAACATCGGGAACAATCTTCCTGCATCTAGCCTGTCCAACCCCTTAAGAATTTTGTAAGTTTCTATAAGATCCCCTCTCAATCTCCTAAATTCTAGAGAGTATAAACCGAGTCTATGCAGTCTTTGTTCATAAGACAGTCCTGGCATCCCAGGAATCAGTCTGGTGAACCTTCTCTGCACTCCCTCTATGGCAATAATGTCCTTCCTCAGATTTGGGGACCAGAACTGTACGCAATACTCCCGGTGTGGTCTCACCAAGACCCTATACAACTGAAGTAGAACCTCCCTGCTCCTATACTCAAATCCTTTTGCTATGAAAGCCAACATACCATTCGCTTTCTTCACTGCCTGCTGCACCTGCATGCCTACTTTCAATGACTGGTGTACCATGACACCCAGGTCGCGCTGCATCTCCCCTTTTCCTAATGAGCCTCCAAACTGAAGATAGACACAAAAAGCTGGAATACCTGAACGGGACAGGCAGCATCTCTGGACAGAAGCAATGGGTGACGTTTCGGGTCGAGACCCTTCTTCAGACTGGAGAAGGGTTTCGACCTGAAACGTCACCCATTCCTTCTCTCCAGAGATGCTGCCTGTGCCGCTAAGTTATTCCGGCTTTTTGTGTCTATGTTCAGCATAACGTCTCTGATTTTCCATGACCTACCTCCATTTATGAGCTGCACTTGCTTTGCTAATTACATTCACAATTTGTTCTGTGCCTTTCCCAGATCCAGACACATGTCCCAGGATCCCATGTCAGCAAATGTTTTTAATTAAGAGATACACATGGAAACCAGCCCGTTGAGTCCACACCGACCATCAAGTACCACATTGTCCTGTCTATCTCACTGCCCTTCCAATGGCTCATCCTGAAGCAGAGAATGACCTGCAGTGACAGATGTAACTGAGTGCAGCCACTTCAAGGATGCTGGTTATTCTTCTTCTTGCGAATGAAACATAAACCAAAGGAATAGTTAGATCTCGTGCCGGGTGTTGAGCAGCCAGGTTGTTGTCTCTGTTGGCGTCAATGTCTGCCAGGCCCTGACAGAGCTCCATTTGGTGGGTGGTAGAGCGGGCACCCAGAGATGACCTGGTTGGCTGTCTGTTGTTCTGCTCTGCATCCACAGGCTGGGCCCTGGCGGAGGGAGCCCCATCTCCACATGTTGGCATTGAAACGCCCAACTCCAGTGCCAAGTCTATTGAGTTGAGTTCACCCATGCTCCTCTGGGGAGGTCAGACCCTGGACAGCTTTTATCTGGTGAAGAGATGTAGCTGTGTAATGGAGATGAGGTTGCCTTCCACTCCTGTGGCCACTTGGTGACTATCCAGTGTGCTTCTGGTTATTCATTGCACAGCTCAGGTCCGTTAACCCACAATTCCCAAAATTCAATGGTGTGGTTCATGAGCACAGCACAGGAAATATTGCAAATCACGCTCCTTATGTAGACAATGCCTTGACCAGGCTGGGCCAGTGAACATTTTACACCAAAGAAGAAAATGCCTCAGGTCCGTCTTCACTGCCATGTGTCTGCAGGAATCTACGCCTGACGAAGGAAACCAGCTGGACATGATAGTCGGGAAGAAAAGCAGCGCAGGTGTATTAAAACAAAATTAGAAATCCCAATAGGTTAGGTGGCATCTGCGGAGAGAGAAACACAGATAATGTTTCAGCAGGACTGTTACTGATGGTAGATAGACACAAAATGCTGGAGTAACTCAACGGGTCAGCAAGCATCTCTGGAGAAAAGGAATAGGTGACATTTTTTAAAGTCAGAACTCTTCATCAGATGCCTGGAGCCCGGAACATCACATATTCCTTTTATTCAGAGATGCTTGCTGACCCGCTGAGTTACTCCAGCACTAGCAGTTTCCATCTACACGTTACTGATGCTACAAACAGCACTAATGCACATTAATAACGGTGAATTAACAAAGGCTACAGAAACTTGGAAACATCCGTAACTTCAATGTGCTAGAGACAGAGAGTCAGATGGGCTCTGAAATGAGCCGCTGGTATATGTCTGCATGTGACTGCAGACACTGATGTTGACTGAATTTGTTTCGGGAGTTGGAGCATCTGTTCTGACAGGTAGTTCGGTAAGATGGAGTCACTCCCTTCACCCTATCATGGCTCAGTGCCACTCACTGTTCTCTCCCACCACTTCCATGGAGAAGAATGAACTGGGTGGGGACGATTCAGACAAGCTGAGAGCTCAGGTTCAGTGGCTGTACTCACGCAAGGTTTGATAGTTGTCTAGTGAGTCATGGAACCAGGTTAACTGGTTGAAGATCGTTTTCAAACTGGAGTCACGGGGCCAATGTGTTAAAGGGATAGGGACAGAGAACGATGTCCTTTTGGCCCATCATGTTTGTGACATACCCGTACTGATCAAGAATCTGCCAATCTCTGCGTTGAAAGTATCTATTGACTTGACCTCCATGCCTACGCTGGCAATGAATTTCACAGATTCATCACCCTCTGGCTAAAGAAATCCATTCTCATCTCCTTTCTAAAGGTATGTCACTGTACCTTGGTACATGTGACAACAAACTGAATTGTAAGCTGTTTGTGGTGTGAATGGGGATGGGGATGTTCCCACATTATTCCCAGCTTCTGTCGAATGATAAACTTACCATCACGTCTCTTGACTAATGCTAGAGGGGTGATATGAACTGGATCCACCAGGGTCCCTGTGTTCAGCCCCTGACAGCTCTTTCACTTTCAGCCTATCCAACCTCTTGCTTGATTCCAGGCAACTCTCTGATTAATCTCTTCAGCTATCAGCAAAATAATCACTTTTAGGACCGGTTTTGAGTCCATAACCACATCGAGCAGCTGAAGACAGGGTGTCAAACTCCTCTGGAGTTGGGTTGCACAAAATGCCTCTGACTTTCCTGAAGATTCCACCTTGTTATTCTTCTGCATATTTTCTATTGCCACTGTGTATGGTGACCAAAATTGCATGCAATGCGTCGTGCAATCTTCTGTATTTATGTTCTGTATTTATATGTTCTGTATTTATATTGATGGCACCAAAGTAGAGATGGTCGATAGCTACAAATTCCTAGGAATAAATATCACCAGCAATTAGTTTGCTGTGTAACCAGATTACAGGCCAAGCTCCAAGAGGAAACAACTGGCGAGAGTTTGAGCTGTGATTTGTGAGTGCGTTACTGCTCAGGGGGTGGGAACAGGCAACTTTGGATTTGTTCCCAAAACCCTCCCATTAACTGAATCTGTCCTCATCTCCCGGTATGTAGCATGGTGACAAAAATTGCATGCAATGTATTGTGCAATCGAACCAATGTTCTGTGCGACCTGTTCTGTAGCATGTAGCAGGCCCAGTTAGTACTATGCCAAGCTGGTGTCTGAAACGTCTACATAGAATGGACATGGGACGGACATTTCCAGTAAGGAGAGAGTCTAAAACCAGAGGGCACAGCCTCAGAATAAAACAACGTATTTTCAGATTGGTGATGAGGAGGGATTTCTATGGACAGAGGGTGGTGAATCTGTGGAATTCTTTGGTCGAGATGGTTTGGAGGCCAAGTCATTAGTTACTTTAAAACAGAGGTTGATAGATTCTTGATTAGGAATGGTGCCAAAGGTTATGGGGATTATGGTTATGGCAGTAGATTGGGGGAAAAAACATAGATCAGCCATGATTGAATGGCGGAGTGGACTCGATGGGCTGAATGGCCAAATTCTGCAATGGCCAAATTAACATCACAAGGACAGTATTTTTCAAGGAGTGTCTTAGGAGGGGATTTTGTGAAGAATTCCGTTGGGGCGGAATTAAGGAGAAATGATAAATATAGGGTCAGGTCTTTTATAGATGATGTTAGAAAAGAATCCATTCTTTAAAGGCTAGTGCACATCTGTAATTCTTCCCAAGAGCAAGTGAGTGGGGTTCATTGGAAATATTATGCCTAGCAAGAGATTCCACCCGCTGACTAGGACACTCATTTGATTTCATTGAGCAAGGTTTTCAGTCAACGTTTACCAAGGTCCACACCCTCAGCAATCTCTTGTGGACCTGCTGGAACCTACGATGGTTTGTTGTCCCAGCAATGCAGGGGGCTGTTGGTGACTCTTCCTGGCACTTGGCCACAATTCTTTCTTTTTTTAATGTTTTAATTTTATTTATTAGAGGTACAGTAAATGACATCAGTGTACGTCCCGTATATATTATTACAATCATGTACCCCTTAGTTTTTAAAGCTATTGAAAAAAGAGTAGAAACAGAGAAAGTAGAGAAAGTGAGAGAGAATTGTGAAAGTGAAGACACGTGACAAAGGGAACGAGAGAACCCTTATTGGAGGAGTTAGAGAAAGGAGATTAAGAGATAGACCCTAGAAAAGAGAAAGACCCAACTCGACAATTTTTCATCCCCCTTTACCAACTTGGCCACAATTCCTGATCTTGGCTTCAATCAAGGCATCAGAAAGAGGACCTGCATGAATGGCATGGAGTGGCATGGCAGCTTCCAACAATGGTGAATGGGAATGAAACCACACACCAGTTTCTTAAAATTAGATTATCCAAATTCAGAGTCTATTTGTTGATCCTGAACTGATGCCAAATTCCACGTTGCACACCACAAATGGTTGAAAGCCAATTTCTAGCTTTCTTGCAGAACTTGCAGGACAACAGTGGCATCCAGTGAATCCAACCGTGATCACTACACCTCATGTGTGTGGAGATACCGACTATGTGTTGTACTTAGCTCTGTATGGTGGTGCCCTTTGGATCGGAACCCGCAGATATGAGGACAGCTGGAGGGCAACGCCTAATGCCTGTTTGGCATGAGTAGCCACAGCCCAATATTCCCTGGATAATGCAGAATAAATCGACAGATGCAAGAGAACTAGTGCTTTAAGCATTCTATTCACACTAGTTGACACTTCTTCCTATTCTTGCTTATGGCGTGCACAGCCTATAGGACAACTTGTTCTTGCTTGATTGTGCATGGCAGGTTGATTGCATTCGTCGAAACAGGGCGGGCCACGTGAAGGTTGCAATCTCCCACCCCACTAGTTGACACGACTTCAGGAATCTAAGCAGTACACACATCATACATTGATGGCGCCGAAGTAGAGATGGTCGATAGCTACAAATTCCTAAGAATAAATATCACCAGCAATTAGTTTGCTGTGTAACCAGATTACGGGCCAAGCTCCAAGACGAAACATCTGGAGAGAGTTTGAGCTGTGATTTGTGAGTGCGTTACTGCTCAGGGGGTGGGAACAGGCAACTTTGCATTTGTTCCCCAAACCCTCCCATTTCCTGAATCTGTCCTCATCTCCCGGCCTGTTAGAACTATGTATCACATGGAAAGTTTTGAAATTGCTTGTCCGCTGTTTTCTACTTGTACAAACATTCTTGGTGAGATGTTTTATTAAAGTAAGTTATTTAATTCTGTGTACAAAAGGTATGGCGCTGATGGAGAGTTGATAAGTTTCCCATTACATTTATAAATGAACAAGGTCCAAGCTAAAATAAGTTCCACATTTATAAAGTGCCTTTCATGATCCTTTTGATCATGATTCAAAGCTTTTTATAACCATATAACATATAACTATATAACAATTACAGCACGGAAACAGGCCATCTCGGCCCTTCAAGTCCGTGCCGAACAACTTTTTTCCCTTAGTCCCACCTGCCTGCACTCATACCATAACCCTCCATACCCTTCTCATCCATATGCCTATCCAATTTATTTTCAAATGATACCAACGAACCTGCCGTCACCACTTCCACTGGAAGCTCATTCCACACCGCCACCACTCTCTGAGTAAAGAAGTTCCCCCTCATGTTACCCCTAAACCTCTGTCCCTTAATTCTAAAGTCATGTCCTCTTGTTTGAATCTTCCCTATTCTCAAAGGGAAAAGCTTGTCCACATCAACTCTGTCTATCCCTCTCATCATTTTAAAGACCTCTATCAAGGTCTTTTGATATCAAGGTCATTATGAAAATGAAGTATCTCACAGTGGACCACTGTTGTTTTCCAGAAAATAAGGATGTCCATTTGTGTGCAGAAAAATTGCACACAGTGTAATGTGATAACAAGTAGTACATTTGGTTCATGGATGCTTGTTAAGATAGAAGTGTTTTCTAGGATACTGGGGATCTCACCTGGTCTTCTTCCAAATGGTGCTATAAGGTCTTTCATGTGACTGGGTTCTCAGTTCATCATTTGCAACAATGAAGCATTCCCTCAACATTTCACTGGGAGGATAGCGTCCCACTGAAGCCTGCTGATTGGGAAAGTTTCATTCCAAGTTGCTGATACAACTGAAGCCAAGAACAGGGTTATTTAACTGAGATAGATACAAATGGCTGAAGTAATTAATTCAACGGGTCAGGCAGCATCTCTGGAGAAAAAGGATAGGTGACATTTTGGGTCGGAACCCTTCTTCAGACTGAAAGTTGGGGGTAGTGGGGATTGGGGGAGAATGAAGAGCTGGGGAGAGAAAAGACCAGGGTGGCACCGTAACTGAGGTCATTCGTGGCTGGCCCCAATTAGTCCAGGTCTTCTCTCACCTCCATCTCCCCACCCCCACCCCATAATTTCAGTCTGAAGAAGAGTCCTGGCCCGAAACGTCACCTATCCTTTTTCTCCAGAGATGCTGCCTGACCCGCGGAGTTACTCCAACATGTTGCGTCTAATCTTTGGTATAAATCAGCACTCTGCAGTTCTTTGTTTCTACATTCTGTATTTACAGTAATTGAGGTGACTGTAAAATTGTAGCAGAATAGACAGTTAAATGTGTCGGAAGGAACTGCAGATGCTGGTTTACATAGAAGGTAGGCACAAAGTGCTGGAGTAACTCAGTGGGTCAGGCACCATTTCTAGAGGAAAGGAATAGGTGACGTTTCAGGTTAAAACCTTCTTCAGACTGAGTCTGGGGAGAGGGAAACTAGAGATATGAAAATGTACAAAACAACTCGGAGCAACAACCGATGACCAAGAACAGGTGGAGCCCACAATGGTCCATTGTTGGCTGTGAAAGAGATGGTAATAAAGGGATATGAACAGTGAATGACATTATTGCCATAGAGGGAGTGCAGAGAAGGTTCACCAGACTGATTCCTGGGATGTCAGGACTGTCTTATGAAGAAAGACTGGATAGACTCGGTTTATACTCTCTAGAATTTAGGAGATTGAGAAGGGATCTTATAGAAACTTACAAAATTCTTAAGGGGCTGGACAGGCTAGATGCAGGAAGATTGTTCCCAATGTTGGGGAAGTCCAGGACAAGGGGTCGCAGTTTAAGGATAAGGGGGAAATCCTTTAAGACCGAGATGAGAAATACTTTTTTCACACAGAGAGTGGTGATTCTCTGGAACTCTCTGCCACAGAGGGTAGTTGAGGCCAGTTCATTGGCTATATTTAAGAGGGAGTTAGATGTGGCCCTTGTGGCTAAGGGGATCAGGGGGTATGGAGAGAAGGCAGGTACGGGATACTGAGTTGGATGATCAGCCATGATCATATTGAATGGCGGTGCAGGCTCGAAGGGCCGAATGGCCTACTCCTGCACCTAATTTCTATGTTTCTATGTTTCTATGTGAAGCTAGCAAGATGTCCAGGGTGTGGGGAGAGGGAATGCAAGGGTTTCTTGAAATCAGAGAAATCAATATTCATACCGCTGGGTTGTAAGCAAGTTAACAGTGACCTGTTTCATGTAGTGGAATTGTCTACAGAAAAGGAGAGAAGGACTATTAATAATGCATTTGCCTGGGGATATAAATGTATCTACTTTGGAAAAATAGACGAGAATATATCTATGAGTATTTCTCCATTGATACTGCAGATTAATCCCAAGGGAATTAACTAATCACCCCTGGGGAAAAAATAGCTCCTGGATATGTCTAATCTGTGACTCCATTCCACTCTGGCCATTTACATTCCAGAATGATGCTGCCATCACAAGAACACAGGAACTATCTTGTCCCACATAACATGATGCTCCTGCTCCCCTGCGCAACTGTTCCGCTGCTTTTTATATTCATTTCCTCACGCCTTTGGAAAGCAGCTAATTGAGGAAGCATGGGATTGAAATTCACCTTTGGCTAAGTGTGCAAAAGGTATGATATTCCAGTGTGATTATGTGTTGAACTCTGCAGCTAAATGTAGCCTCTTTTGACAATGGAGTGTCATTTCAGTGAGGCACAGTGGTGCAGCGGTAGAGTTGCTGCCTTACAGCGCCAGAGACCCAGGTTCAATCCTGACTATGGGTGCTGTCTGTACGGAGTTTGTAAGTTCTTCCTATGACTGCATAGGTTTTTTCTGGGTGCTCCGGTTTACTCCCATGTTCCAAAGATGCACAGGTTTGTAGGCTGATTGGCTTCTGTAAATTGCCCCTAGGATGCGAAACTAGGATAACATGGAACAAGTGTGTGGGTGATCGTTAGTCGGCGCAGACTCGATGGGCTGAAGGGCCTTTCCACATTTTATCTCTAAAACTAAACTAAACTAAACTAAACTACGTTAAACACAAACTAAACCAGCAGAACAATCGATCTCTGCTCCCACATCGCGTGTTTATCTCAAGAACTAATAATATATTTCGAAACCAACAATATCTGGTGCAACTGGAGCCTATTCTTTGATTCCCTGCTCCGCCAAAACCGGGCCCTCAGACGCCGCCATTTTTTCCATTTTCGCAGACATTACGCTTGTACATTACCAAAGGCGCTCCTCGTTACGTTTAGACGTTGTTACGTACAACATTTTTAATAAAATCCTTCCCCCCCCCCCCCAATTTTTCAAAAATCAAACTGCTCTCACCCATAGAATGTTGATAAACATTCCATTGTGTGATGTCACAATGCCCAATGCTCCCAGATGTCCAATCGGAACGGATCTCATTTACATCTGCCTTCGCATGAGCATTACCTCTCATTACCACTCCCGCCCCCCCCCCCCCCCCCCCACATGACTATGGGGACTCTGAACCACAATCCCCCACACATGTGACTAGGGGACACTGTACCACTATCCCCCACACATGTGACTGGGGGGACATTGCTGGCTCGCGTTGCCTTTGAAACCTTTTCCAGAACATTCTTCCCTAACAGTCATTCAGATTTCGTTTCTCGACAGCGATCGATCTAAACGCTGGATTTCTGCCATTTTTTTTTTCATTTGTCACGTTTGTTTTGAAAATCTTATTATTTTGATTTACACTTTTTTCAAAAGGTAAACGTAGACGATGTTTTCAATATTTATTTATATTTGAATAATTCTTTTTATTAAGTTCTCCGTTATTTGCTCCGCCAAATTAACACACATTTTCCCGGTTTTTTAATATTCTTTCTTTATTCAAAGGACTCCATTACTCCACTTTGAAGAGGTAATCGATCTCTGCTCCCACATCGCGTGTTTATCTGAAGAACTAATAATATATTTCTAAACCAACAATATCTGGTGTTACTGGAGTCTATTCTTTACACATACAGGGCATCTCCACATGGAGGACACTGTGGTTGTGAACATCTGCACACATTTGAGGTATGCTTGGGTTTGTACTTGAGGAGTTCATTGTTATTCCCAGCCCCAGATACTACATTGTCATCAGTGAAACAGGGAGTGGAGAATAGCTCATACATTGTCATACTCATCAATCCGATTGAAAGGCCCTTTCAAAGTTCCTCGCTTACACTCTTGAGTTAAATGCACTGTCGGCTGCCACGTTTTCGCCCTTTGATTCCCTGCTCCGCCAAAACCGGACCCTCAGACGCTGCCGTTTTTTCCATTTTGGCAGACATTACGCTTGTACATTACCAAAGGCGCTCCTCTTTACATTTAGACATTGTTACGTACACAATTTTTAATAAAATCCCCCCCCCCCCCCACCAATTTTTCAAAATCTTAAATCAATCAAACTGCTCTCACCCACAGAATGTTGGTAAACATTCCATCGTGTGATGTCACAATGCCCAATGCTCACAAATGTTCAATTGGAATGGATCTCATTTACATCTGCCCTCGCACCAGCCCCAGCCTCCCCCTCCCCCGCTGATGTCGCAGCACCTTCCATTCTACCACCTAAACATTCCATCGAGGGATGTCACAATGCCATCCCTCGCAGATGGCCAATCGCAATGGATCTCATTTACATCTGCCTTAGTTCCAGCCACGGTCCCTCCCCCCCGCAGCCTGTGTCGAAGCGCGTGATCACCCTTCTCTCCAAACTCTCCTCACTCCTCACTCCTCACTCCTCTCTCCTCTCTCCTCACTCCTCTCTCCTCTCTCCTCTCTCATCTCCCGTCTCTCATTACCACTCCCCCCCCCCCCCACAAATGACTAGGGGGACACTGTACCACTTCCCCCCACACATGTAATTAGGGGGACACTGTACCACACCACACCCCCCCACATGTGACTAAGGGACACTGCACTACCTAATCCCCCACACATGTGACTAAGGGACACTGTACCACTATCCCCCACACATGTGACTAGGGGACACTGTACCACTAACCCCCACACATGTGACTAGGGGACTCTGTACCACTATCCCCCACACATGTGACTAGGGGGACACTGTACCACTATCCCCCACACATCTGACTAGGGGACACTGTCCCACTATCCCCCACACATGTGACTAGGGGACACTGTACCACTATCCCCCACACATGTGACTAGGGGGACACTGTACCACTATCCCCCACACATGTGACTAGGGGGACACTGTACCACTTCCCCCCACACATGTGACTAGGGGACTCTGTACCACTTTCCCCACACATGTGACTAGGGGACACTGTACCACTATCCCCCACACATGTGACCAGGGGGACACTGTACCACTATCCCCCACACATGTGACTAGGGGACTCTACCACTTCTCCCCACATGTGACTAGGGGACTCTGTACCACTACCCCCCCACACATGTGACTGGGGGGACATTGCTTGCTCGCGTTGCCTTTGAAACCTTTTCCAGAACATTCTTCCCCAACAGTCATTCGGACTTCGTTTCTCGACAGCGATCGATCTAAACGCTGGATTTCTGCTGTTTTTTTATTTTTCATTTGACACGTTTGTTTTGAAAATCTTATTATTTCGATTTACACTTTTTTCAAAAGGTAAACGGAGACGATGTTTTCAATATTTATTTATATTTGAATAATTCTTTTTATTAATTTCTCCGTTATTTGTTCCGCCAAAATTAACACATTTTCCCGTTTTTTAAATATTCTCTCTTTTTTCAAAGGACCATGACTCCACTTTGAAGAGGTCATTGCTTTTCTGTTTTTAAACTTTGCTGTTATTTTCTTTGCCGATTTCCACAGCCGTGTTTTTCAAATGTTATCTTTATTTTCAATTTAATTCATTTTGAACAGATAATTGTGTTTAAAAACCTTGCGCTTATATGATCTGCTGTTTTAGACAAGTGATCATTTTATTTCATTTTCTGATTTTCATTGCTTATCTATAATTTATATTAGACAAGTCATTTTAAAAAAATGCTTAAAAAACTCCATTAAAAATCCGTTTTTTAAAATTCTCTCTTTATTTTGATTTACAGCATTTTTAACAGTTATTTGCTCCGCTAAATTTACCCACATGTTTCACCGTTTTCTTTCAATTTCTTTCATTGTGTTTGATTTAATTCTACAGGAAAGTCAACTCTCCCTCCCCTTTCTCTCTCTCCCCTTCCACTCTCTCCCTCTCCTCTCTCTCCCCCTCCACTCTCTCTCCACCACCCCTCCCCCTCTTCCTCCCCCTCGCCTCTCCCCGCCACCTCTCTCTTTCCTCCCCTCTTCTCCACCACCCCTTTGCTCTCACCTCCCCCTCTTCCCCTCTCCCCTCCCCTTCCCCCACCCCTCTCTACTCCCCTCACCTCCCTCCTCCTCCCACCCCCTTCCCTCTCTCCCCCACCCCCCTTCCTTCTCTCCCCCTGCCCCTTCCCTCTCTCCCCCCGCCCCCTTCCCCCCACCCCTGTCCCTCTTCCACCACTCCCTCTACCCCTCTACCCCCCCACTCTTCCACTTCTCTCCACCTCCCTTCCCCCTCCCTCCCCTCTCTCCCCGCACCCCTTTATTCCTACCCCTCTCCCTCTTCCACACTCCCCCTTCCCACTCTCTCTCTCTCTCTCCCAATTCCACCACTCTCCCCTACACCTCTCACCCTCCCTCCCCACTTCCTCTTCTCTCTCCCCATCCCCCACCTCTCCCCCTCCCTCGCCAACTCCCTCTCTCCTCACCGCTCCCATCCCCTCTCTCCCCCACCCCTCTTCATCCCCATCTTCCCCCCACCCCCTTCCCCTCTTGCACTACTCCCTGCTAACTCTCTTCCCCTCACTCCCCACTCTTCCCCTCTCTCTCCCCACCTCTCTCCCTCTCATTTCACTCTCTCTCCCTCCCCCTCCACTCTCTCTCCACCTCTCCCCTACCCCTCTTTCTCCCCCTCTCCTCTCCCTTCCACCTCCCTTTCCTCCCCTCTTCTCCATAACCCCTCTCCTCTCACCTTCCCCTCTCCTCTCCCCTCCCCCTTCCCCCACCCCTCTCTACCCCCCTCACCCACCCTCAGGGACATGCTGTCCCCCCCTCCCCCCCTCCCCCCCTCCCCCCCCCCTGCAACCGCACGTTGGGGGAACAGACCCAACTGGTCTCCACGTGGTCTAGTTTTCCTTATTTTCCTTATTACTTTATGAAAATGCGAGACAAATACTAATCCTGGCTCTCTCATACCTACTGGCACTACATTTGTGACCACCTTCACAGACACAACTTGGCCTTGACAATCACCTGGAATCAAAGTACTCAAAACTAAAGCCAATATTTTGACCATGGCCATCCTCGGGGTGTGGAGAAGTCATGCTTCACTTTTTTGTGTGTTCATGATGGTTTTAGAGAATCAATGTGGAAACCCGCCATTTGGCCCACCAAGTCCACACCCGTACACTAGTCCTATGTTATCCCAATGTTGCATCCTACACACTAGAGGCAATTTACAGAGGCCAAGCCACCTACAAACTTACATGTCTTTGGGATGTGGGAGGAAACCGGATCACCAGAGAAAACCCATGCAGTCACAGGGAGAACATCCAAACTCTGCAGAGATAGCGTCCATTGTCAGGATTGAACCCTGGTTTCTGGCGCTGTGAGGCAGCAGCTCTACCCGCTGCATCACTGAGCCAATCATTTGTGTTGGTGTCATTGGGTCCTGCTGACTCTTCGAGATTATTCATTAATACAATGTGACTAACCACCTTCCTGATTGGCTGTTCGCTGCATCAGCAAATTCTGTTTCGCTTTTTTTGCTGCCGGGCCAGTTTTTAATTCAATTGGGTACTTTTCAATTTGATTAAGAGTCTCATCCAAGTTTAAGTAAATGGTGCTCTCTGAGAGATTTCTAATTGTGAATCCTCATGGGAGATCACATCAGATGTTACATGAGATTCACAATTGTCTCAGACAAACAGACAAGTTCATGGGCTTAATTCTCAATTCTGTTAACCCTTGCTGCCTCCTCCCCTTCCCACCTCTCCCTCAGCCCTCAGGCCCTGGCATTCCCTCTCTCTCTATCTCTCCCCCACCCAAGTCGCACTAGCTTCTCATTTTCACACTACAGACAGCTTACAATGGCCTGTTTCCTTTATCATCGATACTTTTTTGCATATCTTTCATTCATTGTTCTTTATCTCTCCACATCACCGTCTATATCTCTCGTTTCTCTGATCCCTAACCAGTCTGAAGAAGGGTCTCGACCCGAAACGTCGCCTATCTCCTTCGCTCCTTAGATGCTGCTGCACCCGCTGAGTTTCTCCAGCTTTTTGTGTACCCTCGATTCTCCAGCATCTGCAGTTCCTTCTTTAACAAGTTCATGTGATCAATGGGACCTAGCAACTAATAAGGAGAACACAGGAAGAACAGACTGCCAGAGAAACTGTGAATGGGCAAATGAAGAAAACAAAGGACAGAAGATGATCACATTAACCAAACGCACCTGTCCATATCAGGGATGCAGTTGAGTTAATGTTTGAGAAGGAACTGCAGATGCTGCAAAATCGAAGGTAGACAAAAATGCTGGAGAAACTCAGCGGGTGAGGCAGCATCTATGAAGTGAAGGAAATAGGCAACGTTTCGGTCTGAAGAAGGGTTTTGGCCCGAAACTGTCTGAAGAAGGGTTTCAGCCTGAAACGTTGCCTATTTCCTTCGCTTCCTAGATGCTGCCTCACCCACTGAGTTTCTGCAGCATTTTTGTCTACCTACAGTTGAGTTAATTTTAGTTTAGAGATACAGCACGGAAACAGGGCCTTGAGTCCACACCGACCAGCGATCCCCGCACACAAACACTATCTTATACACACTAGGGACAGTTAACATTTACACCAAGACAATCAGCCTCCAAACTTGTATGTTTTTGGAGTGTGGTAAGAAACTGGAGCTTCCCTGAGAAAACCCACAGGGAGAATGTACAAACTCAGTACAGACAGCACCCAGAGTCAGGATCGAACCCGGGTCTCTAGCGCTGTAAACACCAACTCTACCGGTGCGCCACCGTGCCGCCCAAACGGAAAGTTAAAATACAAACCACTCTTGTTGAAATGCTTCCATTCTGGTTCATGGGATCTGGTGGGGGATTGACAGACACAGAGGAGATGAAATCTTTTTGTATCCTGGCCTTCATCAGTCAGTCAGTTAGTGTAAATGTTCTATGTCCCACAATGTCAAGAACATTATCATACTATGCATCTCTTGTGGAAGTATGGACAGCTCTGATTTATGGTTAAATCATCAGATTTGGTCTGGTCTAGACCCTAATCCCCCTGTCCCACGTAGGAAACCTGAACGGAAACCTCTGGAGACTTTGCGCCCCACCCAAGGTTTCCGTGCGGTTCCCAGAGGTTCCCAGAATCTCCCTAATGGTCGAAAGTGGGTTCCGGTTCTTCTATGTTCTTTAGAAGCAGCACATTTGGAAAGTGGTGAAATCATTAGACAAAGTCAGCATGGATTTATGAAAGGTAAATCATGTCTGACGAATCTTATAGAATTTTTCGAGGATGTAACTAGTAGAGTGGATAAGGGAGAACCTGTGGATGTGTTATATCTGGACTTTCAGAAGGCCTTTGACAAGGTCCCACATAAGAGATTAGCATACAAACTTAAAGCACACGGTATTGGGGGTTCAGTATTAATGTGGATAGAGAACTGGCTGGCAGACAGGAAGCAAAGAGTAGGAGTAAACGGGTCCATTTCAGAATGGCAGGCAGTGCCTAGTGGGGTACCGCAAGGCTCAGTGCTGGGACCCCAGCTATTTACGATATATATTAATGATCTGGATGAGAGAATTGAATGCAACATCTCCAAGTTTGCAGATGACACAAAGCTGGGGGGCAGTGTTAGCTGTGAGGAGGATGCTAGGAGGCTGCAATGTGACTTGGATAGGTTGGGTGAGTGGGCAAATGCATGGCAGATGCAGTATAATGTATATAAATGTGAGGTTATCCACTTTGGCGGCAAAAACAAGAGGGTAGATTATTATCTGAATGGTGGCCGATTAGGAAAAGGGGAGATGCAGTGCGACCTGGGTGTCATGGTACACCAGTCATTGAAAGTAGGCATGCAGGTACAGCAGGCAGTGAAGAAAGCAAATGGTATGTTAGCTTTCATAGCAAAGGATTTGAGTATAGGAGCAGGGAGGTTCTACTTCAGTTGTATAGGGTCTTGGTGAGGCCACACCTGGAGTATTGCGTACAGTTCTGGTCTCCAAATCTGAGGAAGGACATTATTGCCATAGAGGGAGTGCAGCGAAGGTTCACCAGACTGATTCCTGGGATGTCAGGACTGTCTTATGAACAAAGACTGCATAGACTCGGTTTATACACTCTAGAATTTAGGAGATTGAGAGGGGATCTTATAGAAACTTACAAGATTCTTAAGGGGTTGGACAGGCTAGATGTAGGAAGATTGTTCCCGATGTTGGGGAGGTCCAGGACAAGGGGTCAGAGCTTAAGGGTAAGGGGGAAATCCTTTAGGACCGAGATGAGAATGACTTTTTTCACACAGAGTGGTGGGTCTCTGGTACTCTCTGTCACAGAGGGTAGTTGAGGCCAGTTCATTGGCTATATTTAAGAGGGAGTTAGATGTGGCACTTGTGGCTAAGGGGATCAGAGGGTATGGAGATACTGAGTTGGATGATCTTAAGATTCTGTTTACATTCTTTGTACTCCTCAAGCACCTCATTTACTCCATGCTGCCTATAATTATTGTAGATATATCCAATTTCCCTTGAAAACCATGGCTCTTTCCGATTTTTACTTTTTCCTTTCAACCGAACAGGGACATAAAGATTCTGTACTCTTAAAATGTCACCTTTAAATGTCCGCCATTTCTCCACTACATCCTTCCCATGAAACAAAATGTCCCAATTCATTCCTTTTAAATCCTTTCGCATCACCTCAAAGTTAGCCTTTCTCCAATCAAAAATCTCAACCCTAGGTCCAGTTCTGACTCTCTCCATAATTATATTGAAACTAATGGTATTGTGATCACTGGTCCCGAGGTGCTCCCCAACGCATACCTCCGCCACCTGACCTGTCTCATTTCCTAACAGGAGGTCCAGCACTGCCCCTTCTCTAGTAGGTACCTCCATGTATTGCTGCAAAAAACTATCCTGCACACATTTAACAAACTCCAAACCATCCAGCCCATTTACAGAATGTGTTTCCCAGTCTATGTGTGGAAAATAGAAATCTCCCACAATCACTACCTTGTGCTTACTACTAATATCTTCTATCTCCTTACATATTTGCTGTTACAATTCTCGCTCCCCATTAGGCGGTCTATAATACACCCCTAAAAATGTTGCTACACCGTTCCCACTTCTCATTTCCACCCAAATAGCCTCCCTAGACGAGCCCTCTAATCTATCCTGCCAAAGCACTGCTGCAATATCTTCCCTGACTAGCAATGCAACACCTCCACCTCTTGCCCCTCCAATTCTATCACACCTGAAGCAATGAAATACTGGAATATTTAGTTTCCAATCACAGCCCTCCTGCAACCATGTTTCACTGATTGCCACAACATCATATTTCCAGGTGTCAATCCAGGCTCTAAGCTCATCCACCTTTCTTACAATGCCCCTAGCATTAAAATATACACATTTAAGAAACCCACCACATCTTATTCTCTGATTATTATCTTTTTCTTCTTTCTCCCCTACATGTTGGGTCTGAGTGCTTCCCTTCTCTGCCTCCTGCCTCACACACTGTCAACTAGCTTTCTCCATTTGAGTCCCTCCCCCCAACCGTTCTAGTTTAATGTCTCCCCAGTAGCCTTTGCAAATCTCCCCACCAGGATATTGGTCCCCCTCGCGTTCAAGTGCAACCCATCCTTTTTGTGCAGGTCACACCTTCCCCAAAATGGCACAGGCAGTAATCCTGAGATTGTTACCTTTGCGGTCCTTCTACTTAACTCTCCTCCCAACTCCCTAAATTCTCCTTTCAGGACTTCTTCTCTTTTTCTACCCATGTCATTGGTACCTATATGTACCACAACATCAGGCTCCTCTCCCTGCAATTTCAGGATATGTTGGACACGTTCAGTCACATCCCAGACCCTGGCACCAGGGAGGCAAACTACCATCCGGTTCTCCTGACTGCGTCCACAGAATCGCCTATCGAACCCCCTATCTATAGAGTTCCCTATTACTACTGCCCTCTTCTTTTCCCTACCCTTCTGAGCAACAGGGCCGGTCTCTGTGTCGGAGGCCCGGTCACTGTTGCTACCCCCAGGTAGGCTGTCTCCCCCAACAGTACACAAACAGGAGTACTTATTGCCAAGGTGTACAGCCACTGGGGTATTCTCTAGTCCCTGCCTCTGTCCCTTGCCCCTCCTAACCGTGACCCACTTGTCTGCCTCCTGTGGTTTTGTAGAGACTACCTCCCTGTAACTCCTCTCTATGACCTCCTCACTCTCCCTGACCAGACAGAGGTCATCGAGTTGCTGCTCCAGGTTCCTAATACGGTTCCTTAGAAGCCCCATTTCTACGCACCTGGCGCAGATGTGGACGTCAGGAGGGCTACCAGACTCCATGACTTCCCACATTTGACATCCAGAACAGTAAACTGCCCTGGCCCTCATACTCCCATATCCATTGACTTGGCCTCCACAGCCTTCTGCAGCAATGAATTTCCCATGTTAAATGTTCAAGACCACTTGATCACAATGTTCAAGATCACTTAATGCAGCCTGAATGTGTGCACTACAGTATATATAACACGTGTGTGTGTGTGTGTGCACAGTTACCACCAGTTTCATCTTGAACTACATTGGGAGCTGCACACTGACAAAGACAATTATCCCAACCAAAAACATTGAATGATCAGGAAGATTCTCTCTCTGCTAAAATCCAGATCCAAGGCTTCCAGGAGAAATTACCCCATACTGTACAAAAAAGGCCAAGTATGATCTTGTAAGGCTATCAGTGATGCCAAGAGAGAATTCCAGAACAGGTAGAGGCTCGATTGAAGCAAACGATGGCAGGAGAGTGACGGGGCCTGAATTCCATCACGAGCTATAAGCTAAAACCTCTCATCTCTGGCAAGGATGTATTCTGACTGGATCTGCTCAATACCTTTTATACATGTTTTGAACAGATAAATAAAATTGCCAACATTCGTTTAGTTTAGAGATATAGGGTGAAAACAAGCCCCTCGGCCCAGTGAGTCCGCGTCAACCAGAGATCACTAACATTATCCCATGCACATTCGGGACAATTTACAATTTTACCCAAGTCAATTAACCTACAAACCTGCACGGCTTTGGAGGATCGTAGTTCAGGACTACTCTCTAGTTGTTGGTAGGCTGGTTCAGTTGCCTGATAATAGCTGGAAAGAAACCGTCCCTGAATCTGGAGGTGTGCATTTTCACACCTCTATACCTTTTGCCCGATGGGAGGGGGGAGAAGAGGGAGTGGCCAGGGTGCCACTCATCCTTGATTGTGCTGGTGGCCTTGCCGAGCCAGCATCAGGTGTAGAAACATAGAAACATAGAAAATAGGTGCAGGAGTAGGCCATTCGGCCCTTCGAGCCTGCACCGCCATTCAATGTGATCATGGCTGATCATCCAACTCAGTATCCCGTACCTGCCTTCTCTCCATACCCCCTGATCCCTTTAGCCACAAGTGCCACATCTAACGCCCTCTTAAATATAGCCAATGAACTGGCCTCAACTACCTTCTGTGGCAGAGAATTCCAGAGACTCACCACTCTCTGTGTAAAGAATGTTTTCCTCATTTCGGTCCTAAAGGAATTCCCCCTTATCCTTAGACTGTGACCCCTTGTTCTGGACTCCCCCAACATCGGGAACAATCTTCCAGCATCTAGCTTGTCCAACCCCTTAAGAATTTTGTAGGTTTCTATAAGATCCCCCCTCAATCTTCTAAATTCCATCGAGTACAAACCGAGTCTATCCAATCTTTCCTCATATCGTGTAGATGGAGTCAATGGAAGGGATGTTGGTTTGTGTGATGGTCTGGGCTGCATCCACAAGTTTCCAGTCCAGTCCAACTCCTGGGTTATGTTTCTTCACCCTGCGATATCCATCTGGATTGACCTTGGCGAACACTGCAACGACATTACTTACAATATTACAGTAGGCTAGAACATTGACTACAACCCTACAGACTCCCATAGCTACCTGAATGTAGTCCATCTCACCTGCCTCCTGTGAGGACTTTATCTCCATTGCATTGCTCCACTGATTAACCATTTTACACACTTGCCTCTGAAATAACTTACGTCTTCCTGAACTGCGGATTCCACCCGACCAGAGAGAGCTCTTGATGGCACCTCATCTACTTCCTGTACATCTGGTCTCACCTCCGGCCCTGCCTGCCAGAATAAGAAAAGAGGTTTGTCGGATCCATGTTTTAAAAGATAGTGTCTCTTTAAGAAGTTGTGTCAATGCGTGAGCATGTGCTGAATCTAACCGTCTATCTTTTATTTCACTTAATTCTTTGGAATTTCTGTTAAAGTTTATCACCATGGAAATTAATTGTTTATTCTGAGTTTTCAGTTATTTAACAAGTTTCTAAACGAAGCGTGGATTTTTAAAATCTTACTGGTGTTTTAAGTTTATGTTCTTTGGTATGGATATTGGAGAGAGAGATATTGGAACACCAGGCGCATGTGGCAGGGAATCAAATCAATCACGGACTATAAGACTGCTCCACCACCCTGTGATGACAACATTGAGTTCCTCAATGAACTCAACAACTATTTGGGACGGTTCAAGGCATTAAATAACACACCTGCAAGTAAAGGTATTCCTCATTGTGATGAACAGGCACTCAGTCTTGACATAGTGGATGTACGGAGGACCCTAAAAGGAGTGAACGCACGAAAGGCGGCAGGCCCCGATAACATACCAGGGCGGGTGCTCAGGGAATGTGCTGATCAGCTGGCACATGTCCTTACGGACATATTTAACACCTCGCTGAACCAGGCTGTCGTCCCATCATGTTTCAAGACTGCCACCATCATACCAGTGCCAAAAAAATCCAACATACAATGTCTCAACGACTACCGCCCTGTAGCACTCACCCCCATAATGATGAAGTGCTTCGAGAGGCTGGTCAGGGACCACATCACCTCCAGACTCCCCTCCACACTCGACCCATACCAGTTTGCTTACAGGCCAAACCGCTCCACAGAGGACGCTATATCCTCCGTACTCCATCTGAGCCTGGAACATTTAGAGGAGAAGAACACCTATGTGCGAATGCTGTTCGTGGATTTTAGTTCAGCATTCAACACAATTATCCCCCAGCACCTGATAAGCAAACTGGTTCCATTGGGCCTCAGCACCCCCATGTGTAACTGGCTACTGGACTTCCTCACTGACAGACCCCAGTCTGTGAGGGTTGGAAATAACACCTCTAACATCATCTCTCTGAGCACCGGCTCCCCTCAGGGCTGTGTCCTGAGTCCACTGCTGTTTACCCTGATGACCCACGACTGTTGTGCCAGGTTTAGTACAAACCACATCATGAAGTATGCAGATGACACAACAGTGGTGGGCCTCATCAGGGACGACAATCAGCTGGCTTACAGGGAGGAGGTGAAACAACTGGTGGACTGGTGCAATACGAACAACCTGATCCTGAATGTCGAAAAAACAAAGGAGGTCATCGTCGACTTCAGGAAAACCCGGCACAGTCCCACACCACTTCACATCAATGACAGCGATGTGGAGGCGGTCAAGAGCACTAAGTTCCTGGGGGTGCAGATCACTAACAGTCTGACCTGGTCAAATAACATCTCATCAACAGTTAAGAGAGCGCAGCAGCGGTTGCACTTTCTGCGCCGGATGAGAAGAGCTCACCTCCCCCATCCCATCCTCACCACTTTCTACAGGGGCCCCATTGAGAGTATTTTGACCAGCTGTTCTCTGTCTGGTTTGGGGACTGTAGAGCCTCCGACTGGAAGTCCATGCAGAGAGTGGTGAGGACAGCGTAAAAAATCATCGGGACTTCTCTCCCCTCAATCGGGGATATTGCGACCAAACGTTGCGTGTCTAAGGCCAGCAGTATCATAAAAGACCCCACACATCTCCATCACGGTCTGTTCACTCTGCTGCCCTCGGGCAAAAGGAGCAGAACATCAAGGTTCTGCAACACCTTCTTCCCACGAGCCATCAGACTCCTGAATGCCATGTAATGGGATGCCATCATTGTCTATTTATCCTTTTATCCTTTTTATCCATTTTATCCATGTTTATCCTTCTGTTAATTTATCGTGTTGCACGGGGAGCCAAATGCAACGGAATTTCGTTTGGAACTGCATATATCGATGTATTTCTAAATGACAATAAAGTTTGTTTGACTTGATGACTTGAGAAGGGTTGGATTCCTCACTGGCCATGTGGAATCCAGGCTGTCCAAAAAGTAAGTGCCTCTTTTCCAGATATGAGGTTCCCATATTTCTGAGAGAAATTGTCATTTGAGGAAATTGGTGTTTTGTGCATACTTCGAATTGGAAATTCGAAATACGTAATTTGGGTGATTAGAATAATTGACAAGCAATCTTTAATGTCACTTTTGTTAGTTAACAAGGAGGGACGGCACAGTGGCGCAATGATAAAGTTGCTGCCTTAAGGGCCTGTCCCACTTGGCCGTCATTTGTGCACCATTTACGCGACCTCCAAAAATGTGGTTGTCGCGTTGTGACGCACGGGTAGCGTGTGGGTAGCGTGGGATGGGCGCATGGAGAGGCGTGGACTAGTGTGGAGTTGCACGCAGTATCGTTTGAAGTTTGATCTTTATTTTATGAGGAATTATGATGAGCGATTACGTGAAGACCCCGCCAGTCGGCATGCGCGTCAATCTTCAAAGCAGCGGTGTGAAATCACAGTAGAACAACAATTGAAGTACTATAGTAAGATTATAACTCTAGGACTACCAGTTGAGCTTCGTGATATGAGGGTTGGGAGCGGTGGGCACGTAATCGCTCATCGTAACTCCTCACAAAATAAAGATCAAACTTCAGACTGGTAAGTTCTCGTTTAATCTTACTATTTTACTTCGGAGTCACGTGAGTGATTCAGTGAAGATTTTAAAGGTCTGTGATTTCACGCCGATCCAAATACAGGCGTTTCACACTGCAAGCAGTTGACTCAGGAGGAGTGAATTAGTAACAACATTGATTCATGATACTGATTAACATGTTAATGTTTTAATTCACAAATAACAAAATATATATACAATAGCGACTCCTCTCTTCCCAGGGAGAAGCTATGAAACAAAGTTTAACACAGAGTGGGCAAACACCCCGGATTCAACAAGCGGCTTGCTGTAGAACCTCTGAAAAGTCGATTCATTTGACCATCCTGCGGCCACGAGGATGTGGTCTAGAGGGACGTCCATTGCCTTCGCTGCTGACGTTGATGCTGCCCTGGTGGAGTGAGATTTAAAATGTTCAGTATTAACTACTGCACAACCCCAGGACTTGCTTCAGCCATCGTGAGACGGTCTGAGATGGCACTTGCCTATGTGGTTTTTTGTGGGTTATAAATAGTTCTACCTCAGAGCCTCTGAGGCTCTTCGTGACGTCAATATAACGCTTCAAGTACGCCACTACACACAGGCGTGAATCTGGGATAAGCTGACAATACAAGCTTGTATCCAGACACGCCTGGTCTGCTCTGTTTGAGTAAGTCATAGATGTGAAAAGTAACGTCATTTTGTGATGACACCATCCTGTCCAGACGCAGTTTGTGGAGAGTCTGAACCCTTTGCGCTGATGTAAGCCCCACGAGCATAACCAACTTGAGTGTAATCCTTGGTAACATGCACATGCCGTCAGGGTAGGCAAGGTCGGCACTGCCTACCCTGACAAAAATTATAACATAGTAATAACTAAATATAAATAATAAAGGCATGGGAGAATGATGCCTATGTAAGAGACCGATCTCTGAGGTAGGCATAATACTCCGTGCCTTTCATCCGCAGCGCTTGTAACACGGAAACGTCTGTGCAGCCCACTTGCCGTCAGCGCTGCCTGAAGCCGTCAATGACAAGCGGGGCTGAAGGCAGCAGAAATTCAGCCTTTGCAGTCTACTGTACATGCACAGCGCAAGTTTCTTGGCGGGGTTTTCAAATATGGTTTGTCAATATTTTCAGTGTATGTTAAGTAACAAAGAGAGAAGAATGGAGTTTGTTTACCAATAATGTGGTAATACATTTAGTGTTTATGTTTTTAAATACCGTATTTCCCGGGGGGTGGGGGGGGGGGGGGGGGGAGAGCTCCTTTCACAGCGTTTGGGGAGTTTGGCCCGGGGTAAAGTTGCGGGGAGGGCACGAATGTTATGAATGAGGGGATTGGGATAATGCCAGTTGCGACGCTCCTTGCACGGAGGCGTGGAATGCCACCGCATTGAGGCCGGGTTGGGGGGGGGGGGGAGGAGAGAGAAGTAGCTCGGGTGGCTGAGCGACCGCCGGGCCGGACAGCGGAACCAGCCGCCATCTTAGCTCCTTCTGCCGGTCCCCACTCACCTCTGGTAGCTCTCCATCTAAAAACCTCTCTCCTGCTGCTCGCTGGGCTCACTCATGTCCTTAAATTCCGACAGCGCGATTGAGGTTACTCGGCTGTGGGAATTTAAGGATTTGCAGGAAGCCACTGACATGAGCGAAGTCGGCGAACAGCAGGTGACAGGTGTTCCGACGGAGAGCACTGCCAAAGGTGAGCAGGCCGGCAGAAGGCGCTGAAGTGGCGGCCAGTTCTGCTGTCGGATCCCGGTGGCCACTCACAACTCCCCGAGCAGCTTCTATCCCCAGCTACAGTGCGTGGCTTCGCGCCCGGAGAGCTGCGGCAGCGGTGAGTGAGTGAGTTACTGGCAGTATCCCCGACACCCTCCTTCTCAACTCTCGTGCCCTCCCCACAACATTACCCCTGGCACAGACTCTACACACGCTGTGAAATGAACTGTTCCCCCAATTGGTCTAGGACTAGGAAACCTTGGGCAAATTGAAATGTCACTGTTTTTTTAAATTTATTTATTTAACGGGGAGAACAATCTGCGCATGCGCGGTTTATATATTTTTTTAAAGCGGACTGAGTGCCTACCCTGAGTAATTACTCACGGCACGTGCCTGCTTGGGAAGGACACTGATGTGGCTGTTCCCCATTGATGGAGCACCGTGAGTACCATGCTCACATTCCAGATTTGAGAGTACCTTGGCCTAGGATGATTTGAATTAAACGCTCCCTTCATGAATTGTGATATTAACGGGTGGGACCCTAATGATTGGAGTCCTGACCCCCGGCACAGGTACGCTGACAGGACACTGCTGGCACTGTTGATGGCACGATAACTCAACCCTCCATTGGAGTGTAAGTGGGATAGGAATTCTAGCACATCTGGGATGGAGGCTGTATGGTAAGTGATGTTCCCCTGTAAGCACAATTCCTCCCATTTCCTGATATGGGAGATGTACTGCCTTTTTGTGCTATCCCTCCAGGATGACGTGATGATATCCACAGTCTGATCGGATAGTCCCAGACCCAGGTATGGCCTTCTTAAAATCTGCAAATCAACAAATTGACACGACCAATAAATTTTTTGTTTTGGAACCACCATAATAGGGTGCGTGGTTATGTCCAAAATGAGCGGGAACCACGGCTGCATAGGCCAGTTGGGCACTACCAATACCCCTGTAGCGGTGACCTGCTTCATCTTAGTCAAGCACCGGCTGATGATGCAGAATGGGGGAAATGCATATAAAAACACTCCGCCCCCGTGCAGTGAGAATGCATTCACTGCAACTGCCCCTGGGTCTGGTTCCCATGAAACATACTTCGGTACCTGGTGATTAAGTCTGGATGCAAACAAATCGATATCTGGCATCCCATACCGAAGGACAATTTTATCAAATACATCCTGATTCAACATCCACTCGGTGTTGTCGTTGAATTTACGTGACCTGGTGTCTGCCACCATATTGAGTCTGCCTGGCAAGTAGACAGCTGAAACCCAAAAAAAATATTTTATGCACCAGCGCCAAATGGTGTTAGCCAATCCATCACATGATTTTACTTCGTAGTCACGTGAGTGACTACATGAAGAAGCCCCGCCAGGTGCATGTTCGGCATTACGTCGACGCATGTGGCACCGACAGGGTGGAGAGCGCAGCTCCCACCAGCGGTAAGTTTAACCCGCAGGTAAGTTACTGTTGAACTTTCTTGCGAGTGTTTTTAAACTCTGGAAGTCTGCAGAGCCGGCTGGAGTGTTCATGGATTTTGAAAAATGTAAAAACTCTGTAAATCTGGCTCAAAATACGGAGTCAGCTAGTGAAAGTATTTTTAAACTGCGGTAATTGAATGGAACTCGCTGGAACCGCATTATCCGATTTAGATCGGATCGGGAGATAAGGGCTGCTTTAAAAGCCGGTTCCCGCTATTTACCGCTATTTAGATCGGGTTTGGAGATAACGGCTGCGCTAAATGCCAGCTCCAAATACCCACAATTTGTAAAATAAAGTCTGCTCTGAGTATATGTTACCTGATGCAGTTTTCTTTATGGAAATGTATATAACCCTGTGTGATACTGAGGCTAATACAAATATTCTGCAAGCAGAATGTGCCTGTCAGAATTACAATTTTAAACATATATGGTTTATGCACAAATACAAAACAGTAAAGAAGTAACTCTCCTCCAAGGGAGGACAAGAATGTGGGGGAGGCTGCAAATGGAGAAAATGCTCCGCACTTGACTTAGTCATGGATTCTAAGACCCCTGTAAGGCAAGCTCCGAAGGAGTTTCCATACGCTGAGTACGGTCCCTATGAAAATAGGATTCTGATTCTCCAGTGCCTTGGTTAGGTCTGGATGAGGTCCCTAGAGCAAGATAAAATGCTCAAAATTCTAATCAGTCAATGGTTGTAAAGACCAATGAGATTCTAAGGCAGGCTCCGTAGGAGTTTCCATACACTGAGTATGGTGCCTATAAAGGTTGAGAATTCCATTCACCAGTTCCTTGCATAGGTCTGCATGAAGTCCTAAGAGCAAGATATAATGCTCCAAACTCTAAACAATTAAGGGTTCTAAAGACCCATGAGATTCTAAGGCAGGCTCCAAAGGAGTTTCCATACAATGAGTATGGTGCCTATAAAGAATGAGAATCTCATTCACCAGTGCCTTGCATAGATCTGGATGAAGTCTCCCTAGAGCAAGACTCGGGAGTACCAGGGCAGGAGGAGACTGTCCCTGAAGCTGGTGTCCCTACTTATGTGTACACACCAGAGCACAATAGAAATGCTCCGGGTGTTCTCGATGCAGCACCAAGTTTGCTATATCGGTATAGACTGGTGAGGCTATGGATGAACCTGGCGGCCAACATTATTTGGTTTCTCACCTACTCCAAGAAACAGTTATGACTGAAACAGTAAAAAATATATTAAAATATATAAAACACCCGTCTATTGTGCCTCGCTCAGGGTGCCAACAGTAACTCAGTAATTAGGCACCCATGAGTCAATGATGCGAGGACAGGAAATGTGTTCCAGTATGTCCTCTAGCTGATATTCAGTTGGCATCATTGTATTTGGGGAAGACATACATGGGTCTATAATGTCCAATACTTTTAAGACATGCTTGCGTTACTCTGCAATGCATATTCAAACCCAATTGTATGATGAAAATTGCCATTTGGCTAACATTATACCCAAAATATGCAGGATTATGTGGGCAAGCTATAACCAGATTTATGATTGATGAATATGAACCCCTATATTAAGAGAAGGAGATCTTCTGGTTCATTTACGGAAGTACAGAAATGTCATTCCATCACACATGGAATTTCTGGGAAACAACCTCTGGTTGGTTGTAAGATTACAATTGTTTTGTAATTCTGCATTAAATCTAATCGGCTTGGTGTTTGAATGTACCAGGAACTCGTCAGGTAGAGATAATATATCCCAGACACAAGTATGGGGGTTGCAGAGTCATTCTGGGACTCACAAACTTAAATTTATAGTTCAGTATAGGCATTTAAAAAAGTACACTTCAACATTGTAATGAAGTTGTTATCACAAGGCTGCTATGTGGCTATTATTAGACCTAAAAAAGATGCCTTATTATTCAGGTACTTCAATTAATTGGATGGGTCAGCTGAAGGAATTACCTAATGGGTTAAATTCAGCCCTCAGATTGCTCACACAATTATTGAAACCAGCACTGGTGTTAATGAGGGCTCAGAATCACATTGTAATGACTTATCTCGAGGATATGTTAATTGTAAATGGGAGACAGCTGAAGAACTGGGTTCAGCAACCATAAGCCCATTGAAAGGCTAAGGTTCTGTACATCCAAACAACATGTAAGTTACAGGCATCCCAAACAATTGATTATTTGGGGTTTGTCTTTAATACAGTTGATATGTGAGTAACTTTATCAACAATTAAGGTTGGGGATGTTACAAATGCCTGTATTTGTCTTGGTAAAAAACATTATCCCACCATCCAAGAAGTAGCTATGGTTACTGTTAAAGTGATAGCAGCATTCCTGCTGTCGAATTGGGACCTCTGCATGATCAAAGTCGGCAAAGACCAGAGTATAAGCGTAAAAAGCGTGCAGGTCATTGATTAGGTCCATGCAGTTACCAACTAAAAAGGTTGAGCTGAATTGCAATGATGGATTCTCAATGGTGCACAAGTTGCTAGAAGTATAAATGTGCTTGTTCAGCAGTCTTCAGTGTTATTACAGACTGATGGGAGTGCTCTCGGATGGGGAGCCAAGGACAGCGACACCAGTTGTGGTGGTCGATGGACTGTCCAAGATGATTTAATTCTCCAAACACATGGTATGAATTTGGAGTTATTGGGGGTGTTTTATGCATTGATAACTATTTGTTCTACAATAAAGAGCTTGCATGTTCAATTACGAGTAGACAATACTACAACTGTGGGAGAAGACAATATTGTGGTAAGACAACAGATCACGAAGGTTCAATGACAATACAGAATGAATGTTAAAATTCAAAAAGTTTCAAAAAGATTGTCAGAAGTATAGTCTTTTATGTTTTCCCCATTTTTCCTGATTAGGCAATGTGTCACCAAAATAGAGCAAGTCTCCGCCGCAGGCGTTTGGTGGTTCCAAACTGGTATTGCTTCTCGGCCTTTTGGCTAAGATCAAGTGTAGTATCTGTTCTTATCAGTTAATATCTAGGGACCATTACTACACAGCCATTGTTCCCATTGGTGCTCAGAATGATGAATCAGACATTCATGACAAATCCCAGGTGCAGTAATTGTTGGTACATCCAGTAACAGCAGAAGTCATCCATTACATGACCGTATTAATTGTTAAACTGCAGGTTCTGATGGAATGTTGGATAGGACCATGGATGTCATAACTGCAGCTTGGAGAGATAGCACTAAGAAACAATATATGTTTCATATAAGGATTGGGAAATCTTTTGTATACAGTCAGATATATTTTATCATACTGCAAACATATCGGATGTATTGGAGTTCCTTGTTATGTTGCACCTGAGTTATAGTGCCATGAATGGAGCTCGGAGTGCTTTGTCCTTCTATTTAGGACAATTTCAGAACGACAATTTATTGGGTCTCATCCATTAATATCCCGATTTATGAGAGGAATTTTAATAAAATCCTACCAAACCCAGATATACAGAAATCTGGGATGTCAGTATAGTTCTCACATTGCTTCGGCAATGGACTCCAATTACGTCACTGTCTTTTCAGAAGTTAATATTTAAAGTGGTTATGCTCATGCCATTAATATTAGCACAATGAGTACAAACATTACATATGTTGTGGTTAGATTGTATGCAGTTGTCTGTAGATAAAATAACGTTTTATGTCAATGATCTAAGCAAGCAAAGCAAGCTAAGAAAGGCTGGAACCAATGTAATCTTTAAGACATAATCTGTCAACTAAACATTGTGTGTGGTTAAGCATCTGACTTAATATATATTGAATTAAGAGTCTCCAAGATTGTGAGACACCAATGTTCATTACCCACAGGAAACATATAAAAATTGGCAGTACAAACTACTTCTAGATGGATAAACAGGTTCTGGATTAACTGGAGTAGACACTGATGTGTTTAAATCTCACTCCACCAGCGCGGTATCAATGTCCGCGGCGAAAGTGCAGGACGTGTCGCTCGACCAAATTCTGGAGACCGCAGGATGGTCTAAAGAAGAAACTTTCCTAGATTTATGATAAACCTGTTGTTACAGTGCCAGGGTTGCACATGCTGTGTTGGGTTCTGTTCAAAATTGTTTGCTTTGTTGCATAACATTTGTTGTTATTTTCCCTGGGATAGAGGGGTTATTACTTTTCTTTTTATTATTATTATTATTAAAATATTAAAATATTTATTGCATAATTTCAAGCAATATATATTACTTACTCACTACTGTGTAAACTGAAGCAGTGTGTCGTATGGAATGATCTACGGCATGAAAATCACAGAGCTTTAAAATCTTCACATTGTCACTTACGTGACTCCGAAGTAAAATAGTAAGATTAAACGAGAACTTACCTGTTCAAAGTTAGATCTTTATTTTATTAGGAGTTACGATGAGGGATTACGTGCTCCCAACCCTCATAATCTAAATGATCATCTAGTAGTTCTAATCTTTGTGAGCCTTACTATCTTACTCTGGCTATTGGTTCTGTGTTTTTCACGCTGCTGCTTTGAAGTATGCCGAGCATGCGCCTGGCGGGGCTTCTTCATGTAATCCCTCATCGTAACTCCTCATAAAATAAAGATCAAACTTCGAACAGGTAAGTTCTCGTTTAATCTTACTATTTCGACTTGATTCCACCAATGTGATTGACATATGCCACTGCCTTGGTGTTGTCAATCTGCAATTGGACATGTAAGTGATGCTTAGTGATACAATAAGCTTTGAGCCCATAAAATGCTCCTAAAAGTTCTAAATAGTTTTTTCCATGTGATTGGAGAATCAGTGCCTCATGTATTTCCCATCTGCCTCCACAGCTATACCTGGTATCAGTAGCACCCCAACCTAGGGCACTGACATCAGTCTGTAAAATAAGTGAAGGTGCTTCGGTCAAAATTGTGCCATAACAATTTAATATGTTTCTAATCCACCACTGTACCTCTGCAATGGCTTCAGATGGTAAGTGCATGGGCTGATTGTAATGATTTGCATGTATTCTCAGTGCCCGTACCTTTGCCCTCTGTAAGTGTTGATAGTGCAAAGGTCCATATTGGGCTGCCGTTTTTCCCACTGGGCCAGACATAGAAACATAGAAAAATAGGTGCAGGAGTAGGCCATTCGGCCCTTTGAGCCTGCACCGCCATTCAATGTGATCATGGCTGATCATCCAACTAAGTATCCCGTACCTGCCTTCTCTCCATACCCCGATCCCTTTAGCCACAAGTGCCACATCTAACGCCCTCTTAAATATAGCCAATGAACTGACCTCAACTACCTTCTGTGGCAGAGAATTCCAGAGACTCACCACTCTCTGTGTAAAGAATGTTTTCCTCATCTCGGTCCTAAAGGAATTCCCCCTTATCCTTAGACTGTGACCCCTTGTTCTGGACTCCTCCAACACCGGGAACAATCTTCCAGCATCTAGCTTGTCCAACCCCTTAAGAATTTTGTAAGTTTCTATAAGATCCCCCCTCAATATTTTAAATCTTCTTTCAGATGTTGTGCTTGTGCGTTCTTCTTTCAGACGTTATGCTAATCGAACGTTATGCTTGTGCTTTCCCAAAGGCGCTCCTCGTTACATTTGGACGTTGTTACGTACATTGTTTTTAATAAAATCCTTCCCCCCCCCCCCCCCTTTTTTGAAAATCAAACTGCTCTCACCCATAGAATGTCACAATGCCCAATGCTCCCAGATGTCCAATCGGAACGGATCTCATTTACATCTCCCCTCGCACCACGCATGTGACTAGGGGGACACTGTACCACTTCCATCCCACACATGTGACTAGGGGGACACTGTACCTCATCCCCCACACATGTGACTAGGGGGACACTTCAGCACTTCCCCCACACATGTGACTAGGGGGACTCTGTACCACCTAATATCCCCCACACATGTGACTAGGGGGACACTGTACCACTTCCCCACCACATGTGACTAGGGGGTCACTGTACCACTACCACACTCTGGTGGGAAGCAACCAAGGAGAACATTAAGAGGTTCTTCATAAGTAAAGGGGTTCAGAGAGCAAGACAGAGTCAGAGGGAATTGTGCCAACTCCAGACGGATTTGCAACAACTGCTCCTTCTGCAGTCGAGGGGTGGATGTGAAGGAGGAACTTAGAGACGTGAAGGACCGGCAAGCTCGGCTCTTTACCTCTGAATCCTCCAAGATCATCTTCCGATCCAGGGTCCGCCATGTGGAGCAGGATGAGACGTGCTCACGTTTCTTCTTCCATAAGGTGCACAGGGGGAGCTCTGTGATGAACAGCCTTAGGGAGGAGGACGGCTCGGTAGCATCCTCACACACAGACATGCTGAGGATCTGCAAATCCTTTTACACAGATTTGTGTGACCGAAAGGCTATAGACAGTACCTTCTCCCAGAACTTCCTGTCCTCGATCACGGAGGTCTTGGAGGACAGCAAGCGGGAGAGTCTGGACCAACCACTGACCCTAGAGGAGCTGACTGGCTCCATTCGTTCCTTTGACTCGAGTAAAACTCCCGGAAGCGATGGCTTACCGGCCGAGTTGTATTCGGCTCTGTGGGACTGGATGGGCCCGGACCTGCTAGAAGTGTACAACGACATGCTTCTAGCTGGTAGCATGTCAGACTCCATGAGGAAGGGCAACATCACCCTAATCTACAAGCAGAAGGGGGAGATGAAGGACATAAAGAATTGGAGACCCACTAACGCTCTTGAATGTAGACTACAAGATCCTGTCTAAGGCCATCGCCAACCGGGTCAAGTCTGCTCTGGGACAGGTGATCCACCCGGACCAAACTTGTGCTGTACCTGGCAGGAAAATCTCAGACAGCCTAGCGCTGCTGAGAGATACCATCGCCTACATGCAGGACAGACGGGTGGATGCCTGCCTAGTCAGCTTGGACCAGGAGAAGGCCTTTGACAGGATTTCGCACACGTACATGAGGGACGTGCTCTCCAAAATGGGTTTTGGGGAGGGAATCAGGAATTGGATCAATCTGCTCTACACCGACATCCGTAGTGCAGTCCACATCAATGGGTGGGAATCAGACAGTTTCCCTGTAAGGTCTGGAGTCAGGCAGGGTTGCCCTCTCTCTCCTGTCTTGTTTGTCTGCTGTATTGAACCTTTTGCCGAATCCATCAGGAAGGATGCGAGCATTAGAGGAGTGACACTGCCCGGCAGTGGGGGCATTCAAGTAAAGACCTCCCTGTACATGGACGATGTCGCTGTCTTCTGCTCGGATCCAGGGTCGGTCCGCAGATTGATTACTATCTGCGACCAGTTTGAGTCGGCCACGGGAGCCAGGGTGAACCGCAGGAAGAGCGAGGCCATGCTCTTTGGCAACTGGCCCGACAGATCTTCCGTCCCCTTCACCATCAAGCCTGACTTCTTGAAGGTGCTGGGGATCTGGTTCGGGGGGGCTGAGGCGTGTAACAAGAATTGGCTGGAGCGGATAGCCAGGGTGGGGAAGAAGCTGGAGCTGTGGAGGCAACGCTCCCTCTCCGTAACGGGAAATAATTTGGTCATCAAGTGTGAGGTGCTCTCGGGCCTGCTGTACTTGGCACAGGTGTGGCCTGTCCCCCCTTCCTACGCCACAGGGATCACCCGGGCCGTCTTCCAGTTCATCTGGGGGTCGAGGATGGACCGGGTGCGACGGGCCAAAATGTACAAGTCAGCAGACAACGGGGGAAAAAGCGTGCCCAACGTCGCCCTCATCCTGATGGCCACCTTCGTGTGTGGCTGCATCAGGCAGAGTGTAGAGCCAAGGCACGTGGGCACCAAGTGTCACTACCTGCTGAGGTTCTACCTGTCCCTGGTGTTGCGAAGGATGGGCCTGGCGCAGATGCCACGCAATGTGCCAGTCAGCTGGTCACTGCCGCCCCATCTGTCGTCTGTGGAAAGGTTCTTTCGGACCAACACCTTTGACCACATGTCCATTGGGCAGTGGTCAGCACAGAATGTCCTGCAGGCACTGCAGGGAAAGGACTCGATGGACCCGGTGGCGTGGTTCCCTGAGCAGACTGCCCAGCTTGTCTGGCAAAATGCTTCATCGCCAGAACTCACCAACAAGCACCAAGACCTGGCTTGGCTGGCGGTGAGGGGACCCCTCCCAGTCAGATCCTTCCTGCACCGTCGGAACCTCACTACCAGCGCACGCTGCCCTCGGGACGGCTGCTATGGAGTGGAGACGGTTGCCCACCTCTTTGCAGAGTGTGGATTTGCCCAAAGAGTCTGGAGGAAAATGCAAGGGTCCCTGGTACGCTTTATTCCAAACTGCTCCGTCACAGAGGACTCTGTGATTTACGGACTGTTCCCAGGGACACATTCAGAGACTGACATCAAGTGCTGCTGGAGGGTCATCAACTCGGTGAAAGACGCTCTCTGGTCTGCCCGAGCGTTGTTCACCACCCAGCAGAGCGAGATGTCCGTCGGGGAATGTTGCCGACTGGCCCACTGCAGACTGCAGGAGTACGTGCTGAGGGACGCACTGAAGCTCGGGGCAGCCAGCGCCAAGCTCGGTGGGGGAGGGCCACAGTCTAAGGTCCTTCCGCTGCTGGACATGGGGGGCACAGTATGGTGGAGACGCCCCTCAAAATAAGGGAAGGTATCCCATGCCAGGGGGCCACATGAGTGGCACGGGTGGGGGATCGATTAGTGAAATTTGAAAATTTTGAAAAATGTATATAGACTGCATGGAAGAATTTGTATAGCCTCCGAAAATGTCGGATGGATTTTTCGCACGGTTGATGTATTGTAAATATTTATTACTTGAATAAAGTCTATTTTGAAATAAATTTTAAAAAATACCACTACCCCCCCACATGTGACTAGGGGAACTTTGTACCACTTCCCCCACACATGTGACTAGGGGGACTCTGTACCACTTCCGTACACCATTTTTAATAAAATCCTTCCCCCCCCCCACCCCTCCCCCACTTTTTCAAAAATCAAACTGCTCTCACCCATAGAATGTTGGTAAACATTCCATCGTGTGATGTCACAATGCCAATGCTCACAGATGTCCAATCGGAACGGATCTCATTTACATCTACCCTCGCGCCACTATCCCCCACACATGTGACTAGCGGGACGCTGTACCACTTCCCCCACACATGTGACTAGGGGGACTCTGTACCACTTCCCCCACACATGTGACTAGGGGGATACTGTACAACCTAATATCCCACATGTGACTAGGGGGACACTGTACCACTTCCCCCACACATGTGACTAGGGGGACACTGTACCTCATCCCCCACACATGTGACTAGGGGGACACTGTACCTCATCCCCCACACATGTGACTAGGGGGACACTGTACCTCATCCCCCACACATGTGACTAGGGGGACACTGTACCTCATCCCCCACACATGTGACTAGGGGGACACTGTACCACTTCCCCTACCCCTCTCCCCCTCCCTCCCCACTCTTCCACTTCTCTCTCCCTTCCCCCACCCCTCTCCCACCCCACCTCTCTCCCTCCCCCACCCACTCTCTCCCCTCCCTCCCTATCTCCCCCACCCCTTTCCCCTACTCCTCTCTCCCTCTTCCACCACTCCCCATTCCCCCTCCCTCTCTCCCACTTCCACCACTCTTGCCTACACCTCTCACCCTCCCTCCCCACTTCCACTTCTCTCTCCCCCATTCCCCACCTTTCCCCATCTCCCTCCCCCATCCCCTCTCTCCCCCTCCCGTCCCTCCCCTCCCCACTCTTCCCCCTCTCTCCGCTTTCCCCCTCCCTCCTCACTCTTCCCCCTCCCCCTACCACTCTCCCCCTCCCTCCACTCTTCCCTCTCTCTCCCTTACCCCTCTCCCCCTCCCTCCACACACTTTCCCCTCTCTCCCCTTCCCCTACCACCCCTCTCAACCCCTTCCTGAACCCTCTCACACCTTCCCCCACCCCCCTCTCCTCCTCCCTCTCCCCTTCTCCCTCTCCCTCTCTCCTCACCACTCCCACCCCCTCTCTCCCCCACCCTCTTCATCCCCATTTCCCCCCCACCCCCTTCCCCTTGCTCTTGCACCACATCCCTGCTACCCCTCTTCCCCTCACTCTTCCCCTCTCCCTCCCCTCCCCACCTCTCCCCCTCTCCCCCTCTCCTTTCTCTCTCTCCCCTCCTCTCTCACCCCCTCTCTCCCCCCAACTCGCTCCCTCTCCTTTCTCTCTCTTTCCCTCCCCCTCCACTCTCTCTCCACCTCTCCCCTACCCCTCTTTCTTCCCCTCTCCTATCCCCTCCACCTCCCTTTCCTCCCCTCTTCTCCATAACCCCTCTCCTCTCACCTTCCCCTCTCCTCTCTCCTCCCCTGCCCCTTACCTTCATCCCCATCTACCCCCCACACCCACCATCAGGAACATACTGCCCCCCCTTCCGTGCAACAGCCCCAACTTCCCCCCCCCCCCACGTTTTCAAAAATCAAACTGCTCTCACCCATAGAATGTTGGTAAACATTCCATCGTGCCATGTCCCAATGCCCAATGCTCACAGATGTCCAATCGGAACGGATCTCATTTACATCTGCCCCAGCCCCAGCCCCCCCTCCCCCGCCTGATGTCCCAGCACGTTCCCATTGTGTGATGTCACAATGCCATCCCTCACAGATGGCCAATCGGAATGGATCTCATTTACATCTGCCTTGGCCCCAGACCCGGCCCCTCCCCCCGCAGTCTGTGTTGACATGTGACTGGGGGGACATTGCCGGCTGGCGTTGCCTTGGAAACCTTTTCAAGAACATTCTTCCCCAACGGTCATTCGGACTTCGTTTCTCGACAGCGATCGATCTAAACGCTGGATTTCTGCCGCTTTTTCATTTTTCATTTGACACTTTTGTTTTGAAAATCTTATTATTTTGATTATCACTTTTTTCAAAAGGTAAACGTAGACGATGTTTTCAATATTTATTTATATTTGAATAATTCTTTTTATTAAGTTCTCCGTTATTTGCTCCGCCAAATTAACACACATTTTCCCGGTTTTTTAATATTCTCTCTTTATTCAAAGGACTCCATTACTCCACTTTGAAGAGGTCATTGCTTTTTTCTTTGCCGATTTCCACAGCCGTGTTTATCAAATGTTATCTTTATTTTCAATTTAATTCATATTGAACAGATAATTCTTCCTTCCTGCCCCTTCCCTCTCTCCCCCACCCCTTTCCCCAACTCCTCTCTCCCACTTCCACCACTTTCCCCTACACCTCACCCTCCCTCCCCATTTCCACTTCTCTCTCCCCATCCCCCACCTTTCCCCATATCCCTCCCCTTCCCTTTCCTCCCCCTCCCCACTCTTCCCCCTCTCTCCCCTTCCCCTCCCACCCCTCTCAACCTCTCCCTGAACCCTTTCACACCTTCCCCCACCCCCCTCTCCTCCTCCCTCTCCATCTCCCTCTCTCCTTACCGCTCCCACCCCCTCTCTCTCCCACCTCTCTTCATCCCCATTTCCCCCCCACCCCCTTCCCATTGCTCTTGCACCACTACCTGCTACCCCTCATCCCCTCACTTCCCACTCTTCCCCTCTCCCTCCCCTCCCCACCTCTCCCCCTCTCCTTTCTCTCTCTCTCCCCCTCCTCTCTCACCCCCTCTCTCTCCACACCTCTCTCCCTCTCCTTTCACTCTCTCTCCCTCCCCCTCCACTCTCTCTCTACCTCTTCCCTACCCCTGTTTCTCCCCCCTCCTCTCCCCTCCACCTCCCTTTCCTCCCCTCTTCTCCATAACCCCTCTCCTCTCAGCTTCCCCTCTCCTCTCCCCTCGTCTTCCCCTTACGCCACCCCTCTCTAACCCCCTCACCCACCCTCAGGGACATGGTGCCCCACCCCCCCCTGCACATGTGACTAGGGGGACACTGCACCGCTTCCCCCACACATGTGACTAGGGGGACTCTGTACCACTTCCCCCACACATGTGACTAGTGGACACTGTACCACCTAATATCCCCCACACATGTGACTAGAGGGACACTGTACCACTTCCCCCACACATGTGACTAGAGGGACACTGTACCACCTAATATCCCCCACACATGTGACTAGAGGGACACTGTACCACTTCCCCCACACATGTGACTAGAGGGACACTGTACCTCATCCCCCACACATGTGACTAGGGGACACTGTACCACTTCCCCCACACATGTGACTAGGGGGACACTGTACCTCATCCCCCACACATGTGACTAGGGGGACACTGTACCTCATCCCCCACACATGTGACTAGGGGACACTGTACCACTTCCCCCACACATGTGACTAGGGGGACACTGTACCTCATCCCCCACACATGTGACTAGGGGACACTGTACCACTTCCCCCACACATGGGACTAGGGGGACACTGTACCTCATCCCCCACACATGTGACTAGGGGGACTCTGTACCACTTCCCCCACACATGTGACTAGTGGACACTGTACCACCTAATATCCCCCACACATGTGACTAGGGGGACACTGTACCACTTCCCCCACACATGTGACTAGGGGACACTGTACCACTATCCCCCACACATGTGACTAGGGGGACACTGTACCACTATCCCCCACACATGTGACTAGGGGGACACTGTACCACTATCCCCCACACATGTGACAAGGGGACACTGTACCACTATCCCCCACACATGTGACTGGGGGGAACATTGCTTGCTCGCGTTGCCTTTGAAACCTTTTCCAGAACATTCTTCCCCAACAGTAATTCGGACTTCGTTTCTCGACAGCGATCGATCTAAATTATTTTTCATTTTCAAAATCTTATTATTTGATTTAGTTCGACAAGAAAGTCAACTCTCCCTCCCCTTTCTCTCTCTCCCCTTCCACTCCCTCCCTCTCCTCTCTCTCCCCTCCACCCTCCCCTCCCTCTCTCCAACTTCCACCACTCCCCTACTCCTCTCCCCCTCCATCCCCACTCTTCCACCTCTCTCCCTTCCCCCACCCCTCTCCCACCCCACCTCTCTCCCTCACCCACCCGCTCTCTCCCCTCCCTCCCTATCTCCCCCATCCCTTTTCCCTACTACTCTCTCCCTCTTCCACCACTCCCCCTTCCCCCTCTCTCTCTCCCACTTCCTCCACTCCCCCCTACACCTCTCACCCTCCCTCCCCATTTCCACTTCTCTCCCCCCCACCCCCCAACTCTCCCCCTCCCTCCCCCACCCCTCTCTCCCCTCCTCCCTTCCCTCCCTCCCCCCTGCAGCCACACGTTGGGGGAACAGACTTGGTCTGCACTTGGTCAAGTGTCTTTTAATTGTAACACAACGTCCAGTTGCTCATTGTTTGTGTTCAGATTTATCTGCGTGGATAGTTTGTGTGGTCATTTATCATGCTGATCATGGATTAAAGTGGGTAGTGTATTCACTCGGGAGAGAAGCAGTTAAGTGGGAGTAGTGGAAAGTAAGTGGTCAGTTCAGCATGTAGTGTGACTGTGTGAAGTGGGGTTACACTGACCATTGGACATCTGGATAGTGTCAATGGGGAAGCATAGCTGATACAGCTTTACACATCCCTCTATCCTTGAGACACTGTATACTAGGGATAGTTGAGTATATTGTGTACCAGGCACGTGCCGTGAGTAATCAGCCAGGGTAGGCAGTGGCTTTTAAAAATCTTGAAAACCGCGCATGCGCAGTTTATTCTCTCCCCGGTGAGCTGTCAGTCGGCTTTTTTTAATCTTGTAACTGCGCATGCGCACATTGTTCCCTCCCGGTGTACTGTCATGCGGCTATTTTTAAATCGTGGAACCCGCGCATGCGCAGATTGTTCTCTCGACTTTTATCATGTAATTTGTTTTCAATAGGTCCTATCTCTTAATAAAGTATTTAAAAACATATAGCTCCAAAACATACTTACCATATTATTTGTGCACAAGATACATTCTTCTCTCTTTGTTTGCAGCAAAAATATCCATAAGGTTGCTTCATGAAACTCTTCAGGCAATCACTGCCCACCCTTGAAAATCCCGCTAAGAAACTTGCGCATGAGCAGTAGGCCGGTGTGCAACGCAGCACATGCACTGGTCCACAGTGTAAAGGCAGAGTTTCAGCTGCCTTTACGGACCGTTCCCACTGATGGATGCCTTGAAGCAACGTCGACGGCACGTGAGTAGCACACACTTCCGCGTTTAAAACGCACTGCTGATGAAAGGCACGGGAGAATTATGCCTCCCTAAGAGATCGATCTGTTAGGGAGGCTTAATTCTCCCGTGCCTTTACTATTTATGACCATTTTATGTATGTTTTATAAATATTTTATATATATTATATTTATATATAAAATAATTACTATGTTATAATTTTAGTCAGGGTAGGCACTGCCTACCTTGCCTACCCTGTCGGCACGTGCCTGTTGTGTACAGACATTGATAAATGTGGGCCAGTTGACTATGTGAAAGACAGCAGAAATTTGAAGGAAATATAGAAACAATTACATATAGAGAAAATAATCAACTTTTAGGCATACAAGAGAAATGGATTAAAAAAATATATCACAGAATAACTAACAGCAAGCACTCTGGAGAATAACCCTTATAGAAAACCACGGCAGTGAGTTTTAGCACATGTGAAAGTAAAGTTGAGAGCTGTGTAATTGAAAGAGTCATTTGGGAGTGGGACATTGCAACCTTCATGTGGTCCACCCCGAATGCAATCAACCTGGCGTGCACAAACAGAAGATCAAACAGAACAAGTCGTCCCCCAAATGCAATCCATTCCCCAAATCAATATTCCACCATGGTGTGGGAGGGGGAGGGGGGGGGGGGGGGGGGGGGGTGGTGTTGGTGGCGGTGTGATAGAGGGATGTGTAAAGCCGAAACTACGTGATGAATTGTTGACTTGTTAATAGTGACTAATAAAGAAGCATAATTATTAGGCAAAGTCATTGTCTGGTATGGCTTAATATCGCCTTGTCCTCAGACCTTAAGGAGAAGCTGGAGGTCTGATTGGAAGTTCTGGACAATCATGCCAAGGGCAGATCATCCTCAAGAGTTGAATTGATGTGGTCGATCTCCTGGTGAATTTGTTTCTCAAACTTCTCCTAGTTCTTCAGGACCAGCTTCTTGATGGCCTCCTCAGCCATGGTGTAACCTTACTGGAACTTGTTGCGCTTAATGTTAGAAAAGGAAACCGATGAGCTCTGTAGGATGCAAATTAGTGACCTGGTCCATCAGGTGTTCCTTTGAAACCTCCATGTAGGCCCCAGCGATCAGTTGGCAATGCTACAGGCCTGGAAAGCATTGAAGCAGATATTGACGTTATTCTGGTTGATGGACTCCTGGGTGATGGCATTTTTGAAAGAGATCTTAATAAAGTTGAGATCTTCATAGAGAAGAATAAAGATCTTCATAGAGAAGAAGTTGCTCATCTTGGTCCACTGCGCATTGACCTGGTTTGGAGCACCCAGACCTGACACCGGCAGCTTGAGGGAAGTGTTATAGTCTATCTCCTTCACCTGACATCTTTACATGGTCATCAAGAATTCATCAAGTTCCTTGCTTTCCTTGTCTTTGGCCTTGGATTTGTTTTGCTAATTCTCTTTGCAGGCATCTAGGTCCTTCTTTGCTTGCTTCATGTCAGTGTGGGCTTGATCCAAGACCATTTTTGCCAACCATTCCTGATTCTCCTCCTTGGGGACACTTGTCAGGTTTGGTGGCAGCAGGGCAATTGTTGGGGTGTTGATGGACTTTATCATATCTGACATATACTTCTGAACATTGGCGTTCTGCTCATTAATGGCAGAGATGAGGCTTTGCAACAGGGCGTCGCTGGGCTTCTCGCCGATCTCCTCCAGCTTCCCGCACACAGTGATGCCACTCTGGCACAAGTCCAAGGTGGCATTCTTGGCATCACTATCCTCCTCCTGCTCAATCTGCGTCAGGCTGCAATTGGACGAGCTGGTGCCCAGCCGGCTGGAGTCGACGGTCGCACTGTCCAAAATCAGGTTGTGGAGTTGTGAGCTGGCCACAATCATCTTCATGCCTTTCAGGGAGATACTTGCCCAACTCGTGCCACACCTATCCACGGAGCCTGCTGCATTTATGTCCTTTATTTTCTTCATGATGGACAGTGTAGCTACAAAGACAAGCTTGAGGAAAATTGTGAGGGGTTCAGACAGACTCATGGTAATCAGTGCTTTGGCCAGATTGTTAGTGAGTTCCAGCAAAGACTGTGTAAGTAAGTGGGGTGGGAGATTGCAACCTTCACGTGGTCCGCCCTGTGTCGACGAATGCAATCAACCTGGCGTGCACATTCAAATAAGATCAAATAGAACAAGTTGTCCGACAACTTTAGGCTGTGCACGCCGTACGCAAGAAGAAGAAGTAAGTACGTTTATTGGCCAAGTATTCACATACAAGGAATTTGCCTTGGTGCTCTGCCCACAAGTAACAACATGACATACAGTGACAGTTACGAATGACTCCGAAAACACTAAACATTAATAATAATAAAACATTAATGACAAAACACCATTGATCAAGCATGTGAACCAACAAAATACCAGATCAAAGGCAAGCTACAGATATTTGGCTGTTGAGTAGAGCAACTACTCGTGGATAAAAACTGTTTTTATGTCTGGCTGTGGCAGCTTTGACAATCCGGAGTCGCCTTCCAGAGGGAAGTGATTCAAAGAGTTTGTGGCCAGGGTGAGAGGGGTCAGAGATGATCTTGCCCGCTCGCTTCCTGGCCCTTGCAGTGTACAGTTCATCAATGGAGGGAAGGTTGCAGCCAATAACCTTCTCAGCTGATCGGACGATTCGCTGCAGCCTCCAGGTGTCGTGCTTGGTGGCTGAGCCAAACCAGACCATGATGGAGAAGGTGAGAACAGACTCTACGATGGCCGTGTAGAATTCGACCTGTGTTTGTTCGTTTGTGGCGCATCACCAAAAAATGCCATCAGCTTCCTCTCACTCGGGAGTAGGTGAGTGTGGATCTCACTTTTAGTATATTAATTGTGGATGTAGGCAGGGCTGTCCTTATACCGATTGGACCAATTGCTCCCAATTGGGCCCCGCGCCAGAGTAATCTAAAGCTCCGCTCTAGGATCTTTGGAGTAATCTACTCTCGGCTTGGGTAGATCTACCCCGGGTGGAGGGGTGAGAGAGGGTTGGAGAGAGAGTAGAGGGGTGGAAGGGGAAGAAAGGGGTAGACAGGGACGGGGGGTGAGGGGGAATGGAGAAGGGGGAGGTGGGTCGTTCCCTCACGGTCCCGGGGCAGCGCTCCTGCCCCTCCAGTCACCGTGCTTCACGCACACAGCCCCGGCTCCACCCCCCTCTCTCTCCCCGGGGAGACGCGGTGAACAATACAGGGAGGGCCGTGCCGGGCTGGGCCGGGGGTTGGAGCAACGTTTACAAACCTCGGCCTCAGCTCACACCCGTCCGCCCGGACCCCGGCATCCGCTCCTGCCGCCGGCCCTCTCCCCCACTGCTCCTCTTCCATTCCTTCCCTCCCTTCTTCCCTCCCTCTCTCTCTTTTTCCTTCTCTCCTTCCCTCCCTCCCATCTTTCTCAACTTCCCTCCCTCCCTTCTCTACTTACTCCCTTTTCTCCTTCCTCTCTTCCCTCCCACCCACACACACATAATGCACAGACATCTAACACACACATCACGCACAGACAACTAACACACACACACAACTAAGTTAGGATGGGGTGGAAGCCCAAAGGGTAGGATGGGGCTGAAGCCCAAAGTTTAATGCCTGGACTGGAGTTTCACCAATAGTTACAGTATAGGTTTGCCAGAATCTAGTTAATAAAATTACTTTTTTCCATTTCACAGTCACTAAAACAAGTGGGATTGTAACTATGTACTTTTCAGAGGTGATCTACGCATTTTGTTTGTTACTTGTAGATACATGTATGCAATTTTATATTAAAACATAGCTTAGATCTGTTTGGCCCATTAATTCGCAGGCACTTTTTAAGCGCACATTTTGATTACTTTCCATTCTACCATAGGGATATAAAGTCTATAATAGACTGTATTTGTATTTCTATCAATCTACAGACCTTGGCTGGGAACCTGGGGCTCACCAAAATTGTTCCCAATTGGGCCCCGCACCTCCTAAGACCGGCCCTGGATGTAGGTTTCACATTTAACTGCCCATCTCTAATTGACCTTGAGAAGGTGTTAGAGAGCTGTTTTCTAGTTGTTGGTATGTGGGTGCACACCTACAAGACTGTTTGGGAGAGAGAGCTCCAGGATTTTGACTCCGCAACGGTGAAGGAACGATAATATATTCCCAAGTCAGGATGGTGATAACATCACAGACTTCAATAAAACATTCTTCTTATTATCTATCAGAAAGTAATTAGTTACGGCCTTGAAGGTCCTGTCAATCATCAGTCTGAAGAATGGTCTTGGCCCGAAATGTCACCCATTCCTTCTCTCCAGAGATGCTGCCTGTCCCGCTGAGCTGCTCCAGCTTTTTGTGTCTATCTTTGGTTTAAACCAGCATCTGCAGTTCTTTCCTACACATCACTAAATTAAAACAGCTCATCGAACTACTGATCTTTATTTGTCCTGACGTTACCTTCACAGCAGTGAGTACTAACAAACCATAGAAACAAGGCAATCAGTTGCGGGAGAGTTCCAAATGTAGCTGAAATGACAGGGATCCCAACACTGTCTCCCGAGCATAACTGTAGTTAACTTACAACAAGGCTGCTGTTTCAAAGGGAGTTCATTTGTTTCACTGAAACAAGACTCAGCCCTGACCCACCTGACCCTGTTACCCAACTTGAGGGTTTCTCCACTTGTCATATGGACCGCACGGGATCCGCACGCACGAGAAACAGTTGCCGCGTCTGATTTGCGGTCAGTGATTTGTTGTGCGCTGGTTTGATGGCCTTCGCACAATTCTGCTCCGCTGACCAGGAATAACTCTTTTAAAGTGTCATCCCTTTTATGTACTAATGGAATTCACCCGACACACCACCCCAAACCCAATACCAAGATGGCACTGGGCAAATTAGACATGGTTTTCAACTCTCATCAAACAGGAAATCAGGTTGGCCTGTTTTTCATTGCTGGGGACCTCAATCAAGGTAACTAGCAATATATTCCCTAAATAGCATCAGCTGGTCTCCTGTCCCACACAGAATGTTAACACTCTAGATCATTGCTACACCATCATCATGTATGCCTGTCGCTCCATCCCTCACCCCAATTTCCTGCAACTCCTGCCGGCTTACAGACAGAGCTTGGACCTTGAGTTACCGATGAAGAGAGTAATATAGCAGTGGTCTGAGGAGGACGAAGATCTACTTCAAGATTGCCTTGCATCTGTGGATGAACATAAGTGATAGGAGCAGAATTAGGCCCTTCAGCCCATCAAGTCTACTTTGCCATTTAATAATGGCTGATCTATATGCACCCTCTCAACCCCATTTTGCCTTCTCCCCATAACCCCGGACATCCGTACCAATGAAGAATTTATCCAAAAAAACCCTGATTCAACCCCTCCCCCACAAGCAAGGGGCAATTTACAGCAGCCACTTCACCCACTTGTTACAGAGAGAGGAATTACACACTGTACACACTCTCTGACCAGAGAGGAGCTGGTGGGAGTGGAGGGTTAGTGGTGGAGTAATATTGCCACACAGAGGCAGATTAAGGAACTGCAGCTGTGAGCTCTTCGTCAAAGTATTTATCGTGGTCACTAGCATGGCCTTTGTACAAGTGAAGAAAAGGGTATTTGAAAAACAAGACCCCAGACCTGGCAGAAACCCATAGTTTCAGGCAGTAATGAACACTGTCCTCTAATGTGTTTCTGAGTCCTGGATTATCTACACCTCATAACATTGGGAAATATCACCAACTCTATCAATGCAAAATTCACCAAATTCATAGAGTTTATTCAGCAGAGAAACGGGCCGAAGAACCTGAAGCCTTTTGCCATCTCTACTTTGCCGGTATTATGTCTGCCGGGGTGTGTGTACTGCTTCCTGATTGAATCATAATTGATTTTAATTAGCATCTCCTCACACAATCCCTTTTGTCTTGCTGATGTTGAGGGAAAGGTTGTTGTCTTGGCACCAGGTTATGAGGTTCTCAATCTCTATTCTGCACTCCTCCTTATCATTATATGATACCTGGCCCACCTCGGTGGTGCTGTCTGCGAACTTGTAAATGGTGTTGGATTGGTATTTGGCCGCAGTCATGAGTATCTGAGGAGTTTAGTAGGGGGCTGAGAACATCCGTGTGAGGCGCCAATGTTGAGGATTATCGTAGAGGATGATTCTGTCTCCGATCCTCACTGATTGTGGTCTGTTGTTCAGGAGGTCAAGGTGCCAGCTGGAGGGGGGAGGGAAGGCTGACTCCAAGTTCTTTGAGTTTAGGGATGAGCTTGATTGGGATAATGGTATTGAAAGCAGAGGTGTAGTCTATGAATAGGAGTCTGGCATATGTGTCCTCCTTATCTTGGTGTTGCAGGGATGATTGTAGGGCCAGGGAGATGGAATCAGCCCTGGTCCTGTTGTGGCGGTAGGCGATCTGTAGTGGATCAAGTTGGCAGAGGCGTTGCATTGAAGGTGCCTCTGCCTACAGCCTGTCGTTTTTTCCTATCTTTTTTTAATTTGAGTTTGTCCAAACAGTTTGTTTTGGGGATTCTTTTGTATTTCTATGTGGGGGAGGGGGATGGTAAGGGGGAAACCGCTTCCCAGTCGCATCCTGGCGAGGATGTGACTATTTCTCCGAGTCGCGTCCTCGCCCCCCACCAACTGGATTGGTGCAGCCTTTCCTACCGGAGACCGGGGACCAGACCAGAGCTTCGGCGGCAGCGGCTCCACGCTGGATTCACCACGCAGTGGGCGATATCTACCTGGATCGCCGTTTGAGGCTCCGGAGCATTGGGTCCGCTGCTCCAACATCGTGGAACTGTGGTTGCGGAGCTCCCAGCCGCAGGTGGCGCTGACCGACATCGCGGAGTCCTGGGGCCCCTTTGCCGAGGGCCGCCAGCGTGAATCTCCACCCTGCGCGGCCTGGGGACATTGGGAGCCGCGGACTCCGGTGGGTGGCGGCCGATTTGGAGGTCCAGACCGCTGAGGTTGGGCCAAAGCGGGCCAGAGCGGTGGGCTGCCCGTAGCGGTGACTGCGGGGAGCTCCGGAGGCCCCATCCACGGATGAACATCAGGAACATCGAGGAAGGTGACTGACTTTGGTGCCTTCCCTCACTGTGGGAAACTTGATTCTGCTGTGTGGGGATGTTTTATGTTGAATTCTATCGTGTGTTGTGCTCTTTATTTTACTGTAGGGCTGTAATGTGACCACATTTCACTGTGCCATCTGGCACGTGACAAATAAATGTACCTTGTATCTTGTATCTTGCTTGGCAGGCTTCACAACTATTGGCAGTTACAGCTTGTTTGTAGAAATGTTTTCAATGATTTAAATACATATTTATAAATCACAGTGAAGAGCTTGTGCTTTTGATTGTAATATTGACTAGACTAAATGGGAACCGGTTTCACACGGGAGGCCTGGTTCCCCAATACAACCCGTCCCCTTAATGCAATATTCCACCACTCACCCGCTCCCCCAATGCAACCCATCCCCCCAACGCAATATTGCAGGCACGGATCATTTCCCCCTAACCCCCAGCACTCCCCCCCCCCCTCCTCCACACTCCCTCTTCTTTCCACTCTCCCCCTCCACTGCCCCAATCCCTCCTTTACCTCACCCTCCCTCTCCTTTCCCCTACCCTCAGTCACTCCCTCCCTCCCTCCATAACTCCTCTACCCTCCCTACCCCCCTCCTATCCCTCTATCCCCCACTCCTCACCTTACCCTATTCCCACCCCCCATCATCCCTCCTGACCTCCCCCTCTGCCCTCCTCTCCCTCTATTCCCCACTCTCTACCTCCCCCATTCCTCCATCCTCTCCCTCTATTCCCCACCCTCCCTACCCCTTCCTCTCCTCCCCCAATCCCCCCCTCACCTCTCCCTCCCTCTCCTTTCCCCTCCCTCCCTCATCCATAAAAATCAGCATCAGCAGTTCCTTCCTCCACAGGTCATTTATTGGTTTAGATCCCGTTGACTTGACGATTGGACCAGTTTGCATCGTGTGTGTGTGTGTGTGTGTGTGTGTGTGTGAGTTACGCAAACTCACTCGACCACCCTGCAACCCAACTCTCCCTCCCTCCGTCTGCCCACTCCGGCTCAGCCGCCACTCGGCCCGTTCCCGTTCTGCTCAGCCGCCCGCTGCTGCCGCACCGCCTGTCCCCGCCCTGTGAGTGACGGGGAGGGGCTGCGGTGCAGGAAGGGGTGTCGCCATCCCGGCTGCGGCAACGAATGATAGGAGAAGAGACCAATCTGCATGCCGCTGACTGACAGGAATCTGCTCACGCCTGGTTTTTAAGTTTTTTTTAAACCTCGATAAATTTGAAAATATACCACCACTCGCAGAGTAACCTGGCGAAAAATCGTAGCGCTATCGTGTACTGTTTTTGAGCAAATGGAAAAGCCGTGCAAACCGGGAAAGCACAAGATCAGATTTTTAGTTATGTGTAGATAGATAGATAGATAAATGGCCAATGGACATTCCGCCTGACAGAATTTGGGAGACGATGCAGTCACATAATTCCAGCAACTTTCCATTAGAATAGAAAATCGCAAATCACTTTATTAATCCCTTAATAAAGTGATCCCCTTAATCCCATTATTCGAAAAAGACAGACGAAAAGCAGTCTATGACAAGCCTATTAGCTCAACATCAGTGAAAGGGAAAATGTTAGAATCTATCCTGCCGGGTTCGATCCTGACTACGGGTGCTGTCTGTACGGAGTTTGTACGTTCTGCCTGTGCCCTGCGTGGGTTTTCTCCGAGATCTTCAGTTTCCTCCCACACTCCAAAGACGTACTGATTTGTAGGTTAATTGGTTTGATGTAAATGTAAAATTGTCCCTAGTATGAGTAGACTAGTGTTAATGTGTGGGAATCACTGGTCGGTGCGGACTGGGTGGGCCGAAGGGCCTGTTTCCACCTGTTTCCGTTTCTAAACTAAACTATCATTGAAGACAATGTACTAATAGCTGGTAAAACAGAGAACAGGAATTGAAGACATAAATGTGTGCCTAAGGATCTGGTGCAGGGGAAGGGCTTCAGGAATATGGAACATTGGGCTTTCTTGCAGGGAAGGTGAAACCTGTAGAAGCGGTAAGGATTGCACATGGAAAGGAAGCACACTGGATGGGATTTGCCGCTTGGGAGTGTTTAAACTAATCTGGCTGAGGGGTCTAACCCAAAGCATTAGGGTGGGAGGGAGATTGGGAAGTAGAGCCCGGTGTAGATGTCAACATGAGGAGGTGCAGCAGAGAGGATGGTCGGGGACAATTCATGGAGTGAGTTAGGTCTGATACATTAAACTGGATAATTTGATACCAGTAGCCTGGTGGGTAAGGCAGATGAGTTCAGGGCATGGATTTGTACTTGGGACAGGGATATTACAGCCACAATGCTGGGAGAAAGGCTTGGATGTGATCTGTTGCACGATTAACTTACCTATATGTTGATGTCATTGGCCCACCTTGGATCTGGAGTAGATCTGTAGATCTTCCCTTGGGGAGAGAAACCCATCTTTGACATGGTTTGTCTAAGTATGTACTGTATAACGTGCTTCCTGCTACAGTTTTGAATGACCATCTCTGATGTTATTCATATGCCCAGCTTAAACTTCAGCACCTGTGTCCAGCTGGGTTGGACCATTCTTCCCTCTATCTATTCTCATTCATCTGCTCACAGTTGGAGACTGGACAGCAATGATTTCATCGCCGCACATTCTTGTAAGTTTCAGAAACTGGCCTTGACCTTCATATCTGACCCTCAGCAATTTCATCCAGAAAATACCGAATCACCTTCCTTCAGTATTTTCTCAACACCATGTCTCTCAGCCCACTGCTATCCCTGAATCATCAGCGTGCATGTCTCATACACAGTGTGGGGTAAGTGGGAATTTCCTTCAACTCAATACTGGAGGATCAAATTCAGTGTTTACATTGTGATATTTTGTCCTCTTCCTTGCTATTGCTCCCGTGTAATCCGTGTCTCTGTAATCTGCTTCCATTCTGTAATCTTGCAAGATTACTGCTCTCCTCCAGTTCTGGAACCCAGTACATGTCCTCTCACAACCATAGGTAGATGCCAAGTCCCCAAGCTCAGGAACTCCCTCAACCCTCCTTCCTCCATTAAGATGCTCCCTAGAACCTGCTGCTTTGATAGAGCACATGGGCAGCTCCTGCAATACTCCTTTATGGCTCAGTTTCAATTTTAGAATGATAGCTGATGAGATATCTATCAATGTTTCACTGCGTTAAGCCCCTGTCCCACTTTCCCGAGTTACTCACGAATTCTCCCGAGTTTTCCCCTTGATTCAAACTCGGGGGATGTCCGTAGCGAGTCCGTAGATATTTTGTAGCAGCTCGTAATGCCAGCTGTAGGAACTTGGGGCATCAGGTAAGTCGGGACGTTTTTTCAGCATGTTGAAAAATGTCCACGAGTAAAATAAATAGCCCCGAGTACCTATGGCTGGCAATGACTGTACTTCTCCGAGTTTGAATCGAGGGGAAAACTGGGGAGAATTTGTGGTAACTCAGGAAAGTGGGACAGGGGCTTTAGAAGCGCTGTCTCAAGTGTTGTAGTTGGAGGAATTGATGACTGAATCTGCCTCATCAACCCATCTGACATCACCCAAACTGTCTCCACCGCACATTTACACAGTGAATGAATGAATTAGATATGTTTCTCTAAATCAGTAATGAATTCCAACTACAAATCGTGTGATTATTCATATTTAATAACAAGCATAGCAAAACATTGATCATTTAAATCACCGAGCAAACATTTCAGTCGAATGAATACAGGGTATTGGTTGATATGATTTAGTCATGGCCGGCTGGAAACTTAACAAGGCTGCACAGACAGTTGCATGTATCCGACTCAAATCACTCTGAACGACATGTGGCTTAGATCAGAGCCTTGAATCATTATAAATTGTGGGACTGATATCAAAATATCTGGACCATATTCCTCAATATCAATATTCAACTTCATCTAGATAATTAAATACAGTTGGCTAGAATGTTTATGCCGGTATTAACCTAAACATCTCTTTGTGTGGTTGTAAAAATATATATGGTATGTGCCAGCGACCCAGGTTGTGTGGGAGTGTGTGTGTGTGTGAGTCGGAGAATCTGTGGGGAGGTGGTGAGGATGTGGGACAAGAAAAACACAAATCTTATTCAGGATTATTGTAAATGGTTGGCCTAGACTCAGTGCTGGGTGGCTCAATGATTTGTGAAGATAACACAGCATTCTGGACCCCGAGGTTAGAGAGGGAGAGTCGAAGAAGAAAACATTGATCACATCACTGCAGTGACAGTGTTTTGTGGAAATGTGGGAGGAACAATAAATGAGATTAATGCAGGGTCATTGTAAATGGGCGGGCTGTGGTTGGCCTAATCCGAAGGGCCCGTTTCTGTGCTGGATGACTCAACGCCTTCAAAATATAACTTCATCACGAACCACAGGGACAGTGAGAGGAAGAGGAATAAGAAAACACAGATTACATCAGTTGCCTTCAGTGACACAGTGCCACGTGGCACAATCCAGTGCATACAGTTATCCAGCTCATTGGCATCTGAATCTGACCACTCAATTTCCCGCAGCTGATCACTGAAGGTTGTCAGCATTTTAACAGTGTTTGGCTCCAAATGCAGAATCTTCCCCTCTAGCAGGTTAGGCAGCTTTAATATGTAGGCAATTACGTCCTGTACAACAATGATCAGAGCATCCAGATTCAGGAATTTCTCACTGCGCCACTTCAGCACTTCCATTTTCCCGAGCAGTTCACTCATACTGACTGTTCCATGTTTCAGCTGGCAATCTATAGTGAAGAAATGTTCCAGTTGCTCATACTGCCTGTTCAGTTGATCGTCCACAGCTCGTATTCTGTGTTCAGTTTGGTGAATCTCGTTTATCACCTTCTCTATGCATGACTGACAAGATTGCAGATCTGATGAACATTTTGAAATGTTGTCCTCTCCTCTCTGCACTTCTTCACCTAGCGATCGACAATTGTCCTCTGCCTGAGCTCTGTTGGCTTCACAAACAAGGGCAGATATACCTCCTGTGGGCAGAAACGATTTTACTGAATGAAATATTAATTTTTAATTATTAATTGTTATAACACTCAATGACGAGCTTGCTGTACTTTGGATTTTATACTGATAACTGTCCAATGGACAAGACCATTCATGAAAAATGTTACTCATTAAGCAACAGTTCACCAAATTATGTGACATAGATTTTGAAGCATAGAAATTGGGCCGTCAGCCAAACTGTTCCATGCTGGTGAATAAGCAACATTGGAACCATCTCCAATCTTTTCTCATCTAACTTCATCTAACTCTGCCAACATATCCCAAATTGTTTCACAGTTTCAAAAATGTTCACCAGTTCACACCCTTCAAGCCCATCATATTTTCTTGGGAAATGCAAGTTTATAGAAGACTCTTTGTAAATCATCCCTAAACACACAGATGGACACAAAGTGCTGGCATAACTGGGTATCCAGAGAAACTGCCTGTCCCGCTGTGTTACTCCAGCATTTTATGTCTATCTTCGGATTAAACCAGCATCTTCAGTTCCTTCCCACACATCCTTGTACATATTTTGCATCCTCTGCCAAAATATCCTTCATTCAGAATAATGTCCAGAATTGTACACGGCTTTCCTCAGTGTAGCCTAATCAAAATACAGAGTAGATTAGAACTATCTCTCACGGGCTGTGTAATATGTAAATGAAAGGAGGGCAGAATCCATCACCATACACCGTGCAAGAAATGTCTGTCTCAACGTGGATGCTAAATCAACCTTCAACTGTGCAAAAGGTTTGGAGCAACAATTAGTTTTTACTTATGCAGTAAAGTTTTCTGATTTGAAGATGTATTCAATAGTGTAGGTGAAGGGGAAACCAGTGGATGTATTTGGATTTTGGAGACCCCAGTGGGTGTGCCAAATGGAAACAGGTACATCCTTTTGGGAGCTGTCGAGGCAAATGCCGCTCCCAGACCAAGCGGCGGAGAGGTCGGTGTCTCCATGCCTACTGATGAGACTCGACTGGCGAGACCAACGTCGGGCAGAGTGGTGGGCACTCCATTGTCCGAGGTGCGGACAGGAGATTCTGTGGCGCAAGACGAGATGCGAGGACGGTCTGTTGCCTTGCTGGTGCCAGGGTGCAAGATATCACAAACCAAATTCAGAACATCTTCAAGAGGGAAGGTAAACAGTTGGCAGGTTGTGCACGTGGGCACAAACGACGTCGGGATGAAGAAGAAGGTTCTGCAAAGGAATTTTAAAGAGCTAGGAAGAAGAGTGAAATGCAGGACTTCTAGGGTGATTAGATTGCTTCTGGTACCTCATAATAGTGAGGGCAGGAACAGCGAAATAGGGGATCTGAATCTGTGACTGGGGGTGCTGGTGCAGGGAGCAAGGGTTTAGCTTTATAGACCGCTGGGATTTCTTCTGTGGAAGGGGTGACCTGTACAAAAGGGACGGGTTACACCTTAACTGGAGGGGGACCAACGTTCTGGCAGGCAGGTTTGCTAGGGCTACACGTGTGGGTTTAAACTAAATAGTCGGGGGGAGGGATTGACAAATTGGGAGTATAAAGATGGAGTTAAAGGGGAAGTGAGTTCAGGCAAAGTGACAAAGAACTCCCGTGTTAGTGGGAATGAAAGTTCAAGAAGGGATAAGGGAGTAAGGTCAGGGCCAATAGTGACTGGTGTGGGAGGGGAGGTGAATACCGGTCAAAGTGTTGTACATGAATTAGGTATGTTACAAAACTTACCTTGAGCAGCGCTGCAGTTCTGCCGCTCCCCATGTGCGCGACTTTGGCGCCTTTCAGAGGGGGGCGGGCTTAAAGTGCCGATTTTCCACAGGCAGGGAAAATCGATCAATATCGGGCGATTTCGTTGCGGAAGAAAAATCGCTCCGACATTTCATGAATGAAGGTATTTTTAAATTACTCTAAATTATTTATTAACTAGAGTAATTTAAAAATCACCTTCAAAAGCCGTGAGCACCGACAACCAGAAGGATTTTGCGTACGGGAGAAAAAAAGGTAGTTTATTTTTATATTAAAAGTTGGTTTTTATGGAGGCTTTAATAATATTTTCATGTTGCAAAATGGGGTCCAAAAAAATGCATGAGTAAACAGTATTTTTCCTCCCGACTTCACCGCTAACCGCAACGTTCTAATCCACCGCATTCCACTAAAACCCACTGGCTAGTTGATTTAAATGGCCATTAATTTACAGGCATAAAACACTAAATTCCTTCCATTTGGCCCAGAAATTCATGAAAATCAGATTTAAAAATTATGTTATATTGTGGATTATTGTGTGAATGTTATTTGGACACTTAGGCAATTTAAAAAAAGTTTATATTTTCTTAAGAAATGGATAGATGTTTAGATCTACTCATTGAATTTTGTAATTAGCTACAATTAGATAACTAACTAATTATATGCTTTAATTTCAGGTCATCCAAGTAAGATTGTTTCATATTTGTTTCAGAAGGCTTGAATCTATAATAACTGAAAATTTCATTGAGTTCTCTTAATTTTTAAGAAAGTTATGGGCTTTTAACTGTTCCAGATCACAGCTTTTGAGTTAAGTCAATTGAAAGGCAATGGGGAACAAGATGCTAATTTCCGAGTATGAAAATGGCCATAACGTTCTTAATACTGAAGATATGAAAGTGAATTAGGTGTCAAATTAAACTTCTTTTTATGCTTTATCTGATGGGATAAATTGCAGACTTGATTTTTTTAAATCTCAAAATTTTGTAACATTGCTACATGAATGCACAAAGTATAAGAAATATAGTGGATGAGCTTAGAAACATAGAAACATATAAAATAGGTGTAGGAGTAGGCCATTCGGCCCTTCGAGCCTGCACCGCCATTCAATGTGATCATGGCTGATCATCCAACTCAGTATCCCGTACCTGCCTTCTCTCCATACCCCCTGATCCCTTTAGCCACAAGTGCCACATCTAATGCCCTCTTAAATATAACCAATGAACTGGCCTCAACTACCTTCTGTGGCAGAGAATTCCAGAGACTCACCACTCTCTGTGTAAAGAATGTTTTCCTCATTTCGGTCCTAAAGGAATCCCCCCTTATCCTTAGAGCTTGAGGTTCAGTTATAAATTGGACAGTATGATGTTGTGGGAATTACTGAGACATGGCTGCAAGAGGACCAGGGCTGGGAACTGAATATACAAGGGTATACGTCCTATCGAAAAGACAGACAGGTGGGCAGAGGGGGTGGGGTAACTCTGTTGGTCAGTCCCTTGTGAAGGGTGACATAGAACCAGTAGATATAGTCAGTCTGGATAGAACCATGGAATTGTAAGGGTAAAAAGACCATAATGGGAGTTATCAACAGGCCCCCAAACAGTAGCCTGGAAAAAGATTGCAAGTTGAATCAAGACTTAAAATCGGCATGTCACAAAGGTGATGCTACGGTTGTCATGGGAGATTTCAACCTGCAGGTAGACTGGGAAAACCAGGTTGGAACTGGACCCCAAGAAAGGGAGTTTGTAGAGTTCCTCAGCGATCGATTCTTAGAGCAGCTTGTACTGGAGCCTACCAGGAGGAAGGCAATTCTGGATTTAGTGTTGAGTTGAGTTGAACCGGAATTGGTTAGGGAACTCGATGTAAAGGAGCCATTAGGAGGTAGTGACCAGATGATGATGTTTTAGTCTCCAATTTGAGAGGGTGAAGGGCAAATCGGAAGTGTCAGTGTTGCAGTTGAGCAAAGGGGACTATGGAGCCATGAGGGAGGAGCTGGCCAAAGTTGACTGGAAAGATACCCAAGCAGGGATGACAGTGGAACAACAATGGCAGCTATTCATGGGAAAAGTATAGAAGGTGCAGGATCGGATCATTCCAAAGAGGAAGAAAGATTCCATTGGGAGTAAGGGGCAACCGTGGCTGACAAGGGAAGTCAGGGACAGTATAAAAATAAAAGCGAAGAAATATAACATAGCAAAGATGAGCGGGAAACAAGAGGATTGGGTAACTTTTAAAGAGCAACAGAAGATAACTAAAAAGTCAATACAGGGAGAAAAGACGAGGTAGGAAGGTAAGCTAGCCAAGAATATAAAGGAGGATAGTAAAAGCTTCTTTAGGTATCTGAAGAGGAAAAAATAGTTTGGGCAAATGTTGGACCCTTGAAGACTGAAAAGGGTGAATTTATTATGGAGAACAAGGAAATGGCAGATGAGTTGAACAGGAACTTTGGATCCATCTTCACTAAGGAGAACACAAACAATCTCTGTGATGTACTAGTGGCCAGAGGATCTAGGGTGGTGGAGGAACTGAAGGAAATTCACATTAGGCAGGGAATGGTATTGGGTAGACTGATGGGACTGAAGGATGATCAATCCCCGGGGCCTGAATGGTCTGCATACGAGGGTACTTAAGGAAGTGGTTCTAGATATCGTGGATGCATTGGGGACCATTTTCCAATGTTCTATTGATTCAGGATCAGTTCCTGTGGATTGGAGGGTAGCTAATGTTATCCCACTCTTTAAGGAAGGCGACAGAGAGAAAAGAGGAAATTATAGACCAGTTAGCCTGACATCGGTGTTGGGGAAGATGCTGGAATCAATTATAAAAGATGAAATAACGGCACACTTGGATAGCAATAGCAGGATCGGTCTGAGTCGGCATGGATTTACGAAGGGGAAATCATGCTTGAGTAATCTACTGGAATTTTTTGAGGATGTAACTAGGATAATGGACAAGGGAGAGCCAGTGGATGTAGCTGGACTTTCAGAAAGCATTTGATGAGGTCCCACATGGGAGATTAGTGGCCAACACTAGAGCACATGGTATTGGGGGTAGAGTGCTGACAATGGATAGAAAATTGGTTGGCAGACAGGAAAAAAAGGGTCGGGATTAACGGGTCCCTTTCAGAATGGCAGGCAGTGACTAGTGGGGTACCGCAAGGCTCGGTGCGGGAACCGCAGCTATTTACAATAAATATTAATGATTTGGATGAAGGGATTAAAAGTAACATTATCAAATTGAGGAGAAGGGTCCGAAGAGGGGACCCAACCTGCAATGTCTTTTATCAGTGTGAAGAAGGGTCCTGACCCAAAACGTCTCATCCATTTTCCCCAGAGATGCTACCTGACCCTCTGAGTTACTCCAGCACTTTGTGCTGTTTGAAATAAACAGAAGTTCTCTCTTACAGCAGCAGGATAAGGCCATGATCCCTCAGGTCTGTCCCCTCACCTAATGTGATTGTGGCCAGTCAGTATTGACCCCAACTTCAGACACACTTCCTCCAGCACCATGAGCTCTTCATTTATGCTCTAGACTTTTATGTGGCATCTTGTCAAACGTGTTTTTGAATTCTAGAGGGCCACAGAAAACATGAAAAAGTACAGCACTGGAACAGGCCCATTGGCCCACAATGTCTGGGCCAAACATGATGCCAAGCTGAACTAATCTCGTGTGCCCACATGTGATTTATACTTCTCCATTCCCTGTATATTTATATGCCTATCTAAAAGCCTCTTAAACGTCATGATTGTATCTACCTCCACCACCATTCTTGGAGGTTTGTTGCAAATACTCACCATCCATTCTGAAAACAAATACTTTTTAAAAATTCCTCACCCTCTCCGAAACAAACTTGAGGATATATTGTATTTATTCGACTTTTCCTGTCGAATTCTCATGTAATACAGCAAACAGGCTTTACCTATCATAAAACTGTGTTGGCTTGGTTTGATTACATTCAGCTTTCCTACAAATTCAGCTACTTCATCTTTTGATTTCTCACTAGCATCCTGCCACCAATAAAATGTTAGATTAACTGGACTATAACTACCTCCTTGAACAAGGGAGTCATATTTGCTGTTTTTAAATCCTATGATACTCTCCTCAAAAGCTTCTCTTCAGATCCTAATTTTTGTTTTCATTCATGCATCGACAGCAGAAAATAACAAAAGCAAATTGTGTCAATTGTTGGAAATTCAAAAGACATTTTCTCTCCCATTCCCACTTAACCGAGGCTCCATTCACCACCACTGCTCTAATGAAGCCCATTTAAGCCCAGGGACTGCACCTCATCTCCCAATGGGATACCACTTTGGGAATCAACACTGAGCTCAGGGCATTGAGATAATCAACCATCCCAGTCACCTGTTGTTACTCTTGATTCCCTTTGCCACCCACTTTCACTGAACAACGTTTGTCATCTAAAACCCTCCGTCCTCCACTGGATCACAGATCTTGCTGGTCTCTCAAGATGTACTCCACATCCTGAAACTGATTTATTTCCATTTTTTACACAGTTCTGATAAAAGGTCATAGACCCTTCATCAGAACATAGCTGGTAACGTTAAAGCATCTTCTTTGTCCACAGATCCTGCCTGACCCACTAAATGTGTCCAACTGTTTTATTGGAACGGAAAGAGTCAGTGTTTAACATCTTTTCATTTACTGTCAAGATCCTTTGCAATGTCCGTAGTCTGAAAACTGCTGGATGTTCTGAACTTCCCTCTCACTTGGACTTCTGATAAATCAAAACATGGATGAACTAATACATTCAAACTATATTTGGATCTTCACTTCCCAATAACTCACCTCCTATGGTGCCAATAATGGGAATAAGCATTAACCAAAGGCTCACATCCCGTCCGATTTCCATAGACCTCTCATGTTCCCTTTGTGCCTCCAATGCTCTCTCTGCTACTCTCAGTGACTCTCTTAAGCTGCACATGTAATGTTCTTGATTGTCCTTCTCCTGTCTAATGGTTGTTAGCTGTCCTTGCAAAGCGCTCAGTTCCTGCTTCTTCCAATTCATCTCTTCTTGCATTCTGCCTTTCTCTTGCATTAGGTTCTCACAGACTGACTGAACCCTTCTCAGACAGCTAGCAGCCACGTCATAAGCCCCCTTTGCTTCACAGTGTGCTTTCTGGACCAGCCGCTGGATCACATCAACATCTGCTTCATTCGGGGCTCTGTTCCCGATTCTGGTCAGGTTGCTGGCCAGCGACTCCACAGCTTCGACCTGCTTTGAGAGATGCTCTCCAATCTTGTTGACAGCTTCTGCCTGCGTAGAATACGTTGCAACTGCCATGGTCCTTTCAGAAATAAAGAGGAGGGATATTAATAACGTTGGGGGCTCCAGGGTCCTGGATTATTGTGTTTTTTGTTGTTATTTATTTTATTAGAAGTTAATACAGTACAAAACAATACAGTGGCACCTAATTTTAGGTGGCAACTATGTCATAACCTAATACATTCTATGTACAACCTCTAGTTTTATGTTTTTGAAAAGGAAATTAAAAAAAGACAAGAAATAGAGAAAAGAAAACGAGGAAAAATAGATAGTAGAAAATAGAAAACGTGAGGTGTGTATATAAGAAAATAAAAAGTAGAAATAGGAGAAAAAGACCCTTAAAAAAGAAACATTTCAAATCTTTGTTGGGAGATGTAATTCTATCCACTACCTGACCTGAAATCAGTGATCTTTACGGTACTGCTGCAACACATGATTCCAAAAAGTCGATGAAAGAGGACCAATTCCTTAAGATTTGGTCATATTTATCTATTAGGCGGAGTCTCATTTCTTCAAGGTGAGCTATGTCCGTCATATTACTAATCCACATTTTAATAGTTGGTATAGCTGTATTTTTCCAAAATTTAACTATCAATTTCTTTCCAATTATTAACCCATAATTAAAGAATACTTTTTGGTCTTTGTTTAACTTGATATCTTCTACTATTATTCCAAATATAATCCATTCCGTATTTGGTTCTATTCTTGACTTGAAGAGCTTTGTAAATATATCAAATATATTGCTCTGAAATGTATTCAACTTTATACATCCTCAAAATGAATGTGATGTATTGGCATTTTGAAACAAACATGTATCGCATCTGGGAGAGACGTTTGGTTAGAATTTGTTCAACCTCGTTTTTGAATAATATAGTCTATGTAAAAATTTAAATTGAATTAAATTATGTCTTGCATTAATGGAACAATTATGTGTGTTCACCAGATACTTTTCCCATCCATCTTTCGGAATCTTTATCATTAGTTCATGTTGCCAATCTTCTCTTAGTGCCTCTGTTGAGGGTAATTCTCTATTTAATATACTATTATAAAAATATGATATTAGTTTTTGTGAATCGGCCTTAATATTCATTGCTTCTTCTAAAGGGCCTAGTCAAGTCAAACAAACTTTATTGTCATTTAGAAATACATTGATATATGCAGTTCCAAACGAAATTACGTTGCATTTGGCTCCCTGTGCAACACAATAAATTAACCGAAGGATAGGTATGTATGAAAAGGATAAATAGACAATAGTGGCAGCCCATTTACATGGCATTCAGGAGTCTGATGGCTCGTGGGAAGAAGCTGTTGCGGAACCTTGATGTTCTGCTCCTTATGCTCCCGGTATCTTTTTCCCGAGGGCAGCAGAGTGAACAGTCCGTGATGGAGATGTGTGGGGTCTTTTATAATACTGCTGGCCTTAGACACACAGCGTTTGGTCGCAATATCCCCGATTGAGGGGAGAGAGGTCCCGATGATTTTTTCCGCTGTCCTCACCACTCTCTGCACAGACTTCCAGTCGGAGGCTCTACAGTCCCCAAACCAGACAGAGATACAGCTGGTCAGAATACTCTCTATGGTGCCCCTGTAGAAAGTAGTGAGGATGGGATGGGGGAGATGAGCTCTTCTCATCCGGCGCAGAAAGTGCAACCGCTGCTGCGCTCTCTTAACAGTTGATGAGATGTTAGTCGACCAGGTCAGACTGTTAGTGACCTGCACCCCCAGGAACTTTGTGCTAATGACCACCTCCACATCGCTGTCATTGATGTGAAGTGGTGTGGGACTGTGCCGGGTTTTCCTGAAGTCGACGATAATCTCCTTTGTTTTCTCGACATTCAGGATCAGGTTGTTCGTATTGCACCAGTCCACCAGTTGTTTCACCTCCTCCCTGTAAGCCAGCTCATTGTCGTCCCTGATGAGGCCCACCACTGTTGTGTCATCTGCGTACTTCATGATGTGGTTTGTACTAAACCTGGCACAACAGTCGTGGGTCATCAGGGTGAACAGCAGTGGACTCAGGACACAGCCCTGAGGGGAGCCGGTGCTTAGAGAGATGGTATTGGAGGTGTTATTTCCAACCCTCACAGACTGAGGTCTGTCAGTGAGGAAGTCCAGTAGCCAGTTACACATGGGGGTGCCGAGGCCCAATGGAACCAGTTTGCTTATCAGGTGCTGGGGGATAATGGTGTTGAATGCTGAACTGAAATCCACGAACAGCATTCGCACATAGGTGTTTTTCTCCTCTAAATGTTCCAGGCTCAGATGGAGCACGGAGGATATAGCGTCCTCTGTGGAGCGGTTTGGCCTGTAAGCAAACTGGTATGGGTCGAGTGTGGAGGGGAGTCTGGAGGTGATGTGGTCCCTGACCAGCCTCTCGAAGCACTTCATCATTATGGGGGTGAGTGCTACAGGGCGGTAGTCATTGAGACATTGTATGTTGGATTTTTTGGCACAGGTATGATGGTGGCAGTCTTGAAACATAATGGGACGACCGCCTGGTTCAGCGAGGTGTTAAATATGTCCGTAAGGACATGTGCCAGCTGATCAGCACATTCCCTGAGCACCCGCCCTGGTATGTTATCAGGGCCTGCCGTCTAAAAATATAGTTTGAAATCTATGTATATATTTCTTCATAAAGTCACATATCTGTATATATTTAAAATATTGATTATCATTCACCTTGAATTTTGATTTTAATTGTTGAAATGATAACAATTTACCCAATTCATACATATCTCCTACTTTCCTAATTCCCAGTCTATCCCAATGTTTATATGTTTTGTCGATAAGAGATGGTTTGAATGCAGGATTATTCAATATTGGGGTTAGTACTGATAGATTAATTAATTTCAAGGATAATTTTATTTGTTTCCAAATTCTTATTGTATTGTGAATAATTGGGTTCTTATATATTATACTATTCAATTTTATCGGTGAGAACAAGATCGTTCCTATATCGTACGGGAAACACTCCTCTTTCTCCATTCTTATCCACACCGACTGGTGAGTGGAACATATCCAGCCAGTACATTATGTTCTTTATATGCACTGACTGCCCAGTAGTAATACGTAAAGTTAGGTAATGAGAAACCCCCAACTTGTTTAGGTTTACACAGATGCTTTGGTTGAATTCTGTGTGCTCTATAATCCCATATAAAATGAGTGATATTAGAATCTAGTTTTTTTTTTAATATTTTGGAATATATATTGGGATCGCTTGAAACAAATATATTAATTGTGGTAAGAAAGTCATTTTTATAACGTTAATTCTACCTATCAATGAGAGCGGGAGCGTTTTCCAAAATGTAATCATAACATTCAGTTTATTTAATAGTGGCATAAAATTGGCACTAAATAATGATAAAGGGGAGGTCATTTAAGACTGAGGTGAGAAAACCTTTTTCCCCAGAGTTGTGAATTTATGGAATTCCCTGCCACAGAGGGCAGTGGAGGCCAAGTCACTGGATGGGTTTGAGAGCGAGTTAGATCAAGCTCTAGGGGCTAGTGGAGTCAAGGGATATGGGGAGAAGGCAGACACGGGTTATTGATAGGGGAAGATCAGCCATGATCACAATGAATGGCGGTTCTGGCTCGAAGGGCCGAATGGCCTCCTCCAGCACCTATTTTCTATGTTTCTATGTAACCTCACATAAGACCTGAACTACAATAGACTATAATTATTACTATTGCACATTAATTGTTTGTTTTTTTGAGTATGTGTATGTACCTTTACCCGACCAGGCCCTAATCAGGTTCATTTAACATTTCATCCTATATTTCATGTTATTAATGATTAAAGTTTAAAAAAAAGCCCAAAACACTTCTCAGAGATCCTTTTTCCAGCGGCTTCCAGTGATGATGTCACAATGCCACTCACAGTGCACCAATCACAATGGACTTACAAGCTGCTGAGTAACCAAACCCCGCCCCCTCCCCCCCTCCCCCTTCCATTGCATCAATCACAATGGGCTCTAAAACTGCCGAGTGCCACAACCCAAAGAGTTATTAGTGTTTTAAAAATCTTGAGATTCTTTACATGGTGTCAGATCGGGTCTGCCCCATGTCTGGTTATCACGATTTATTTCATTTACCAGTTTTTATTTGCGTGTTTTTTTGTGATTTGGAAATATGGCTAGCTCTTGTCGAAAGCCTAGCCCACTTGTGTTTGATTCCGATATCGCCGAGCGATGGAGGATGTTTGAGAAGGATTACTCTCATTATAAACGCATCGTTAACCGCAATTATCCTGATGGTTTGAAGGCTTCACTACTGCTGAATTTAACGGGTCCAGAGGCTATGATCCGCGCTGACTCATTTGAATTTGCACCTGCTCAATTGGATGCGAATGGACAGGTATTGGTGCCAGCAGAATCTATAGACAACTCCATGGTGTTGCTGAGAAAGGTTAGAGAAATGTGTGACCTGCCGTCTAACAGAATCCTTGAGAGGACAAGATTTTTTGCCCAAGTGCAACAGGCTGATGAGCCTGTGGAACGATTCATCAGTGACCTGAGACACGTCAGTTTTCAATGCAGATTTGGTGAGATAACAAATGAGCTTGTTAGAGATAAAGTTGTGGGAGGAATGAGCGACTGAAAGCTGCAAACTGAACTATTACGAAATGCAGAACTGACTTTAGGTCCGGCTATTCATGCTTGTCGGATGGCTGAGACAGTGGCACCATTGTCTGATTATGATAGCGCGAATGCTAATCAACAACTAAATGTGAATATGGCTAGTTATTCTCTGCAAAGATTTCTCAATGCGTCCAGCAAAGTTCAGAACATGCCTAACACGAGGTGCACAAACTGTAACTATTTCCACCCCAGGGGGGCACCAATTTTGCAAAGCCCATGGGAAAGTATGTCACAATTGCAAAAAAACCCAACAACTTTGCAAATTGTTGTCGATCCAGTGGGAGTACAGCTCCAAGGACGAAGCTGCACCTGATTCAATGAGACCCATCAGATTCAGATTCCCATGAACAAGACAAATCTTCCCACGGGGACGACTCTGATAGCTCAGACACTGAGCCTACCATACTTTTCCTAAATCTGCACACCCCAGGCAAAGTTACTGATCCTGCTGTGACCATGATAGTCAATAACAAACTGCTGATCACCAAGGTCGATACCGGTGCCCGCATGAATGTCATGTCATTCAAAGTGTTCAACAAGATAAGAACCACTGAACGCATGAAAAAAGACTCGTGGGTTTGGTCTATATCGGGCGTGCTGTTCACAAACTCTGTTTGACAGAGGGACCTACCAGACAGATGCTATCCAACTACAAAGATTTGTTTCACAACCAACTCGGTGAACTACCTACAATATACAAGATCATTGTCGACCCTGCAGTCACCCCAATTGTACGTGCCCCTCACCGCATCCCGCATGGCACGCATGAGCAAATACACGATGAATTTAAACGTGTGATCTCCATTGGAGTCCTCGCCGAAGGCTGAGAGCCCTTTGATTTGGTTTCCACCATGGTTGTCACCACAAAGAAAGACAAGAAGGAGTTATGCATCTGTATCAATCCTAATTTTAGTCCTAAATCCTGATTTTAATACAGCAATTAAACGGCAACAGTATCCTCCGAGGACCATCAAACATGTTGCAGCACAAATCGGTAATGCAACGGTTTTCTCAGTTTTGGCAAATCCCGTTAGACCGTGTCTCATTGGTATTAACAACATTTGCCACCCCGTTCGGACATTACCGATTCCTAAGAATGCCCTTTGGCATCAACTCTGCCAGAGCAGTCTTCCAGCGTGCAATGGAACAACTGTTTGCAGAATTCCCCTGTGCCATCATAGTTGACGACATTCTAGTTGATGGCCGCGATGCCACCAAGCACGATGCAAACCTACGTAAAGTTCTGTACCGTGCCTGAGACATCAATTTAAAGCTGAACCCACTTAAATGCAAGTTCAGGGTTCCCGAAGTCACTTACGTAGGTCACGTGTTCACTAGCAATGGGCTGAAACCAGATCCGCTGAAGACTGCAGAAATCAACAAGCTGCCGGTACCAACACCTGGTCCTGGTACCCAAACCACCAGCGAGCTTTTGAGACCTCTAAACTACAGCTTGTTAGTGCACCAACTCTGTCTTACTTCAACCTCAACCTGCCAGTTACAATCACCTGTGACGCATCCCAGTATGGACTAGGCGCTGCATGTCTGCAAACCTCTTTTAACGGCGATATTTTGCCGGTATCCTACGCTTCCAGAACACTAACGGATACCGAACAGCGCTATGCCCTGATAGAGAAAGAGCTGCTTGCTGTGGTTTTTGCCTGCTCCAAATTCAAAGACTTAATTTTTGGCAGAACCTTCACGGTAGAAACTGATGACCAACCTCTGGTCACAATCCTGAGCAAGCATATTCACGCTGTCCCAGCAAGGCTTCAATGCATGGTGATGCAGCTTCTTGTTGACTTCCGCATTGTCTACAAGAAAGGTAAAGACATGCACATCGTAGACACTCTATCCCGGGCACCGCGCGCTACCATTGAACAACATCCGTACGAACGTGAGGAATTCTCCGTTCTAAAGATTTCCTTCGTTCCAACTGACCGCCTGCGCCGTCTCGCTGAACACACTGCCATGGATAAAACCTCCCAGCTGCTAACGTCCGTCATTAAAGGCGGCTGGCCAAACAAACGATCCAACACTCCCGCTGAACTCAAACCCTACTTTCTGGTACGCGATGAGCATGTGCTACAGGATGGAGTGATGGTAAAGGGTCACATGACGGTCATCCCCTCCTCTCTACGTAAGGAGTATTACGAGGAGATCCACAGTGGCCACCCAGGCGTTGAGGCCACCCTACAACGCACCATGGAAATGATTTACTGGCTCGGAATGACCAATAACATTCAGAAAAAACGGAGTCATGCGCGATGTGCAACAGGCAAGCGCCGCACCAGCAAAAACAACCGCTGCTGTCACAACCGGCTCCCTCCCTACCATGGTCATCCGTGGCCGCCGATATCTTCGCCTGGCACGGAAAACACTATCTCGTGTTGGTGGACTCGTACTCGTGTTGGTTCAAAATTGATCTTCTACCAATCATCTCCTCAGAAATAGTCATCCAGAAATTCCGTCAGCACTTGTCCATACATGGCATTCCAGCCTGCCTTCAGACTGACAGTGGGACACAATTCTCCAGCCAAATGTTCAAAGACTTTGCCAAGCGCTGGAACTTTAAACATGTCACCAGCAGCCCAGAGTACCCACAGTCCAATGGACTTGCCGAAAGCACTGTTTGCAGCGCTAAACATAGAAACATAGAAACATAGAAATTAGGTGCAGGAATAGGCCATTCGGCCCTTCGACCCTGCACCGCCATTCAATATGATCATGGCTGATCATCCAACTCAGTATCCCGTACCTGCCTTTTCTCCATACCCTCTGATCCCCTTAGCCACAAGGGCCACATCTAACTCCCTCTTAAATATATCCAATGAACTGGCCTCAGCTACCCTCTGTGGCAGAGAGTTCCAGAGTTCTAAAGAACTTATGGAACGCTCCTTCCTGGCAAAATCTGTTGAACCTGAGAAATATTGCCAGAGACGGTGTTTTAGGCTCCCCAGCCCAACGACTGATGTCCTGGCGAACAAGACCCCCGCTGCCCGTGACTCAGGATCACTTAAAGCCTAAAGTTCTCAGTCCCGCTGTAATTCAAATGCGCGTGCAGTCCAATCGAGACGCACAAAAACGTGCCTACGACAAGATCAGCAAGCCACTTGAGCCACTAATCCAAGGCCAAGTGGTTCGTTTACAGACAAAGGACATACCAAACTGGGGTTCAACCATGGCCCCGCGAAAGAGCCACGTTCCTACCTTGTTGATGTCGGCGGCACCATCTGCAGACACAACCGTCAACACGTCCTTCCAGTGAAGGAACCACGTCTGGCGCCCCAGGGTCCTGATGCCTCTCCACTGAACTTTAAAGTGATCGCTGTTCCAGTGCCTGCAGCTGCCACCACACCATCACTATGCCCTCTCCCCCTTCCTGACCACTGACAAACGACTCACTACCCTGTAGTTACCTGGCTAATCCCTGCGGCCCTTCTTATATAAAGGAAGACAAATAACACCCCTCCAGTCTTCTGGCATCTCCCATATGGCAAATGGAGATGTACAAATCAAGGCCAGAGTCCAGGAATCTCTTCCCTTGCTTCCCATAGCAACCTGTAATAGATTTCACGAAGATCTGAGACATCCAGGACCTCCAATAGTCATTCCAGCTGAGAAAGAGTTTCACGTGCACCTCTTCTAACCTCATCTACTGCATCCGGTGTTCCCGATGTGGCCTTCTGTACATTGGCGAGACCAGGTGTAGACTCGGAGAGTATGAATTGGTGATGTTTCAGCTCGGGAAGAGTGAACCAGGGAGTTGCGGAGGGAGAGGTCTCTGCGGAAAGTGGAAAAGAGTATGAATTGGAAGATGGGACTAGCGGTGGGATAATGTTGAAGGTGGTGGGAATGTTGTATAATAATGTGTTGGATGCAGAGACTGTTGGGGTGAAAGATGAGATCCATGGAAACTCTATCCTTGTTCTGTCTGGGTGAGGGAGAGCGAGAGCAGAACTACGGGGCACAGAGGAGACATGGATAAATGATCCATCTATGACAGGAGGGGAGAAACCATGTTAAATAAATAAAGTAGACCTTGGATGTCCTAGAAAGGAAAGCCACGTCTTGGAAACAGATGCGGTGGAGAAAAAGACATTGAGAGTAAGTGATAGCGTCATTGCAAGAGTCAAGATGGGATAATATGCTGTCCAGATAACTGTGGGAGTCGGTGGGATTTTAATAGACATGAGTCAATAGTCTGCTCCCCACGATGCACGATGGGGACAGAGCTCAAGATCTCACAGATATCCAGGTAAATTTTAGAGCAGAGTGGACAGGTGGAGATTGGAAAAATCCAATGCTATAAGGCATAGCTTTATGTGAGATGGGCAAAGTATGAAGGAGATGTGCTGGGCAACATTTTTCACACAATGGGTGGTGAGTTCCTGGAACGTGCTGCTGATTAAAGCAGATACGATAGTAACATTTAAGGGGCTTAGGCATATGGAAATGCAGGGTCTGGAGGTATATGCCTTATGCGCAGGTGTATAAGAGATGGTCTTGGTATTATGTTTGGCACAGACATTGTAGGCTTAAAGGCCTGTACTGCTATATGTTCTATGTTAAGAAAGGAGTAATGGAAAGCAGGGCTGCCAACTCTCACGCTTTGAGCGTGAGAATCACGCATTTGAACAAATACTCACGCTCTCACGCTGATCACAAATTTCTCACGCTCTGTTGTGAGAAATTCTGTGATCAACAAAAATCATATAAACTGCACGGGCCACGACTGTTGAGCCGGGGCTGAGGGTGGGATGGAAGCAGAACCAGTGGTGGGGGGCGATGCGGGGAGCAGGGCTGGCGAGTGTTTGCGGGGCTGGCGAATGTCTCTGCTGCAGTTCCGGCCATGGAGCAGCTTCAGTGCAAGAGTCCCGGGCGACGGAGGCGTCGGAAGCGTTGTGCCGCTGCTGTGAGATTCGGCACAGACTCTCAAAGGGAGGGGGAGAGAGAGAGGGGAGGGGGACGGGAGAGGGGGGTAAGAGGGGGAGGGACAGAGAGGTAGGTGAAGAGGGACGGGGAGGGGGAGAGTGAGGGGGGGAGAGAGGGGGAGAGTGAGGGGGGAGAGGGGGAAGAGAGAGGGGGGAGAGAGAGGGGGTGGAGAGGGATGAGAAAGCATAGGGGTTAAGGGGAGAAGGATGGGGAAGAGGGGGAAGAGAGAGGGGTTGTAAATGATGGAGAGAGGGGTGGGAAATGGGTAAAAGAAGGGGGGGTAAAGAGAAAGAGACAGGAGAAATAGAGAGGGTAGAGAGAGCAAGGGGGAGAGTGAGGTGGGAGGGGGAGATGGGGGGGAGAGGAGGTGGAGAGGAGGAGAGAGGAGGTGAGAGAGAGAGGGGGCAGAGAGGTAAGAGAGAGAGAGGGGGAGAGAGTGTGTGGAGAGAGAGAGGGAGAGGGAGAGAGGGGAGATAAAGAGGGGGAGAGAGAGGAAGAGAGGGGGAGAGAGAGAGGAGAGAGAGAGGGGGCAGAGAAGAAAGATGGAAGGGGAGAGAGAGGGGGTGAGAGGAGAGAGAGGAGGAGGGAGAGAGAGGGGATGAGAGGAGAGAGAGGAGGAGAGAGAGAGGAGGAGAGAGAGAGGGGGGAGAGAGAGGGGGAGAGCGAGTGAGATGGGAGAGAAAGAGAGGGGAGAGAGGAGGACAGAGAGGAGCAAGAGGGGAGAGAGAGAGGGGGAAGAGAGGGGGGGGCAGAGAGAGGGGGGAGAGAGGGGGATAGAGAGGCAGGGCTGCCAACTCATGCATTGAGTGTGAAAATCACGCATTTCGCCAAATTCTCACGCTGATCACACATTTTTCACGCTCTGTCACGGACCACGCTTGTTGGAAGCAGAAGCAGCGGTGGGGACAGATGCGGACAGGGCGCGGGGCTGGTGAGTGTTTGCCGGGATGGCGAGTCATTCACTGCAGCTCTGGCCATGGAGCAGCCTCAGTGCAAGAGTCCCGGGCTTTCGTCGGAAGCGTTGCGCCGCTGCCGTGAGAGTCTCTGTGCCAAATTCTCCCAGGTGACCGGCATAGATCAGGCTGCGGCTCGATGCTTCCTGGAGGACAACCAGTGGCTCCTGGAAGTAAGTACCAAGCACTGGGTAGAAACGGTGGAAGATAGTGGACTTCAAATGCGAATGATTTGAGAAAGCATCCTGCGTGTCTGCTAGATTTTCACTTACAGTAACTGCAGGAAAAAATGTTCCCGATGTTGGGGGAGTTCAGAACCAGGTGTCACAGTTTAGGAATAAAGGGTCGGCCAGTTAGGACTGAGATGTGGACAGACTTTCTTCACGCAGAGAGTTGTGTATCTGTGGATTCCCTGCCACAGAAGGCAGTGCAGGCCAATTCACTGATGTTTTCAAGAGAGAGTTTCATTTAGTTCTTTGGGCTAACGAAATCAAGGGATATGGGAAAAAACAGGAAAGAGGTACTGATTTTAGATGAACGGCCATGATCATATTGATAGCAGTGCTGGCTCGAAGAGCTGAATGGCCTATTCCTGCACCTATTTGCTATGTTTCTATGCTTGAGTATATGGCAATAAAACTCGATCACTTGATTTTGAAGCATTCATGCATGGTGGAGGTATAATGTGGTCATAGTGTGATACAGTGTGAAAACAGGCCCTTCAGCGCAACTTGCCCACACCCACCAACATGTCCCAGCTACGCTACCTGCTTTTGGTCCATACCTCCAAACCTCTCCTATCCATGTATCAGTCTAACTGTTTCTTAAATGTTGGGATGGTCCCTGCCTCAACTACCCCCTCTGGCAACTTGTTCCACACACCCACCACCCTTTGTGTGGAAAAAGTTACGCCTTAAAAAGTTACTTCTTAAAAATACTTCATACAAAAAACATTGAAATCATACTTCTACAATGCACTAAAACATGATTTTAATACATCAAAATTCAAAAAGTCCCTACCCTGGGAGGGGGGACACCCCCCTTCCACACCCTCTCCCCACTCGGTTGCTCCACTCCCTCACCGGGTACCCCCAAGGCCAGTGATCAGTGATCGCTCAGCCTCCCCACTAACAAAAACGCTCCGGGGCCCCAGTTTCAGACGGAGAACACTGCCAGATGTGAGCGGGGAACTGAGGCCAGTTGTCCATGATGTCTGGATCCCAATGCTCAGCGCTTCATGTTTCGAAGGTGGCTAATGTTATTGATTTGTAATTAGCTTGATTTTTAATTAGTTGACAAAACCTTAATTTATTAATCCGGAATATCCAGGTGGATGGGATCAGTGTAATATTAAAATGACGTGCAAGGTGTCAGGCTATACAGGTGTCACAACATACAGCCCCGATAACCCATTATTTCCTCCAGTTAAATATTGGAAAGGTAGCACTATTGTCATTTGCCACTCAACTATTATGTTTGTTTACCTCACTGACTATTTCTAAACCCCCCCAAATTCCTTTGGCAGGTGTGAATAGAAATGTCCCCAATCTCGTTGTTTTATTAATTGAACATGTAGATGAACATCCTCAAGGAGTGTAATCAGATGGAAACTGATTCAGATGCGATATTTAAGAGCTTGTTCAAAGAAGAGGCATAGTTTAAAGGAGTGACAGAGATACATGCAGGGGAATGTGTGAAGAGATTATTATTTGTCTTTAGTTTTAGCTTGAAGCAGGACATCTGAAGATTCAAAGTTTAATATAGTAATTGTGCTGATACTGACCCCAACCAACCACGTAATGAATATCATCCATTCCGCAGGTTATACTTTTCAGATTAAACTTCACTTGGATTTCTATCACTTCAATGTAAAAGTAATTGGGAATGGAGAGCATTGGAACAAAAAATTACCCTTGGTACATATTAACTGTAATATAATAATGTATGCATGTTGGCAGGTGCAATCAATACAAAGATCTTTTTTTATCATTGTTGTGTTGTGAATACCACAGAAAATATTATGTACTCTCAAGATCACATTTAATAGAATAATATTGCTTAAATATATAATTATTGGACTTTGCATTTCGGAAAAGTCCCAGCTGGGAGGAAGACAGCAAAATACTGAAATTATTGGGGGTGGAAATGACTTCAGGACAGTTTGTTAGGAAAATGAAAGAAATGGTAACAGAATACTTATACAACTGTGTGAGTATAATTTTACGGATGATAAATAGTGTTCAACCAATTGATGACTTCTTTGACAAAGTAACTAGCATGTTATATAACAAGGAAGCCAATGAATGTAGCAAATTTTGTTATACATAATTTGGTCTGTGAAGTGCCCCATAAAAGATTACCACATTAGATAAGCACCTGTGGACTTGAACGTAATAGGTTAAGTCAAAGGGGTCAGATATGGGGCTTTATATGTGAGCCATATATATTGTCAGTGCAGAGAGGCTAGGAGCAAGGCCAAGTGTGCATCCAGAGTCAAGGTCTGGAATAGTACTAGGTGTGCAGACAAAGCTGGGACCAGGGGAGTGTTCAGCACTGGGAACAGAAGCAGGTAAGCAGCTATAATCAGAGTAGAATAGGGGGCCAGGTGCAAGGCTGGACTCGGGTTCAGGAATAAGAGAAGGTATGCAAATGGAGTCGGGGTCAAGAGTAGTACCAGATGTGAGTGAGATCCCGGTTGGTCAACATGGGCCAAGTGTTTGACGATAATCTGATTTCCAGACATGAATGTACTAAGATAATTCATGTGCTGCACGTGTTATTCAGTGCCTGGGCTCTGTTGCGGAATGTAATTAGGAATGTAATTTAGTCTAACTTCATAGCTAATGCAATTTAAAGCATAAATATTGCATTCAAGTGTAAATTAAAAGACACGCTACAGTATGCACCATATTGCACAATTTCAAGCTGAAAAATATAAAAGCTCCGTACCAATGGGAGGGGTGACACCCTCCTCCTACAGCCTCTTTCCCACACACCCGCAGTCGCTACGCTCACTCGGGCTTGGTCTCTCACAATTTCTCACTCCCAACTCTCACCCAATGTTGGCAGCCCTGGGAAAGGCACAAATGCTGGAGTAATTCAGCCTGTCAGACAGCATCTCTGGAGAACATGGATGGGTGACATTTCAGGTTGGGACCTTTCTTCAGACTGATTGCAAGCTTGGGGGGAGAGAGTGGGTGTGGGGGGAGGGGAGGAAGAAAGCTGGGAGTGTAGGAACAACACAAAGTATGACAGGCCATAAGTGACCACAGGCAAGGGGGGGGGGGGGTGTTTATAGGCAAAAGGTTGCACAAAGACCTGAGATGAACACACAGAAGTGTTGTAGAGATGCAAATTTTGAAGCTGGAGAATTGACGAAGTGCAAGTTGTGTCGCTAGGGGAGGAATTGTGGTGGAGGGTGAGGAGAGGGGAGAGATAATGGCAAAGTCAGCTGGGCCTCAATGGAGGAGGGGGGGGGAAGGTAGACATTTATAGGGGAGGAAAGAGAGACAAGGGCAGGGGGGTGGAGGGAGGCTATGACTAGAAGGATGAGGGCCTAATGTGGGCAAATGGGTTTAACATTAACAATTGGCAAGGATGACATGGGCTGGAAGGGCCATTTCTCTGCTGTACTTTGTTAAGAATATAATTCAAACAATTACTTTCTTAGATTAGAAAGAGTGCGCAATTTACACAGAAGGGAACGGAAAATGATAACACATAAAGTAAGGGGCAATGTATTTGGTTTAAGGAAGATGGGTGGAATTAAAAAATTATGTGCTAAGTTTAGATATGATTATTGCAGTTATGAGAATGTATTGTAAGATGACTTTAATAATACAATTTTGCAACAGTGCATTACTCAATTATAATTTCGGTAGAGAGCATATACTGTGGTATAGTTATGATTATTACAGTTCTGAGGATGAATGGTAAGATGACTTTAATAATACAATTTTGCAACAGTGCATTACTCAATTATAATTTCGGTAGAGAGCATATACCGTGGTATAGTTATGATTATTACAGTTCTGAGGATGAATGGTAAGATGACTTTAATAATACAATTTTGCAACAGTGCATTAATCAATTAGGTGTTAGGTAAAGAGCATATACCGTGAAGGTGAAATTGAGTTAAAAGGGGAGGAGTGTGATGTATGAGATAGAATTAACTTATTTGATGTCTTGCGCAATGGTATGTACGCGCAGGAGACTGAAGGTGGCGTTCAGACTAACGAAGCTTATTAGTTAACTCCCGTGTCCAAGTGTTATTTAAAGACCGTTCCAAGCAACAAATACACAATTGACCTTAAAGGTACAGTTCCAGTGGAGACTTCTAAATCTTTCATAGTTTTTATCAGTTGTCCTCAGATTAATATGGCTCGGATATTAGAAAGAATGTCATTAAAATACATTGGTGATCTTAAAGGAATTATCAATGAATATGAGAACATTCAAGAATTTGGTCAAGCATCTTATCAACATAAACAGTTTATTGACAAGTTAATGCAAAATATTATACATATTCTTGGATATTTTTAGCAAATTACAAACAGCTTAATCTCAGGCAAATGTGATCCTGGACATGTGTCTCAATTAAAGCAATTAATAACAATTCTATTCTAATAATCAAATAATGAATCAGGAGCAAGATATTTTACTGAATCACAGAATTGGTAGCACAGGAGGCCAACTGGACTATTGAGTTAATGTTATGTGTCTGTCAAGAAATCTATTCAACCTCATCCTTCCAGTTTACACAGAGCCCTATAATTTATTTACATGGGGCCTCAATTTATTTAGCTTACATGCCTTCCCAAATCTCCTTGGAATGCTACCATCAATTATATTTCCATCATCTTTAGAAACTGCAAGTTCCGGATTATAACCATTCACTGGACAAAAGTAATTTACTCATACATCACGTGCCATTTGCCCACCATTTAAAATCAGTGTCGACTGGAGCTGCTAATGAGAACAGGTTCATTCTATTTAATTAATCCTGCCATGATCGTTCCTTAACTCTCTCCAGAATCTTCAAAACCTTCACAACAACACTGGCAGATATTTCAGTTGTGACTTAACCTTAGAAAGGTTCAGTGTCACCTCATCTTTTAGACACAGTGCTTCTGCTTCCATGGCTTCAGATCCCATTTTGCTCACTACATTCTGCCACTTTAATAAATTTACGTGAAAATGTTTTTGATTCTTAGAGTCAACGTGTCATACAGCATGGAAACAAGCCCATCGGCCAAATTCATCCATGTTAACCAAGTTGCCCATCTAAGCTAGTTCCATTTGGCCACGTTAGGTCTATATCTGTCTAGACCTTTTCTATCCATGTACCTGTAGAAATATTTTATAAATGTTACTATACCTGCCTCTATGACATCTTCCTACAGGGCATTCCTTATACCAACAAGCCTCTGTGTAAAAAATTGCCCCTCGGGTTTAATCAAATCTTTCCCTTCTCCCCTTCAACACACATACTCTCGTTCTTGACGGCCCTGCCCTTGGAAAATGACCATGTGCTTTCAATATATTGGAAGATGCTGTTATTCATGTAACCTGCTGCCACCTTCATAAAAAAAAGCAACACCCTCTATATTAAAATATAATGAAGATTGAATTGATAAACTGCATGCGATAAACTTGGGAAATGGAATACTAAGTGAGGTCTGTGTGGGAGCAGATGATTAGCAAAAATCATTAATGACTTCCTCTGCTATATCCACAAATCCCTCTTGGATGCCCTCTTGCACGGCATCTTGAATTTCTTGAATTTCTTCTGGAGTGGCTGGGGATAGCAAGGCCTGCACACTGTTATTCAGTTTATCTATTCTCGCCTGCACACGTTTTTTATACTGGTCCTTGTTCTTCTGAACAAGAACCTCTATGGCTTTTGCTGCTTCATTGCAGTCTGATCCAAAATTCTCATGTTCCTGATCAAACTTAATTCTGTCCCGATTTGGGTCGAGTCCCAGTAATTTCCCCAGGCTGTTGACTCGGTCCATCAGGTGGTGGCTGGAGACCTGCACGTAGGTTTCAGCAATCATGTGGACAAGGCTCGCAATGTTGGTGGCCTGAGAGATCTGTTGGTACAGTAGATCCTGTGTCAGCTTGTTCATTGAATAGCCAGACATCTTTTCACTGTACTCTGTGAATTTGAGAAGTGATGGGTTCAGTGAGCTTTCGATCAAGTTTGACATCATGGTGAAGAAGAGCACCATCTTCCCCCATTGTTCCTTCACACGGCCTAATGCATCCAATCCCTTCAGGAGCATCGTCACAGTTGTATCAAAGTCTATTTCCTGAACATTACAACGCTTCAGAGTCTCCAGGATCTGTTGGAGTTCTTTGTTATTCTCCGTTATATTCTCAAAGCTTCTCTCGTACATCTCCTGTGAGGCTCGTAGCTGAGCTGCAGACTGTTCCACTTTGATCCTGGCATTGAGACTGGCTGTCTGTACACCACTGGGTCCCTCTGCTGGCTGAGATGTAGCAATGTGTGGTGGACTGGCAGTTAACCCCATGGACCCTGTCTTTCCCTTGCAATAAGAGGTGAATTTAATAGAATCCTGCATCACTTGTTTGATCTTCACAGCTAGATCAGCCATTTTGTTTTTGTCAGCTTTTTTAGACTTTCCCATTGTTACCAGCTCCTCACATATTCCAATTCCTGCTCCACAGATCTTCAATGCTTCATCCTTCTCTTTGCAGTTCACACCATCTGTTGCTTTCTGTTGCAAATCATCCAGGCTTTGTTTACAATACTTTAAAATGCCAGCTCCTTTCTCACTGTTCAACTTACTCAAGTTAATTTCTTTATCCCCCTTCAGGAAATTATGACTATTTTGTATAACATGTTGTAGAGGCTCTGCTTTATAAATTATATCATTCTCAACTCCTTCAGCAGAATTCGGATTGGTGTTATGATCATTCCTTGAACTGGAATTATGACATTTATTACTGCTTTCCCCATGGAAAATAGCCTTCAACACGCTTCCATTGATCAATGCACTGACACTATTCACAAGTGTTTCTGTGATACACATGCGCACAGCATCCCAGCCAACAGGTATGGCATCCATGCTGGCTTTGTAATCTTCCTTTGCTTCCTTCACTTGGGCTTCCAGTTTTTTATGACGTTTTTCTATCATAGCTTTTCTTTCTTCAGCTGCTTTCTCCTGCATTTCAGCAAGTTCCTTTTGCAATTTTATTTCCTGTAATTGTTCCTCATACTTTCCTTTGGAGCTTGTACAGGCCTCCAGTAGTTCATTGATCAGACGCATGACTGCATTAAATTTCTCCTCCACAGCCTTGGAAAGCTTCAAGCATTTATCTGCAGTGGATTTGATGCTGTTCAGAGGGATAGGGAGGAAATCTTCAGTAATCTTTGGATTCTTCTGCATGAGGAACTTCACAACATCCTTCATGTCAGTCGGGACTGTCATAGAGAGAAGCCGGATTTGGTCCATGTTCTTGTGAGCTATCTGAAAAGCCTCCCAGCCCTCATTGCTCACTTGCACTAAAGAGGCACGGAATGACTTGGGATATTTCATGGACTTAAATCCTTCCTTGGGCATATTCTTGTCAATTGCAAAGTCTTCTCCTGCGGAAAGGAATATTATTTCACCTAAAATGGCTACAGAGAATGGGCCAGGCATTAGGAACTGTTCCCAGTTACTGTATGGCTGCAAGAGCAAAGCATTGTCTTCCCTGACGTCAGATGCTTTGGTGACGCTCCTCACGGCCGCCTTTATGGGAGCAACAGTTTTACATTCCTCAGTGGCCATGGTGACAGAACTCTTCCCCTGCAAGGGAAATAGTTGCAGTAAACACAAAGGATGTTTGAGTACCGCAGGGCTAGAAATTAGCGGTTGCCCGGGTGCCATTGACCACCCAAAGCACCCCCGGACAACCTAAACGGCAACTTCCCCCCCCCCCCCCCCCCCCCCCTCCCGGCATCGGCGTGTGAGACGGGTTGTTTCAAAGCGCATTTTTGCAGATTTGCCATCAGCGGCTGCTATCGCCCTGATCGCTGCTTGCAACTCCACGAACAGCACTTTCAAATCAACCCGTGTCACGCGCCAAGGCCGGGAGGGAGGGAAGCCTCGTTCCGCCATCTGAAGCAGCTGCACGACAGATCCTATAGGATCTTTGAACTGCACCACTCAGTCCCGCACCTTGCTGTTGGCTGGAGGAGGGGAGGCGGTGGCGAGGAGTCGGCGGCACTTTGGCGTTGGACAGGGACGGCCAAGGCAGCGGGCGATGTTGTCCAAGGAGCGCTGACCTTCCTTCCTCCCCACCTCCTCTGCCTCTTCCCTCCCCCCTCTCTCTCTCTCTCTCTTGTACACCCCCCTCCACCCCTCTTATCCTGGGACCCCTCCTCTCCACCCCGCACTGATCCCCATTCCCTCCTCTATTCAGTGATCACTGACATCCCCTGTGATTCCCCCCCCCCATCTATTCATCACCCGACCCACCTCGCATTGATTCTCCTGCCCCCCCCTCATCCATCCATCCGACACTGGTCCCCCAATTCATCCTGTACTGACCCCCCCTCCCCATCCATCCTGCACTTTCCCCCCCCATTCATACTGCACTGACCCACCAATTCATCCTGTACTGACCCACCCTCCATTTACGCTGCACCAATCCCCCCATCCATCCTGTAGTGATCTCCCCATTCATCTTTTACTGATGTCCCATTCATCCCGTACTGATCTCCCATTTATCCTATACTGATCCCCTCATTCACCCTGCATAGACCCTCGGATCCACACTGTCCTGACCCCCCCCCACCCATTCATCCTATACTGATCCCCCCATTCATCCTGTGCTGGATCCCCCACCCCATCCATCCGGTACTGATCCCCCCCATTCAAGAATAATGGGGGGAACTGTCTGAAGAAGGGTCTCGACCCAAAACGTTGCGTATTTCCTTCGCTCCATAGATGCTGCCTCACCCGCTGAATTTCTCTAGCATTTTTGTCTACCCCCATTCATCCTGTACTGATCCCCCCATCCATCCCTTACTGATCCCCCCATTCATCCTGTACTGATCCCCCCCATCCATCCCTTACTGATCCCCCCCCATTCAACACCACTGACATCCCCCATGTTCTCCCCTCACAATTTTACATACTCCAACCAACACGTACTAATTCACCTGCCTCAATCCATCCATTCTGCATCGATTGCCTTCTTAATTCCCCCCCCCCCCCACCCCGCTATCTATCCACCCCGCACTGATTCACACACCCCCTGACCCTATTGGGCTTCATGGTCTTCAGAGTGAACATTGACCATGTTTGATAACGGAATGCAATCAAATGTGTTTTAATTCCCAATGTTATTAATTGTTTTGACACCTTTAAACATATTACCAAAACAACATTTGCTGCAGTTATGTCCTTTGGCCATCTCTTGTCAGTTAGTGTAATATTTAACCTGTCAGATGGGTATAGTCAGTTTTAACAGCTATTATCATAAAATGCCTTTAGACATTTCCTTGCAACCTGTATATTTTGTTATGGATAAATTATGTGGGAAGCTAGAGTGTTTCTGTGTCAATAGCAATAATGACCCCATGCTATGGCCATGTCATGGTAATTTTTGGTCCTTCACAGAAAACATGCTTGCATCAATCTGTAGTGTGCATGGTTAAGCATATGTTACCATGGTCCAGGATTCATTGACACAGGTTGATCATATGCTGAATACTCCAACCACATTTTTGTTTGGAAGTGGAAAGAACTAATAGAAATTGCATTAATTGCAATGTGTAAAAGGAGTTGAGATACTGTATTATAATTTTGCTGCATGTCATTGTGGTATGCATCATGTCTTGATTGGTGAATATGTTTAGTTTGTGAGTTATTTGAAGCAGAAATAATATGTGAATGTAGACAAAAGTGCTGGAGAAACTCAGCGGATGTGGCAGCATCTGTGGAGCGGAGGAAATAGGCAACGTTTTGGGCCGAAACCCTTCTTCAGACTGATAGGTTTTGGCCTGAAACGTTGCCTATTTCCTTTGCTCCATAGATGCTGCTGCACCCGCTGAGTTTCTCCAGCACTTTTGTCTACCTTCGATTTTCCAGCATCTGCAGTTCATTCTTGAACATAATATGTGAATTCTTCATTGAGCATAATTACGACTGGTAACTACGCACTTCGTCCGAGCACATTATCGCACGCGTCATGCAAACCGTCTTAAAACTACCTAAACTGTCATTTGGCAACCTAAAAAGCTGTCAAGGTTGCCCGGCTGGCAACGGGGAAACAAAGTTAAGCGAGAGCCCTGCAGTACCTAATATTAAAGAGGTAAACCTCTAGGGCGGCATGGTGGCACAGCGCTAGAGATACTGCCTTTACAGCATTTGCAAAGCCGGTTCGATCCTGACTATGGGTGCTGTCTGTATCGAGTTGTACGTTTTCCCCATGACCTGCGTGGGTTTTCTCCGAGGTCTTCGGTTTCCTCCCACACTCCAAAGACGTACAGGTTTGTAGGTAAATTGGCTTGGTAAATGTGAAAATGGTCGCTAATGTGTGTAGGAGGGTGTTAATATGCAGGGATAGCTGGTCGGTGCAGATCCAGTGTGTTTCCACACTGTATCTCTAAACCATGTGACATCGCTCCCCCCAAAATTATGGAGCGATTCTCAGACAGCAGTATCTCACATCATCCCGATATCCTGTGGAAGTGTCTTCTTGGTGACTGGGATCTGAACAGCTCATTCTGGAGGATGGACTGTGTGCAGAGGCAAATAACAGATCTGTCATTTTTGGGAATCTTTGAAATATTTAACTTATTTCCAGCATCTCGCTGCATTGTTAACATTTTGATGATGGTTTAAATCAAATGTGATGGAGGGTTAATCCGAGCCTTAGTTCCACCCACACACCCATGTTACATACCCCTGAAAACCCTTAACGTGTGTCTGGAAACTAAGGACCTGACAGTGTGAAGAATGTGAGGTTGCCTTCAGGGATATGTGGCATCTAGTTAGTGTCACTGGAGGCATTGTGAGGGGGCATCAGAGTTCTGTACTTTGGTAGAAATAGGAGTTCTGTACTTGGAAGGGTGCTGACAATCTAGATGATAATGTGCTGAAGTCTGATGGATACATTGACAAGAGTCGTGCTCAGCTGTTGCCAATGGGGCCTGAAACTTGGCGAGTTATGAGATGAAGTGGGAGAGATGATGCCAAGAGCAAATTTGTGGCAGTGAGGTGGAGTGAGTGGGAATGTGATACGCAGAGAGACTTATCAGACTGTAAATTTTTTCTACAATTTTGTAAATCCAATTTTACTTAATTCGGAATTATTAGTGTCTGTTACATTGCTAGCTCAGTCATTGAATCAAGGATTTTTTAGCCAGAAGGTGTCCTGCTGCTCCTTGTCTCTATCCTGCCCATAAATAGACTTTAGACTTCGCGGCTCAGTGTATAGTCTGACAGGTCATGGTTCTTCAAGATGTCATCCAGGTATGTTAACTCAAGATCTAGCCCACAAGTTAAAGTTCTGAATTGGGGCAAGGCCAACTTTGATGGTATTGGACAGGAATGTGCCAAAATTGCTTCGAGTAGCTTGTTTGTGGGCAAAGGGATGTCTGGAAAATGGGATGCTTTTAAAAAAGTGATGGTGAAAGTTCAAGGCACACATGTTCCTGATTGAGTAAAGGGCAAGGCAGGAGGGAGTAAGGAGACTGGATGTTGAGAAGGATAAAGGAGGTGTTAGCTAGATATAGGGAGATGAGATCACGTTTTTGCCAAGGAGAAGGGCAAGATCCTCGGTGAGTATTTTTTCTCTGCTGAGGTGAGATGAGGGAGTTTCTTGAGGGCAGTCCACAATATGGTTGAGGTGGTGCTGGATGTCCCTAGGGCATATAAAGGTGGATAAAGTTCCTGGGCCTGATCAGAAATATCAAAGGACAGTACAAGGAGCTGTAAAATAAATTGCAGGGTCCTGTCTGAGATATGTAAATCATCATTAGACAAGGGCATGGTGAGGTGACTGGAGGATGACTAATGTTGTCCCTTTGTTTGAAAAGGTCTGCAAGAAAAACCGTGGGAATTATAGACCAGTGAGCCTAACATATATGGTGATGGTTACTCGAGAGCATTCTGAGCAAAAAGATAGATCTGCAATTGGGTAGACATGGGCTTATTAGAGATATGTAGCAGTTTTGTACATGGCAGGAAATGCCTTCCAAATTTGCTTGAGATTTTTGAAGAAGTAACCAAGAAGGTTGACAAGGGCAAGGCCATAGATGTGGTTTATATGGACTTCAGCAAGTCCTTTAATGATGTCCCACAAGGTAAACTACTCTGGATGGTTAGATTGCATGGGATCCAAAGAGAGCGAGTTAACAGGATATGGAATTGGCTTAATGGAAAGAAATAGAGGATGGTGGTGGAATGTTTTTCAGACTGGAGGCAAAGGACCCATTGCTTTTTGTGGCTTATATCATCAATGTGCATGAGAATGTACAAGGCATAATTATTCAATATACAGATGACACTAAAGTAGGTGGTATCGTACAACAGGTGGTAAAGTAGGTAGTATCGTGAAGATGTTTATCAAAAATTGCAGGAACTTGATCAGCAGGGCAAGTGGGCTGAGGAATAGCTAATGCAGTTTAATGCAGATAAGTGCGAGGTGTTACACTTTGGGAAGTCAAACCAGGCCAGGAACTTCAGGGTGAGTGGTAGGTCCCTGGAGAGTATTGTATGGGACAGGGATATGGGAATGCAGGTACATGGTTCCCTGAAAGTGGCATTACTGGTAGATAGGGTCACCTCATCAGATAGGTATTGAATATAGAAGTTGGGGCATTATGTTATAGTTGTACAAGGCATTGGTAAAGGTTTGGGGGATATGGGGCAAATGCGGGCAAACGGATCTAGCTTGCATGGGGCATTGTGGTTACCTTAAACAAACGGCTTAAGGGATTGTCCCCATGCTCGATGACCTTTTATTGCTTTGTCTCTGTCTCCTTTCTTTCAAATGAAACGATCACGGCCTAGATAGTTTATTTTTGTAGCATTCTCCATCCTGCCAATATCTTTTAGCTACAAATTATGTCATATACATATTGTAGGTTTTCAGGCACATAAAAATGAACATTCCCAGGGCCTGACCATGTATACCTTTGGACGTTGTGAGAAGTGAGGAAAGAAATTGCTGGGGTTCCCGTCGAGACTGATATATCTTTCTTCACCACAGTTGTGGTGCTGGAAAGACTGGAATGTGCATAATGCTGTGTCATTATTTTAGAAGGGTTGCAAGGACAAACCCATATCCTGCAAGAGGGCATACGATTGCCCTAACTGTAATCTCCACAGCATAAAGACCAAGGAAGAGTCACACACAAGAAAAACTGACCATCCCTTATCCTGCTATCATCCTCAGGTCCACCTCCTCTGTGAAGTCTCGTGAGCGAAAGTTTCATCGCTTGCCCTGAGCACAGCACTTGCACCTTAACACACAGCCTCTCGTTAACAACTAGTTAATTAGTTGTAGGACCTGACGAGGTTTATCATAGGACGTTGTGAGAAGCTAGTGAAGAAATTCCTGAGGTTCAGGCTGTGACCTTTGTCTCATTGTTTGCCACGGTTGTGCTACTGGAAGACTTAAAGGTGCATTATGCTCTGCCTTTATTTTAGAAGATTTGTGAGGACAATTCAGGGAACTACAAGCCAGTCAACTTGTCATCAGTGAAGGGTAAATTACTCAAGGGAATTCTGAGGGATAGGATGTACAAGCATTTGGATAGACAATGACTGATTAGGGATAGTCAACATGGCCCTATGCATGGAAAATTGTGTCTCTCCATTTTAAATTTAGTTTTAAAGAGGGGGCCAAAAGTAATAACAAGGGCAAAGTCACAAATGTTTCCTCTGTTGACCAATATACTGGTAACCAGTGTCTTAAAGTTGCAACATGTCGGGAGGAACTGCAGATGCTGGTTTAAACCAAAGATAGACACAAAATGCTAGAGTAACTCAGCGGGACAGGCAGCATCTCTGGGGAGAAGGAATGGGTGACATTTCGGGTCGAGAACCTTCTTCAGACTGAAAGTCGCGGGAAAGTTGTGAGCCTGTGGCAAAAAAATATATGTGATAAAGGAAACTGGCCATTGTTAGCTGTTTGCTAGGTGAGAACCAAAAGCTAGTGTGAATTGGGTGGGGGATGGATGGAGAGAGAGGGAATGCAGAGATTCCAGGGGTACACTGATCCTATCCCCAAACTCTATCTGTGTTACATTGATGACTGCACCCATGCAGAACTCATGGACTTCATTAACTTCACCACAAATTTCCATCCTGCACTCAAATTGACTTGGACCATCTCTGACACATCCCTCCCCTTTCTTGAGCTCACCATCTCCATTATGACACTAGAAGATTATCGACTGGCGTCTATTAGAAACCCACTAACTCCCACAACTATCTCGACTACACTTCTTCCCACCATGCTTCCTGCAAAGACACTACCCTAGTAAAATATGAGGAGCTGGTCCTCTAATTTGCAGGCGGTATCACTATGGCAATGGAGTTAGCTCAGGTCAGAAAGGTCAGTATGAGAATGGGAAGGGGAGTTAAAATAGTTAGAAACCGGGAGATCCTGTAACCCTCGACAGACCAAATGGAGTATTCACCGAAACGATCGCCGATTCTATGTTTGGTCGCCGTGATGTACAGGAGCCCACATCAGGAACACTGGATGCAGTAGATGAGGTTAGAGGAGGTGCACATGAACCTCTGTCTAATCTGAAAGGACTGTCGAGGTCCCTGCATGGAGTTGATGGAGGGGTGTTGCATCTCCTACAGTTGCAGGGCAAGTACCTGGGGAGGTGGTGGTTTGGGTGGGAAGGGATGAGTGAACCAAGGAGTTGCGGAAGAAGCGGTCCCTGCAGAAGGTGGAAAGTGGTGGAGATGGGAACAAGTGATTAATGGGATCACACAGGAGGTGATGAAAATGTTGGAGGGTAATGTGTTGGATGCAGAGGTTTGTGGGGTGAAAGGTGAAGAGCCGGGCAACTGCTCCTTGTGACTGGGAAATGGGGAGGGAGAGCAGAACGATGGAACGCAGAGCTTCCCATTTCTCTTCACTTTTTCTTCTTTTATTCATATTTTCTGTCCTGCTTAGTTCCTCATACCCGACTACATTGCCCAGACTTGACATTAGCAACACATTACACAAATAAACAATTAGTGTCCATTATTTCACCCCATTATAGACATCCCCCTTGTTCCATCCACTGCCACCCTCATCTCTGCCTGACTTCCCACATCTTGGAAGAGGAGCATACAAATGCCCCAACTGTCTTCGCTATCAAAGATCCTATAGCGGAGCAAGATAGATCACTCCTTCTAAGTGCAAATGGGCTGACGTGTAGTACGCAACGGAACGGAACGTGGGCCTTTTTTTCATCCATTTCCGTAACCGGACCCAACCCGACTCGCAGTGTAATCAACATTGCAGGGGAACAGTTTGTGTTAATAAATTAAAATTCTGAAAATGAGAAGTTTTTTCCAAATAACTTTGATTTTTACGAGGATGTTTCCGTAACCAGCTTCTGTCTCCGCACTATTAATCTATGGGATCTTCAACACTTGCATTCAGCACAGCTTTGCAAATCAACCTACAGCCTCTCCCAACACGATACCTCCAATAGGCCACTCTGGTTAGTCAATAGGCGGCAGTGCTGGTTATTCATTCATTGGGGAGACTATAGGTAACGGTACTATTTAGGATCTTCACTGTTGTAATATATGGATAAATCAGAGTAACCAGATACCAAAGCTGCCTTGCTGGGGATCAGAATCTTGATCAGCTGGGCCAGTGGGCTGAGAAATAGCTAATGGAGTTTAATGCAGATACCTGCAAGGTGTTGCATTTCAGGAAGTCAAACCAAGGTAGAACCTTCAGGGTGAGTAGTAGGGCTCTGGAAACCGTTGTAGGCTAGAGGGATATAGGAAAAGCTGGCACATTGTGCCCTGAAAGTGGCATCACAGATAGATAAGGTAGTAAAGAAAACCTTTGATACATTACCCTTCATTCATCAGGGTATTGAATATAGAAGTTTGGACTTGATATTAGTCATGATGACCGGAACTGTGCACGTCATGCATACTGTGACTGAACTAATATTTAGTAGTATCCTAGCATCACCTCGCTAGACTACCATTCTGTAACGAGGTCAATAAAGACAAGTACTCCCCTCCCATTTCTGTACTTTTTTGATAGCTGCCATGACCCGTTTGATGTCACCCTTCGCACAGCTCCTGGTCTTGACCCACACCGATCTGCCGGACATGGTGTGTGTGTGTGTGTGTGTGTGTGTGTGTGTGTGTGTGTGTGTGTGTGTGTGTGTGTGTGTGTGTGTGTGTGTGTGTGTGTGTGTGTGTGTGTGTGTGTGTGTGTGTGTGTGTGTGTGTGTGTGTGTGTGTGTGTGTGTGTGTGTGTGTGTGTGTGTGTGGCAGAGTCTGTGGGGAAAACGCCAGCACCAAGAGCGAGCGAACGCGCGGACAGATGGACGAAAGCAACGATCATAGAGCGGAAAAGGTGACATTTCGGGTCGAGACCCTTCTGCAGTCAAGGGAAAGGGAAACGGGAGGTATAGGCATATCTATCAGGGATAGTATCAAAACAAAAGATGAAACATTCAAATTAGCCAGAAAAAGCAGCCTACCAGAGGACTGGGAGAAATTCAGTCCAGCAGAGGAGGACAAAGGGCTTAATTAGGAAAGGGAAGATAGATTATGAAAGAAAACTGTCAGGGAACATAAAAACTGACTGCAAAAGTATTTATAGATATGTGAAGAGAAAAAGGTTAGTTAAAACAAATGTAGGTCCCTTGCAGTCAGAAACTGGTGAATTGATCATGGGGAACAAGGACATGGCAGACCAATTGAATAACTATGTTGGTTCTGTCTTAACTAAGGAAGCCATTAATAATCTGCCGGAAATAGCAGGGCACCGGGGATCAAATGAGAAGGAGGAACTGAGTGAAATCCAGGTTAGCCGGGAAGTGGTGTTAGGTAAATTGAATCGATTAAAGGCCGATAAATCCCCAGGGCCAGATAGGCTGCATCCCAGAGTACTTAGGGAAGTAGCCCCAGAAATAGTGGATGCCTTAGTGATAATTTTTCAAAACTCTTTAGATTATGGAGTAGTTCCTGTGGATTGGAGGATAGCTAATGTAACCCCACTTTTTAAAAAGGGAGGGAGAGAGAAAACGGGGAATTACAGCCCAGTCAGTCTAACATCGGTAGTGGGAAAACTGCTAGAGTCAGTTATTAAAGATGGGATAGCAGCACATTTGGAAAGTGGTGAAATCATTTGACAAAGTCAACATGGATTTATGAAAGATAAATTATGTCTGATGAATCTTATAGAATTTTTCGAGGATGTAACTAGTATAGTGGATAAGGGAGAACCTGTGGATGTGTTATATCTGTACTTTCAGAAGGCTTTCGACAAGGTCCCATATAAGAGATTAGTATACAAACTTAAAGCACACAGTATTGGGGGTTCAGTATTGATGTGGATAGAGAACTGGCTGCCAAACAGGAAGCAGAGAGTAGGAGTAAATGGGTCCTTTTCAGAATGGCAGGCAGTGACTAGTGGGGTACCGCAAGGTTCAGTGCTGGGACCCCAGCTATTTACAATATATATTAATGATTTGCACAAGGGAATTGAATGCAACATCTCCAAGTTTGCGGATGACACAAAGCTGGTGGGCAGTGTTCGCTGTGAGGAGGATGCTAGGAGGCTGCAAGGTGACTTGGATAGGTTGGGTGAGTGGGCAAATGCATGGCAGATGCAGTATAATGTGGATAAATGTGAGGTTATCCACTTTGATGGCAAAAACAGGAAAGTATATAATCTGAATGTTGGCCGATTAGGAAAAGGGGAGTTGCAACGAGACCTGGGTGTCATGGTACACCCGTCATTGAAAGTAGGCATGCAAGTACAGCAGGCAGTGAAGAAAGCGAATGTTATGTTGGCATTCATAGCAAAAGGATTTGAGTACAAGAGCAGGGAGGTTCTACTGCAGTTGTACAGGGTCTTGGTGAGGCCACACTTGGAGTATTGCGTACAGTTTTGGTCTCCTAATCTGAGGAAAGACATTCTTGCCATAGAGGGAGTACAGAGAAGGTTCACCAGACTGATTCCTGGGATGGCAGGACTTCCATATGAAGAAAGACTGGATAGACTCGGCTTGTACTCGCTGGAATTTAGAAGATTGAGGTGGGATCTTATAGAGACTTACATAATTCTTAAGGGGTTGGACAGGCTAGATGCAGGAAGATTGTTCTCGATGTTGGGGAAGTCCAGGACAAGGGGTTACAGTTTAAGGATAAGGGGGAATTCCTTTAGGACCGAAATGAGGAAAACATTCTTTACACAGAGAGTGGTGAGTCTCTGGAATTCTCTTCCACAGAAGGTAGTTGAGGCCAGTTCATTGGCTATATTTAAGAGGGAGTTAGATGTGGCCCTTGTGGCTAAAGGGAACAGGGGGTATGGAGAAAAGGCAGGTACAGGATATCGAGTTAGATGATCAGCCATGATCATATTGAATGGCGGTGCAGGCTCGAAGGGCCGAATGGCCTACTCCTGCACCTATTTTCTATGTTTCTATGTTTCCATTCATTTGTCCTTAGTACCGTCTATCTGTGGCATCTGCCGTGAGTCATAAAAAATAAAAATAAAAACAGTAACAATTCAATTTCCCCAAGGCTTCATAGTCTCCTTAATTCTGAATTACTGAATGGGTGGGGGGTGAAAATTAATGGAAGTTGGAGAGATGGTGGGAAACGGGAGTACAGGGAAAAGTTGAATCAGTTGTCATCTTTTTGAAAGACAACACTTGTTCAAGGGACCAATTGGGGATGAGTTCCTTTCACAGCGTGTGGACAGTCTGTGCCAGGGGTAAAGTTGCGGGGAGAGCAGGAGTGTTGAGAAGGAGGGGGCCGGGGATACTGCCAGTAACTCACTCACTCACCGCTGCCGCAGCTCTCCGGGCACGAACCATGCACTGTAGCCGGGGATAGAAGCAGCTCGGGGAGCTGCGAGCGGCCGCCGGGACCCGACAGCAGAACTGGCCGCCACCTCAGCGCCTTCTGCCGGTCTGCACACTTCTGGCAGTGCTCTCCGTCTGAACACCTCTCACCTGCCACTCGCTCATGTCAGCCGCTTCCTACAAATCCTTAAATTCCCACAGCCGAGTAACCTCAATCGCGCTGTCGGAATTTAAAACCCCTGTCTCACGGTGCGAGTTGACCCACGAGTGACCCCGAGTTTTCACTCGCCGTAATCCTGTACAATCAACGTAGCGGGAACGTCGGAACTTGTGCGAGCAACTTAGCGACTCGTGGCGCTAACGGCAGGTACCCGTGAGACTTGTTAACTCGTGAAAAAAATCAAACATGTTTTATATTTTTCACAAGTCAAATTTACTGTTCAAGTTAAAAATGGAAACATTTAAACTCGTTGTAATAACGTAGTGGCCCGTGCGTTTACCTTAGTGACTCGTGAGTCTACCGTGGGCACTCTTTAAATTATTTCATTGCCATTCACCCTCGAGTCTTAATCAGAAAATTTAATTCACCCTCGACTAAATTTTCTTTGTTTTTTTGGTAATTTTCGTCTTATTTTCCCTTGTGTACAATTTTATATATAATGTATTTTTGTCACATGAGCAAAATACATGAATGAACTCATTTCGTAAGTGTTTTTATTCAGCTTTTTTAACATCCTAAAAATATGTTAAACATTTTTTTCACTCCTAGTTTTTTTAATTACCACTGGAGTTGAAAAATCATTCCATTAGAATGATTTTAAAAAAAACATTCCAACGTCTAAACACTGGGCTTCAGCCCTATCCTACCCTTTCGGGCTTTGATTACTGCAGTTATTTCTTGGAAAATTAGCTATAAAAACCATGGAGTGTGTGATTTAATATATTTTTCTCCAACTAATATCTTTCTATATCCCTCCCCGAAAGCTCACAAAACCACCAAATATCAACTTTGGTAGCTACATTTCTACACAAAATAAAGTTACAGTTCACCAGTTGCATACGGCGATCCTCCAGTATTGCCATTTATAAATGTGTGATCACACTAGCTCGTCTGGTCTTCCCTAAACAGTTATATTACAGTTAATTTGTGAAATTGGAAAACCATACGTATAGATAAAAAAATATATCAGTTCCAGCTCCACTGCCATTAAACCCAATGAGCTTACTAACCACTTTAATGGCAATGTCTTTTTTTAAGTATAGAAAACAAAATCTGGATAAATTATGTCATTCACCCTTCACCCACCCCTCTAGTTTCATTAACTCCATAAAATAATTTCATTCGCGCTTGGGTGAACCATTCACCAGTTTAAGAAGCACATTTAGCGCATTGCATCTGTAAAGTGAAATCAGACTTCAGGAAGGGTGTCCGAACTTCCGGACAGCAACGGGCCGTGCGTCGCTGCTTTCTGACATGAATCAATGAACGTTGGATTTTCCTGATGCGTAGATTTACAACCAATAGCGAAGACAAGATCACAAGTTTCCTGATTTACAGCCTGTAAACGATCACAACCATCGCTCGGTCACAGCGAACTAACATCATCAGCGTGAATAGAGTATTCACAAAGGGATTATTTTCCTCTTCCAAGTATATTCTATAAATCGATTGCTGGGTTTTCTCCGCTCTATCTTTCGCTCAGGCGCCTTTCCTCCCCTTCCATCAGTTTACGATTCACTTCTCTCCACTATCTTTCCTCTCAGACCACATTCTCGCTCTTTTTTAACTCAGCGGGCAGGCAGCATCTCTGGAGAGAAGGAATTGGTGACGGGGTGACATTGTGCTGTTTGATCGCCCCCTGTCAGCTCCAGCTTTTTGTGTCTATCTTCAGTTTAAACCAGCATCTGCAGGCAGTTCCTATCCTACACTTTATTCCTTTCTTGGCGTCTTCTGGGCAAATGTTGCCTTCTACACAAAGAGTCTTGGATGATATTGTTTGTGTGTGTGTGAGAGAGAGAGAGAGAGCGAGAGAGAGAGAGAGAGAGAATTAATGTGTGTGTGAATAGGCATATTTTAGGAGATGCCGCGGTTTACATTGGCGTTGCCCTCTTGAGATTCCTTTGTGGCGGAGAGCGTTGACCGGTAACCCTGGGTCTTGCGGTCCGGCCAAGAGGAGGTGATGTGGACACGGTTTCAGTTAAAGTTCTAGAGGAACATTGCTTCCGATCGATGTCTCTTATGCACTCCTCAGAAGAACTGAGTGCGCTCTTCACCATTATGGCTCCCAGCCTACAGGTTACTGATCTGAACAACTAACTTCTTCCCTATTTCTCCTCCAACACCCCCCCTCCCCCCCCCCCTATTTCCCTCTCCTCCTCGGCGCTCTTGTTCACTCACACCTTCCCTCCCTCCCTCCCTCTCGCAGGGCTTGGTTCAAAGGGGGCAACGAGCCAAGCGGTACCCTGTACCCTTTCTGTACCCTTTCTGAAAACGAGCGCAAAGAGAAAAAAAAAGTTTTGTCAAGGGCTCTAAACTTCGTTTAAAATAAGTAAATGCGACCTTGGCTAATAATTAAAAAATAAATCCTTATACAAAACCAACACCCTACAAACGCTTTGTCTCTCACTCTGCCTGTTGTCTTGTGGGGAGTGTGTGTCGGAGAGAGGGGGTGTGGGTGTGGAGGGGACCCGATGTGAATGTTACCACTATAGGATGGCGAGGTTGGGCTCTGAGCTGCAGTGAGAGAGAAAGCAGAGAGAGGGGAGAGAGAGAGAGAGAGAGAGAGAGAGAGGTCGTGTTTTCTTCTCAGCTCTGCAGTTGAGAAGGATTGAAGCAGCCTTTCAAGGATTTTGCCGTCGAAGAGGGCACAGACACAGGGGGGCTTCATAGTTTAACTTATCGTTGGGCTGTTGAAGCTTTCCTCTGGTCTGGGAAGCCTCCACCAGTGTGAAAGTTCCTGAGTTTCTCCACATTGTCGAGGGTGCGGTTGTCGTTGGCGGACTGCCAAGAGTGCCTGTGATCGTGGGTATGAAGTTTTGCGGTGTCTTTGTCGTTTTTAGCGCCGTTTCTCTGCCCTAAAGTCATTTTGCTCAGTGCGGCTGCCTGGCTTAATGTGAAGAAGGTACTTTTGCTTCCAGCGAGACTGGGATAGAGCTTCCCAAAAGCTGCTCTTGGCTGTGGACGAACCTGGGGACTTTCCTGCTTCAGCTGGAGGTTTCTGTTTTCTGCTGCCTGTCTTTGACTGTGACTGTCTCTGGGACTTAACTTGGAGCTGTGCTGCTGGGGTGCCTGGAGCTGGATTGTGCCTCTGTTAGGATGGCGATGGAAGGGGCGCGGCCGAAGGTCCGGACCTACGCAGCGTTGGCATCAGTGGCGGGTACGAGGCTATCTGAGCTTGAGCCTCATGTTGACTTGGATGGGGACAGTTTTGGTATCTCTGTTCAAACTGGGCCTATGATGTCTAGGGGGGCAATTACGAAGGCCATGAATGATCTTCTTGGGAGGGGGGCTATTGTCTCTTCCGAGCTCGAAAGAGGAAAGGTTGAGATGATACTCAAGACCCGGGAGTGTGTGGCCCGAGCGTTGGAGATGGGGATCTCAGTGGGGGGGGTCCACATACAGGTAGATCCGTGGGTATCTAGGGTGAGACCGGTTCTCCTGCGGAGCTGCCCCACATATATTTCGGATGCATTACTTATTCCACACCTGTCCAAGTTCGGGGAGGTGCGGTCTAATTGCTTTAGGCTCTTGCATCCCGGGGGGGACCCGGAGGAAAAAGGGGTCTTCAGTTTCAAGAGGAGGGTGTTCATGAAGGTGGGTGAGGGGGATGGTGCTGAGGGGAGTTTTGAGGTGGTGTATAAGGGTATCCCCAGAACCGTGCGTTGGAGTTGGGGAAAGGCATGGTGTCATGCGTGCGGCGAATTTGGACATCTCCGTAGGGAGTGTCTTATTCGCGGGGTCACTGCTAGAAGTTCTAGCGCAGTGGCCCAGGAATGCACCGCTGGCCCATCTGGGGTGGCTTGTCAAACCTCAGTGGCGCGGGGTGGTACTGCTGACCCGGCTAGGGCTGCCAGCTCTGCCTTGGTGATCCGGGGCGGCAGTGATAATCCTTCCGGGTCCGCAGGTTCCGCTTTGGGGACCCTGGGCAGCGAAAGCCCACGCCCCCCGCGTCCTGCGCCTGTGGCGGCGGATGAAGGTGGGGCACAGGATGAGGGGAGAGGAGAGGGGGGGATTTTGGAGAAGCAGGGGAAGAACATCAAGAAGAAGGAGAGGCAAAGGGCCGCCCGAGCGAAGAAAATGCAATCGAGTGTGCACCTGCCGAGTTCTGTGACCACCCGAGGGGCGCCTGGCAGCTCCAGTGAGGTGCAGATTGCACCTGCTGGGGCCCAGCAAGGAGTTGAGGTGGTTCAGAAGGGGGCAGGGGAGCCAAAACGTGCGGGTGGCAAAGTGGATGAGGGTAATATGGAGGCGGATGACCCTTCCTTTATGGAGGTTACCGTACCTCCGCATGCTAGCGGGACAAAAAGGAGGCATTTGCCTGGTGAAGATGAGCAAGGGCGTTGGTCCAAAGCTAGGGGGATGTCTTTCTCCGGGCTTTCCACCACTGATGTGGCTGAAAGTGGTCTTGACCTGGTGTCTTCTGGGTCGGTGGTTGGGCCTTCTTTTCATGGATCTACAGCAGGTGTCACAGGACCAGGTGCTGAGGTTGATTCCGGTGGAGTTGTGTCCTCTGGGCGGGAGCTTGTCCCTTCATCTCAGGGGCCCTCCGAGGGAGTTATCTCATCGGATGTTGAGGTTAGCTCCCTTGGGTGTGTGCCCTCTGGGTCAGACGAGGTCCCCTTGTTTCAGAGGCCTACTGAGGGTGCTAGCACGCTAGTTGACGTGGTTGGCTCCCCTGGTAGTGTGCCCTCTGTGACGGGGGATTTGCAGAGTCAGCCCGAGGGGGGAGGTTCGGGGGTATTGTCGTTCAAGTCTGTGCTCCATATCAGTGCCAGTGGAGGTGCTGGGGGGCGTGATCCTCACCGGATGAATTGTCTGGGGAGAGTTTAAAAGCAGGTGGTGATTCTCGGGGTGATGCCTGTGGAGAGGGCACTCTAGATGATGTGAAGGTCGGGGCTGTTTTGGGTCGTGATCCTCTTTCAGACTCCGAGGGTGCCAGTGCACCACAGGCCCTGGGGATGCTTCTTGTTTTTGCTTCCCCAGGCCCAGACGTGGAGGGTGATGGTAGCGTGCAGAAGCCCAGCCATTCAGTGGGCTGCGTGTTTCAGTCAGGGGTGTCGGGACCCTCCCCCGGCATTGATCCTGGGGGTGGTGTCGTGGCTGAGGAGGGGGAGAGCGATGCGGCCAGTGTGTGTAGCACAGATAACGATTTGTCAGAGAGTTCTGGTCTTTTTGAGCTTGTTGATTCAGGTGCGAGCGGGTTGGCTGCGCGCCCAGGCTCCAAGGCCGTGTCTCAGGCAAATGTTATCCTTGAGGTGCGAGAGTTTCTAAAAACAAGCCGTTCCATCAAAACAAGATGGGATGCTGCTCAAAGACGGTGGGGGGACTGTCTAGATTTGATTAAGTCTCGAGGCTATCCTTGGCAACAAGGATAGTGGTCTTCCTGACTCTGAGAAGAGACAGTTTGGGGTTTTTTTTGGAGTTCCTCAGAAGAGGAGTTCTTGAGTCTACGCAGAGTGTGAGGATCTCAATCTAGTGTGCCTACACATTCACAGTAGTTACATTAAATTTAAATGGGAGTAGAGCGAGTTTTCGTAGATTTCAGCTCTTATCAGCCCTAAGAGAGGGGAAATTTGCGGTGTGTTTTCTGCAAGAGACACATACCGCTGTTAGTGACGAACCCACCTGGCGACTGGAGTGGGAAGGGGGGGTCTATATGAGCCATCTCAGCTCGACTTCGAGTGGGGTGGCTTTTCTGTTGGCCCCAAATTTTCTGCCAAGCGTTTTAAAAGTGGAGGAAGTGGTGCCAGGACGTTTGCTCCATCTGGCCGTGAGCCTGGATGGCATGCCGTTGCATGCCTAGCTCCGGCACGATGCAGGCCGGCCTACTTCAGGAGGTGAATGCTCTGTTGGGCACTATTGATAGGGGAGAGTGTGTCTTCCTTGGTGGGGACTTTAATTGCACACTTGAGGTGCGGGACCGTTCTGGTACTCAGTGTGCGCCTGCTGTAGCAAAGAAGCTGAGAGGGTTGATTGACTCCTTTGAGTTGGTTGATGCTTGGAGGGACCTTCACCCGGATTCCACTGCTTTTTCGCGGAGGTCTGAGGGTGGTGGTTCCCGCATTGATCGGTTTTATATTTCCCGAGCGTTTGTTTCCCGTGTCTCAGCGGCCTCAATGCGGCTGGTGCCGTGCTCGGACCACTGTCTGGTGCGTGTGGATTTTAATCCAGCGTGCGCTCGGGCTGGGTCTGCGTACTGGCACTTTAACAACAGGCTGCTGGAGGATCGGTGTTTCCGGGAGTCATTCACTCAGTTTTGGGTGAAGTGGAGAGATAGGCAGAGGTGCTTCTCTTCCCTTAGGCAGTGGTGGGATGTGGGTAAAGCTCACATCCGTCTCTTTTGTAAGGAATATACATGGGGGTCGACTGGAAGGCGGGACTCAGTGGTCGAGAGGCTTGAGAGGGAGATACTGGACGCTGAGTCTCGCCTGGGTCAGTTTGGTGAAGACTCCAGCGAATGGGGAGAGTTTCAGAGGAAGAAGGAGGTTTTGAGGAGTCTGCTGCTTGAGCGGTCCCGAGGCGCTTATGTGAGGTCTCGGGTCCAGATGCTGCACGATCTGGACCGAGCGTCGCCTTTCTTTTTCTCTCTGGAGAAGGGGCGGGGAGCTCGAAAACAGCTCGTGGATTTGCTTGCAGATGACGGCTCCTCTGCCACTGATCCAGAGAGGATCAATGCCTTGGTTAGGTCCTTTTATGGGTCCCTGTTCTCTGCGGATGGATTCAGCGTGGAGGCTCAGCAAGATCTGTGGGAGGGTCTACCGACTGTAGATAGGGAGGAGGCTGATCTTCTTGATGGCCCCTTATCTTTGGAGGAGTTGACTCGCGCCTTGCATCAGCTCAGGAGGGGTAAGTCCCCCGGGCTGGATGGGTTGACGGTGGAGTTTGTTAGAGCTTTCTGGGATATCCTAGGGGATGACTACATGTTGGTTCTGGGGGAGAGCCTGGCGACTGGAGTGATGCCTCTCTCGTGGCGTAGGACGGTTGTTGTCTTGCTACCTAAGAAGGGCGAACTCCGTTTGTTGAAGAACTGGCGTCCAGTCTCTCTCCTATGCACAGAATATAAAATTTTTGCTCGGGCAATGGCAAATCGCCTGGGCTCCGTGCTGCATCAACTGATTCATCCTGACCAATCTTATACAGTCCCTGGCCGGTCCATCCAGGATAACATCCACCTGGTTAGGGACCTGATTCATTCAGTCCAGGGTACTGGTGAGTCAGCTGCTTTTCTGTCTCTTGATCAGGAGAAGGCTTTTGATAGGGTTGAGCATGAATACCTATTTGGGACGTTGCAAGCGTTTGGGTTTGGACCGCTTTTCGTGGCCCGGGTCCGGCTTTTGTACGCTGCTGCGGAGTGCCTTGTGAAGGTTAATGGCGCGTTGTTGTCTCCTTTTCATTTTGGGAGGGGGGTCCGCCAGGGGTGCCCTATGTCGGGCCAGTTGTACTCGGTCTGTGTGGAGCCGTTCCTGTGTCTTCTTCGGAGGAGGTTGACAGGCCTGGCCCTACCTGGCCCCGCGGGTTGAGGTGATTCTATCGGCGTATGCCGATGATGTACTTCTTATGTTCACTGATCCTGGTGACCTGTGGAGGATGCGTGACTGCCAGGAGATTTTCTCGGCTGCATCTTCTGCTAGGATTAACTGGAGTAAGTGCTCTGGACTTTTAGTGGGTCAGTGGCAGGTAGACTCCCTGCCGGAGGAGATGGCATTGTATGCGTAGAGCACCACGCACCTCCTCTATCTGGGGGTGTACCTGAGCCCCACTGAGGATGCTTGGCCGGCAAACTGGCAGGAGTTGGAGATGAAAGTAGTTGCCCGGCTGGGGCGCTGGTCAGGCCTGCTTGGAGTTCTCTCCTTTCGGGGGAGGGTGCTGGTTATAAACCAGCTGGTGGCCTCCATGTTATGGTACCGGCTGGCTACTCTTGTCCCACCCTCTATATTTGTAACTGCTTTACAGAAGAAGCTGGTAGATTTCTTTTGGGGAAATAGGAAGCACTGGATTTCCGCGGCGGTCCTGAGTCTCCCGTTAGAGGAGGGCGGCCAGTCCTTGGTATGCGTGCGTACCCAGGTGGCGGCTCTCCGTCTCAGGACTCTGCGGAGATACATGTATGTAGAGAACCCTCCCAGATGGCACGCTCTGGCCATGTATTTTTTCCGTCAGGGTCGTTGCCTAAGGGGGGTCTCACGGCTCCCGATGGCGGGCATCAGTCGACTCGCTCTAAGGGGCTTGCCTGTCTTCTACAGGGATGTGCTAAGAGTGAGGAATTTGGCTGTTTTCAGCCAGAGTGTTGTTCCACGAGGAGAGGGGGATGTTGTGGCTGCTGGTGTGGCTGGTCCTCATCCTGTCATGGTGGGTGTCGAGGAGAGGCGCGAGCCTAGAGTGGTTCAGATAGAGCTTACCCCCGCTCCGTCAGATCTGCTCATCAGGCCTAGGCTCCGGGATATTTCTCGGCCTCCGGCTCCACATAATCTGAGCTGCCTTTCTGAGATGACCAGCATGCCATTTCATGAGGCGAAGAGACGCGCACTGTATAGGATGCTCCTGCACATTCTGAACCACCGTGCCTTCGTCTCCCGTCCTGACTCACCATGGAGGACGGTGTTACCATCCGAAGGCGGCGGGGGGCCCCAGTGGGGGTCCTTCTATAAGGGAGTTGTACCCCTTTATATTGGGGACCTGGGGTGGAGAGTGCTGCATGGAGCGGTGGTTTGTAATAAACTTTTGAGTCGGTTCACGGGCTCGTCTGCCGCATGTATTTTCTGCGGAGAGGAGGAGACCGTGTTCCATGTGTATATGGAGTGTGAGAGGCTACTGCCCCTGTACCAATATCTGAAGGGGTTGGTCCTCAAGTTTTGGCTGCATTTTAGCCCCACAATCCTGGTGTTCGGACACAAGGCAGGGAGTGGGGAGAGCCGAGTGTGGGGGGGGGACTTACCTGTCGGTTTGCTCCTCGGCCTGGCTAAGATGGCCATTCGTGGGTCCAGGCAGCGGGCGGTCGACGGTCAGGCGAGAGTCGGCTGCCTGCCCCTCTTTCGGGCCTACGTTCGTGCACGTGTGTCCCTGGAGAGGGAACACGCGGTGTCCACGGGGACTCTGGAGGCCTTCCGCTGGTCACGGCGTGGGGTTGAGGCTATTATAAATAATGATTGTACTGTTGTACTACAATGATCTGTTCGTTATAGTGCAATTTTGATAATGTTTTGATGGTTTGTATTATATGATTGTGTTGAATAAAGTTTTTGAAAAGAAAAAAAAAAGAGTGCATGTGCGCGTCAGCAGCAAAGTTATATATAACGGGCTTGTACGCGGTGGCAAGAGAGGTTTCCTTTGTTCTCGTCCGGGGCTTGAGAGAGATTGGAGAGAATTAACCCTCCCTCGCACACCACTCCTAACCCAAGAGCCTTGTCACCCCAGACAGTTTAATGACGCCCCCCCCCTTCCCCCTCCCCAACCTCCCTCCACCTCAACTCACGCCTGGGCACCAAAGCAGCTCAGGAGGCAAACCATGAGCTCCGTCTCCCAACAATCTGATGTGAAAGAACAGTTATTAAAACATACCTTCATTCACAGTTGGCTCAAGAGTAACGGGAGAGGAACTTGCTAACTCGGGAGAGGAACTTGGAACATCGCAGCGATGACATACCCGTGGGCACTCGGTTAAACACTTGAACATAAACGTGAAATCTGGTACACAACCACGAGTCTGTTTTCTTTCTTTCTTTCACTTGAGGTCACGCGTGGGTGGACTCGCACCGTGAGACATGCGGGGCATGAGTGAGGCCAGCGAGCGGCAGGAGAGAGGTTTTGCACGCCTCCGTGCAAGGAGCGTCGCAAGTGGCATTATCCCGATCCCCCTCCTTCACAACATTCGTGCCCTCCCTGCAACTTTACCCCGGGCACAGACTCCCCAAACGCTGTGAAAGGAGCTCTCCCCCCCACCCCCACACCCCGGGAAATACGGTATTACAGCTGCCTTCAGCTCTGCTTGAAACTGACGGACAGACCTGCAGACGGACGGGCGGACGGACAGTTGCACAGAGCTTCCCGTGTTACAAGCGCTGCGGATGAAGGGCACGGAGAATTATGCCTACCTAAGAGATCAGTGCCTTACATAGGCATAATTCTCCCATGCCTTTACTATTTATATTTAGTAATGACTATGTTCTAATTTTAGTCAGGGTAGACAGTGCCCACCTTGCCTACCCTGACGGCACGTGCCTGGTCTATCTCTCTTGCTCCTCTTCCCCTGACTCAGTCTGAAGAAGGGTCTCGGTCTCGACCCGAAATGTCACCTACTCCGCTCTATGATCGTTGCTTTTGTCCGTCTGTCCGCTCGTTCACTCGTCCTTGGATTAAGTAGCGCAGGGTAAAGCTGCGAATTCACACACAGAGTGGAAACTGGAAACTGGGAACTGGAAACCAGGGGAACGCCGCCCCCCTGCGTACCCCCCACCCCCCACCCCCCCCCCACCACCACATTTCCATCACTGCCATACACTAACAATATTCCACACACACCAGGGCCTGTTTATAATTTTTCTCAAGCGAAATAATGTACAAACCTGTCCGTCTTTGGAGTGTTGGAGGAAACTGGAGATCCCAGAGAAATTCCCGGAGACGTACAAAGTCTGTACAGACATCACCCAGGGTCAGGATTGAACCCGCGTCTGTGATGCTGTGAGGCAGCAACTCTACCGCTGGGCCACGTCTTGTCCTGGACTTCTGCACCGCACCTCCTTATATCATTTATTTCATGTAATCAAGAGTTAGATATGATATGATGAACCACACCTCACCAATATGTTGTACTTACCAAATGGTCCTTGGATACTGTACTCGGGACTCCGCGACTATTCCTTTTGTGCGTTCAGCTAGTCCCACTGGATGCTGCTGCGCCCGCTGAGTTTCTCCAGCCTTTCGTGTCCCCACTATTTATACATTCAGTTGCAGACGGCCAACAAGAAAAACATTTGCAACGATACACAGTATCAGTGACGAAATTATCACTGATAGGGCAGAGCAAATGTGAAATAGAGCTGCCTTTCCAGGAGTTGGGTTCACTTACGGGAAAACGAAAGCCTGGCGTGGGACCACCACGCCTCTGGTCATGTTGACGTTACTCAGGGCTGCCAACATTGGTTGAGAGTTGGGAGTGAGAAATAGCGAGCCCGAGCCCGAGGGAGCGTAGCGACGGTGGGGGGGGGGGGGGGGGGGAGTGTGTGTTTAACCCAAATTATGGATAACAAAGGGTACACAAAAGGCTGGAGAAACTCAGCGGGTGCAGCAGCATCTAAGGAGCGAAGGAGATAGGCGACGTTTCGGGTCGAGACCCTTCTTCAGACCTTGTTATGGATAACAATATTTGCTACATATTGGATTCCTTGTTATCTAACATGCTGGTCACTTTGTCAAAGAAGTCATCAATTGGTTGAACACAATTCCCATCCATAAAATTTTACTCACTCAGCTATATAAGTATTCCGATACCATTTCTTTCATTTTCGTAACAAACTGTCCTGAAGTCATCAGGCTAATTACAAATCAATAACATTAGCCAACTCCGACACATGATGCACTGAGCATTGGGATCCAAACATCACGGACAACTGGCCTCAGTTCCCCACTCACATCTGGCAGTGTTCTCCATCTGAACCAGGGACCGCAGAGCATTTTTGAAAGTGGGGAGGCTGAGCGATCACTGATCACTGGCCTTGGGGGTACCCGGTGAGGGAGTGGAGCAACCGAGTGGGGAGAGGGTGTGGAAGAGGGGTGTTCCTCCTCCCAGGGTAGGAACCATTTGAAATTTGATGTATTAAAATCATGTTTTAGTAGAAGTATGATTTCAATGTTTTTTGTATGAAGTATTTTGAAGAGGTAACTTTTTAAGGGGTAACTTTTTCCACACAAAGGGTGGTGGGTGTTTGGAACAAGCTGCCAGAGGAGGTAGTTGAGGCAGGGACCATCCCAACATTTAAGAAACAGTTAGACTGATACATGGATAGGACAGGTTTGGATGTATGGACCAAAAGCATGTAGGGTAGCTGGGACATGTTGGCGGGTGTGGGCAAGTTGCGCTGATGGGCCTGTTTTCACACTGTATCACTCTATGACCACATTATACTGCCACCATGCATGAATGCTTCAAAATCAAGTAATCGAGTTTTATTGCCATATACTCAAGCATAGAAACGTAGAAAATAGGTGCAGGAATAGGCCATTCGGCCCTTCGAGCCAGCACTGCTATTGAATATGAACATGGCTATTCATCTAGAATCAGTGCCTCTTTCCTGTTTTTTACCCCTATCCCTTGATTTTGTTATCTAAATGTAACTCTCTCTTGAAAACATCCAGTGAATTGGCCTGCACTATCTTCTATGGCAGAGAATTCCACAGATTCACAACTCTCTGTGTGAAGAAAGTTTGTCCTCATCTCAGTCTTAACTGCCCCCCCCTTTATTCTTAAACTGTGACCGCTGGTTCTGAATTCCCCAACATCGGGAACATTTTTCCTGCAGTTACAGTAAGTGAAAATCTAGCAGGCAAGCAGGATGCTTTCTCCAACCACCCCCATTTGAAGTCCGCTATCTTCCACCGTTTCTACCCAGTGCTTGGTACTTACTTCCAGCAGCCACTGGTTGTCCTCCAGGATGCACCGAGCCGCAGCCTGATCCATGCCGGTCACCTGGGTGAATTTGGCACAGAGACTCTCACGGCAGCGGCGCAACGGTTCCGACGCCACCCACAGCCCAGGACTCTTGCACGGAGGCTGCTCCATGGCCGGAGCTGCAGTGAGGGACTCGCCAGCCCAGCAAACACTCACTAGCCCCGCTCCCTGTCTGCATCTGGCCCCGTCGCTGCTTCTGCTTCCAACTCCCATGGCCCATGCAGTTGATATGAGTTTTGAAATTTTTGTTGATCACAGAATTTCTCGCGACGCCCGATGAGTCTTAATCCACATTTGTCTTGCCCATTTGTCTTGTTGACCTAATTTACCCACAACCACTTTGCCCCACCAATGGCTCCCCCCAGGAGAGTCTTGCCTCGGGCCACTTGCCTCAGAACAATCTTGCCTTTTGCAGTCTTCCCCACCACTCTTGCCCCTTGACCATCTTATTCTATTACAGTGTTGATCACCACTGTCCTGCCCCATCACTGCGACTCCATGGTCCACTCTTCTGTCCCAACCTCTCTCTCCCCTTCTAACTGTGCTTTCTCTTGCAACTGCAGGCAGTGTAACAATGTCCTTTCACCTCTTCCCTTCAAACATACAGGACCACAGTTACCTTCCCGGTGACGTAGACATTTACTTGTACATTTTCCATTCTACTGCACTGCGTTCATTGATCAGTTTGATCGGCTCTGCATTGGGAAAACCAAACACAGATTGGGAGACCGCTTTGCAGATCATCTGTGTTTGATCTTAGGGTGCTTTGTGCTAGAAATAGTGTAGAACGAGTGTATCGGGGTGCTAGATGGACAGAGCAAACATGGCGGGCCGAAGGGCCTGCTGCTGTACTTAATGCTCTTCTGACTCTAGACTTGTACATCCCACCCCAGTGGCAACACTAGCATCACCCTATTGTAAATATTATTTTTGTCCTACGCATCCCTCGTGATCTCTCAGCAACTTGCCGCTAATGTACTTTCTCTCCTTCCCTGTTATGAGGGAGATCTTCAATCTGAAACGTTAACTGTTATCTCGACAGATGCTATCTGTCGGCAGGAAATGGTGTTGGGTAGACTCATTGGACTGAAAGCTGATGAATCCCCAGGGCCTGATGGTCTGCATCCCAGGGTACGTAAGGAAGTGGCTCTAGAAATCGTGGATGCATTGGTGATAAATTTCCAATGCTCTATAGATTCAGGATCAGTTCCTGTGGATTGGAGGGTAGCTAATGTTATCCCACTTTTTAAGAAAGGCGTAAGAGAGAAAACCGGGAATTATAGACCAGTTAGCCTGACATCGGTAGTGGGGAAGATGCTGGAATCAATTATAAAAGATGAAATAGCCACACATTTGGATAGCAGTAACAGGATCATTCCGAATCAGCATGGATTTACGAAGGGGAAATTATGCTTGACTAATCCTCTGGAATTTTTTGAGGATGTAATGGAAATGGACAAGGGAGAGCCAGTGGATGTGGTGTACCTGGACTTTCAGAAAGCATTTGATAAGGTCCCACATAGGAGATTAGTGGACAAAATTGGGGCACGTGGTATTGGGGGTAGAGTGCTGACATGGATAGAGAAGTGGTTGGCAGACAGGAAACAAAGAGTAGGGATTAATGGGTCACTTTCAGAATGGCAGGCAGTGACTAGTGGGGTACCGCAAGGCTCGGTGCTGGGACTGCAGCTATTTACAATATACATCAATGATTTAGATGAAGGGATTCAAAGTAACATTAGCAAATTTGCAGATGACACAATAGACAATACACAATAGACGCAGGAGTAGGCCATTTGGCCCTTCGAGCCAGCACCGCCATTCAATGCGATCATGGCTGATCATCCCGAATCAGTGCCCCGTTCCTGCCTTCTGGAAAGTCAGCGGCCCGCGGCTTGAAAGTCATCGCCGCCAGCGGCTGGAAGCTCCGCAGACCACAGCTCCATGGTGTCAAAGGCGGCAGTCCCACACTCCGGAACTTCAACACGGTGACCCCGGTAAGGCATCGTTCACTCTGCAATGGAATCCAGTGCTGCGCCCCCGCCGCTGAATCTGAGGCTCTGGCCGGACTCTGGCAGCAAAGGCCGCGCCAATCGCCAATCGCCAATCTCCAATCACCAATCCAGGTTGTAGGCCGCGGGGGGGGGGGGGGGGGGGGGGGGGCGAAGATGCAGCTCGGAGGATAGTCGCATCCTCGACCAGGACGTGACCAAGAAAGCAGGTTCCCCCTCCCCTCCCCCCACATAAAAAAGACTAAAATCTCCAGAACCAAACTTTAAAACAGACTAAAAATAACAAAAAGAATGTAAGGATGGACAGCTGCAGGCTGGGCAGCCACACTAGATGGCGCCACCACTCGACAAGTGTGTGGGGAGATCAAGTTGTGTTCGGATAGGATAAAGTTACGATGGGGGTTTGAGTGTAGAGTAGGTGGGTAGACAGACCTGGTCCCCTGTATCCCTGCATTAGTAGAAAAACACAAAAATAATTTTGCAATTGTTTTCTCTGCGATACTTGTTGATTATTTATTGTAGCATTTCTTTGAAGGCAGCGAGACATACATTTAGTGGTCTATTTTCATGTTGGAAGCAAGCATAATTTGCAGACTTTATACACTTTTATTCACAGCGTTTTGTTCAAACCTTACTGAACCAAACTCTTGAACTGCGCAAGGGACTAAGTTGCTCGTCGGGTACTCCCCTTACCGGCCCACCCTTGCTATTGCCCTAAACCACTTACTATTGAATCTACCCCCAGTGGCAATGACCTTGTTAAGTATTCAAATACAGCAGGTGGGCTTCTATGGGGTCCACAAAATTATTACACCAGTCTAGTAAGACTCAAGAGGACCCAGTCAGCCCATTTCCAATCTCTTTGGTCTGAACTGATATTAAGGCAGCCCTCTTGAAGATTGTCATGGGTTTATATAAGCTCATGGAGGAGGGATCATCAAAACCACTATCTCTACCTGGCCCCAACCGGCTGGGGGCTTCATTGATAAGTCCACACCCACCCCTCCCCACGCCATCTCCTGACACCCAGTCCTTGGGATTTTAGAACCAAGGCCTGGTCTGGGACACAACTACCTCACTGATACAGCAGGGGGCATCAAAGGCAAGCTCACTGGGACCAACAATTGGACCGTGTTCAGAAGATCATTCCCCAATCCACAGACTACCCAGGGATGTGGGTGTGCCTTTTGCAGTTTTAGTAAGCATATCATTTTTTTTTTTTTAAAGAAGACAATGTGCATGTTCAATTTATCCCACTCACACTTTCTCTCCGGCCCATACAGACGCAAGAAGCCACAGTGCTGCATCAAGGACTGTACTCACCCCAGCCTTGGCTGGGATTATCATCTGGTTTCCGAGAACTAACTTTCATTCTCAGGGTGTGGGGTCATCAGTGGAGCACGGGGATATCACAAGCTCATGAAAGGCACCATAGAGGCAGGATAGGAGCAGAATTAGGCCATTCAGCCCATCAAGTGTACTAAGCCATTCAATCGTGGCTGATCTATCTTTCCATCGCAACCCCATTCTCCCACCATCCCCATAACCCCTGACCCTCTGACAATCAGCACCTTATAAATACCCAATGACGTGGCCTCCATATTAGTTTAGGTAGATATTGCTGTTACTACATAATTACAAGGTCAATATCAAAGCACAGCCTTGCATCGATGGCACCTTTCATCAACTTGTAATATCCTTGTTCTCCACTGATGACCCCATGGGGTGGAGGGAACTACTTGGGTCGAGCAAAAGCCAAGTGGCCTTGTAATCGGCAAAATTTAATGTGTGCCTTCCACACCCTGTCTTCAGACTATGAGGAGACTGCTGGACAATTGGCTGGGAGGATCATGACAATCACGATCTATTGGCTCACTGCCAGTGGCACGGCATCTTGCAGAGTTGAGCTGATGCGTTCGATCCTCTGTTGAATTTGTCCCTCAAACTCCGCCTTGTTTTTAAGCACCAGCTCCTTGATGGCCTCCACAGCGACTGTGTAACTTTCTTGGAGCTTGCTGCGCTTTACATTAAACAGAGGGTCCGAGGGACTCAGGTTGATGTAAGTTTCCAGACTGGTGACTTGGTCCCTCAGGTACTTCTGGGAAACTTCCACGTAGGTCCCAGAGATCAGGTGGCAGAGGTTTGCAACGCTACAAGCCTGAAAAGCCTCGGTGTAGATCATATCCTTGAGAAACGAGTCCTGGGAATAGCCTGGGATGAGTTCGCAGCCTTCACTGTCGCTGGTAAACTGGGTGATGGTGTCATTGAGTGAGACCTTAATCAGGTTGGACATCATCTGGAAGAAGTTGCTCATTTTGGCCCACTGCTCCTTGACCTGGCTCAGAGCACCCAGACCTGTCACCAGCAGCTTAAGGGTAGTGTTGTAGTCTATCTCCTTCACCTCACATCTCATCATGGTCAGCAAGACCTCTTCAAGGTCCTTGGTCATCTTCTCCTTGGTCTCGTTTAGTTTCTGGTAGTTCTCTCTACTGGTGTCCAGTTGGCACTTTGCTTGCTCCACTCTGAAGCAGGCTTGATCCAAGACCATTTTTGACAGCCCTTCCTGCACCTTTTCCTCCTTGGAGACTCTAGTCAGGTTTGGTGGCTGCAGAGCAATGGCTGGGGTGTTGCTGGACTTTTTAATGTCTGACATGTACTCCTGAAACTTGCTGGTCTGCTCATTAATGGCAGAGACAAGGTTTTGCAACTGGGCATCACTGGGTTTCTCACCGAGCTCCTCCAGCTGCTCACACACGGCGATGCCACTCTGGCACAGCTCCAAGGTGGCATTCTTGGCATCACTATCCTCCTCCTGCTCAACCTGCGTCAGGCTGCTCAGGAACATGGACTTGTAGTTGGACGAGCTGGTGCCCAGCTGGCTGGGGTCGACGTTCCCACTGTCTGACACCAGGTCCTGGAGCAGTGTACTGGCCACCACCATCTCCAGGGCATTCACACAGACATTGGCCGAGCTCACAGGCTTTGCCCCATCGGCCTTTGGGTCCACAGAGCCTGCCGTCTTCTTGTTCTCGATCTTCTTCTTGAAGTGCTGCGTGGCTGCATCAGTGATATCGAGGGCCAAGCTGATGGGTTCCGTCATGCCCATTGCCACCAACTCTGTGGCCAAGCTGTTAGTGAGGTCCAGCAAAGACTGTGTCACATAAACTCCCACCAGGTTCTTTCCACTGGGGATCATCTTAACTGCTTTCTGGTAGAAGATGCGCACCTCCTCCATCCTGGCGTAGGTCTCGGTGACCTGAGCCTCCACCCTCTTCTTCTCCTTCTCCAGTGTCGTCTTCTGAAGCTGTGACTCCTTCAGTGTTCGCTTGACTTCTTCCATCTGGTCACTGTACTCAGTCCGGGAGCTAGCGCAAACCTCCAGCAGCTCTTGCACCAAGTCAATGAGCAAGGCGAACTCCCCCTCCACAGACTCGGCCAATGCTTGGCACTGCTCCGCCACCTTTTTCAGGCTGTTCAGCCGGCTGGGCAGCATGGCTTTGACTACCTTGGGCTCACGGCTCAGAACCTGCACGGCGCTGGCCAGGTGCTTGGGGGCCATCTGGGTATAGAGGCGTATCTGGTCCATGTTCTTGTGGGCCTTGTTGAAGGCCTTCCAGCCCTGGTCGCTCACCTGCATCAGGCAGGCATGAAAGGATCCCGGATGCCGCAGGAACCGTACGGGGCTCCCTGTCGGATTGAGTTTCACCTGGAAGGCGTCTGCTGCTGATATGAAGATCAGCTCGCCGAGTATGGCTATGGAGATGGGCCCAGGTGTCAGGAACTCTTCCCAGTTGGCGTAGGGCTTCATGATCAACTCCAGGTCCTTCCTGACTTCCTCCGCTGCGCCCAGCATCATCACACTGTTGACTTTCACCAGGGCCTGAGCCTCTCCAGCTGCCATGGCATCTGATGTATTCACCTGGCAACAGAGCAAGAACACTGGGATTAGGCAGAGATACAAGTGAGATGTGGATCAATCAGTTTCACATTCAGCAGCAGGTTGAAGGTTTATGATTCACATCAACTTAATCAGGCACTCGGGGTTCTGCTGCTGGAGGGACATCTTTCACAGGTGTGTGGGCTCTTTAACGGGTGACTGCCTACTTTCAAACATCGAACAATACAGCAAAGAACAGGCTCTTCAGCCCCCGATGTCTGTGCAGACAAACTGATCTCACCATCCTGCACATGCTCCATAAACCCTCTGTAGCCTTAACATTCACGCGCCCACCTAAAAGCCTTTTAAACGCCACTATCATATCTGCTTCCACTACACGTCATTGCAGCGTTCCATGCAAAATGTTTGTCCTGCACATTTATTTTCCCCCTCTGACCTTATAGCTATGCCCTCTAGTGTTTGGCATTTCCTCCTTGGGGAAAAGTTCTGACTGTCTAATTTATCCGTGCCTCTCAACATTTTATAAACTTCCATCAGATCTCCCCTCAACCTCCGGCATTGCAGAAAAAACTATCCAAGTTTGTCTAACCTTTTATATAGCTAATACCCTCTAGTCTGGGCAGCATCCCAATAAACCTCTTTTGTACTCTATCCAAAGTCTCCACATCCTTCCTGTATTAGTTCAACCAGAACTGCACACGATACTCAAAATGTGGCCATACCAATGTTTTACAAAACTACCAAACAAGACTTCCTGATTCTTATACTTAAATACTCTGACCAATTAAGGCAAGCATGCCATTCACTTCTTTACCATTCTGACCACTTGTGTCGCTACTCTCAAGGAGCTACGGACTTGGACTCCACGATCCCTTGTACATCAATAAAATCAATTAAATAGTGATCCCTAATCCCACATTGTCCCACAAAAGGAAATGTCCTCTCCACACTCACCTTGCCCACACTCCTCAGCATCTTACAATTTACAACACCCAACACTCTTCTGAACTCCTGTGGATACAAGCCCAACTTGTCTAATCTTTCCTCACGAGACTAGGCAACCCATCTAGGTTTCAGTCGGGCAAATCTTTCCTTATTGGGGTAATTACTTTAAGCTAATTTATATTCTACCCCATCTTGTAATTTGTAAATTCAAATGATCCAATTTGCCCAAATCCTGAACAATCGACAGTAATGTTAAAATAATTAGTAACCTGGCAACTGACCTCGAATCCCCATTGACTCCACTATTAACTGGAAAAATACAGGAACTACACATGCCACTTGCAGTCCCAACAGCCAGTGCTTGCCAATACCACCCCCACCCCTACTCCCTAGCCGTTACAAAACACTTAGAACTTAATAGTAAGATTTGACAGAGCACACCTGGATTTATGAAATGTCAGATTTGAGACAAGCCAGGGAGAGTTTGTTGAGTCTATTTTGAGAAGCGGAATAGTGAAGGACAAACAGGTCTGAAGAAGGGCCGCCCGTGACCCGAAACATCACCTATTCCTTTTCTCCAGGGATGCTGCCTGACCCGCTGAGTTACTCCAGCATTTTGTGTCGATCTTCAGATGGATAAGTGATGTATTCAGACTTACAGAAGCCATCAGCAAGGTGCTTCACCATAGATCATTAAGGAACATTTGAGCACACATGGTATTGCAATTAAGGTACAAGTGGAATGACAATTGATGAACTAATAGTCACCAATGCTGGAATAAAAGCGTTGGAAAGCTGTGACTAGTGGGTGTTGCAGAGATCAGTGCTGGGGCCCCAGGTGTTCACAATCTGCATCAGTGGCACATGAGAGCATTATGTGCCATATATCCTGGTGTATTAATGAGACAAAGCTGGGCGCTGGGACTGTGGGCCATGAGGAGAATGCAGAGGGACTTCAGGGCGATCTTTACAGGTTAACTAAACTGACAAGGACATGGATATAATATCACCCACAGAAAAGAGCATGGGAAAATAGGGGCAAAGTAGGCCATTCAGCCTGTCCTGCCTTTCATATGATCACAGCTCCTCTGCACCAGGACTCAACTCCTATTCTGTGCCAGCTTCTCATCGCACCCAATTCTCTGATCTTTCAGAAATGTGTTTACTTCCTCCTTGATATGCAGCGATAAAACTAGAAAGATGATGATAGGATAGATGATAGGAGCAGAATTAGGCCACTTGGCCCATCAAGTCTACTCTGCCATCCAATCATGGCTGATCTATCCTTCCCTCTCAACCCCATTCTCCTGCGTTCTCCCCATTTAAACAGAGAGGTGTCAGTGTTGAGAAGAATGTGGGTGTTCTTGTACCCACTTGAACGTTAACATTTATGTATGGCAAAGCATCAGGAAGACCAACAATACGTCGGGTTTTATTGCAACAAGATTTCAGTATAAGGAGCTTGAAGCTTGAGCAAAACACAAAAGCACTGGTGTAATTCAGTGAGTGAGGCAGCATCTGTGATGGGATTGGACAGGCATCGTTTCTGCTCAGGCCCATCTTCAACAGAAATAGTGCGTTATATTCACATTGCACCCTGACGAGAGGCCATTGGATAATTGTGCACAGACCCAGTCTCCAGCCAAAGGAAGGGTGTACTTTTTACACAGAGGGAACTGGATAGCTTCAAATTGTCATACGAGAAGAGATTAAGCAAACGGGTCCTACACTTCCTCTTTATTTTAGAGCATGAGAGGTAATTTAAAAGGAGAGAATAATTTTTACCCCCAATAGTTGGTGGGTCTCTGGCATTGTCGGCTTCAGAGGATTCTGTCTCTAAGAGTTGATAAGATTTTTAGATATTAAAGGATATGGAGTTAACACGGGACAGTGGTACTGATAAATGCTTTCCCCCAATCTCACTGAATGCTGTTGCTGGAATGAGCTTCTCTTTCTAATGCTCAATTCACTCTCGCTTCCATAGCACCCCTACCTGCTCACAACTGCTCCCATCTCATGAGCCCCCCCACTCCTTGTCACAACCTATCCTTCACCCCCTAACTATCAACACGTGTCCCTCACTTCCTATCCCTCAACTTGCTCGCCAACACCAATCACCAGCACTCCTCCAACCCACACCACCCAACCCTCCACCAACACCTCTCACCAGCACTCCTCTAACCCACATCACCCAACACTGCTCACCAGCACTCCTCCGACCCACACCACCCAACCCTCCACCTCCTCGTCACCAGCACTCGTCCGACCCACACCACCCAATCCTCCACCAACACCACTCACCAGCACTCCTCCAACCCACACCACCCAACCCTCCACCCCCTCATCACCAACCCCACATTAACCATCACCCAGCTCCCTCACCACCCACCGTCATCACCACTGGCTCACCCTTCATCCATTCCTCAACTCCCTCACTATCGCTCTTCCCCTCTCTCCATCACCCCACTCACTATACCCCTCATTCTTTCTCCACCCCTCCCACCATGCCCCATCCTCACCCCTCTCTCTCCCCCATCTGCTAAGAAATTTGAAGATATGAAACCTCATGCGTGGCACCCCCAGACAGCGCCTGCCCTCTGACAGCCTGCAGCTGTTCCTGGTGTAAAACCCACTGCCGGCGGGCTCTGTCCATTCCCCGTACTGTCCTGGGGGGACGAGACAAAGGGTGAGCACACTGTGTGTCCTTTAAAAGGATGACGTTTTGATGAGCTGATTTTACTGGGCAGCATCCCTCAGTAAAATGAACCCAGGCCCCGAGTAAGCACCGCACAGCATCTCATTGCCTTCACATCCTGGGGTGTGCTCACTCTAACCGGGGTGGGATTGCAACAGGAAGGCTGGAAATGAGAATGGGAGGAGCAGGAACACTATGGTTAAGTTATAATGTACCTCTGGCGCTGCAGGTGGTTTGTGGTTGCAGTTCTGATCCCACGGGCTTGGAGAGGAAGGGACTCGCAGACCCCACTGTCCGCCGTGTGAACGCGTGTCTTTCCACAAAGCTCCTTGCTCTTCGCCGCGCCTGCTGCTATGGTCTGGGTCGATTGGCTTCCTGTCATGTGTTCAAGAGCAGCCCAGCTGCCTTTCCAGCAAAACAAGAACTTGCTCGACAGCTTTCGAGCCTCTCCCACAGCAGCCAGTCGAAACTACTGTAAAACAAGAAACGATTATTTATACATTTAATTTACATCAACCAAATACATTTAGCAGCTTCTCACGAAGTATAAAATGTTTGTTATATATAAACAGGTATTGTTAGAGACTCGGGCTCTGGAACATTAGTCAGGAAATGGTGTTAGGTAAACAGTTGGGACTGAAGGCAGATAAATCCCCAGAGCCTGATCTGCATCCCAGAGTACTCAAGGTGGTGGCCCTAGAAATCGTGGATGCATTGGTGATCATTTTCCAATGTTCGATAGACTCAGGATCAGTTCCTATGGACTGAAGAGTAGCCAATGTAACCCCCTTTTAAGAAAAGGGGAAATTATAGACCAATTAGACTTACATCCGTAGGGGAAGATGCTTGAATCGACTATTAAAGATGTTATAGCAGCGCATTTGGAAAGTAGTGACCGAAGCGGTCAAAGTCAGCTTGGATTTATGCAGGGAAATGATGCTTCACTAATCTTTTGGAATTTTTTGAGGATGTAACAAGTAGAATGGATAAGGAAGAGCCAGTGGATGTGGTGTATCTGGACTTTCAAAAAGCCTTTGATAATGTCCCACACAAGAGATTTGTGGGCAAAATTAGAGCACATGGTATTGGGGGTAGGGTATTGACATGGATAGAAAACTAGTTGGCAGACAGGAAACAAAGAGTAGGAATTTCAGAATGGCAGGCAGTGACTAGTGGGGTGCCGCAAGGCTCAATGCTAGGACCCCAGTTATTTACAATATATATCAACGATTTAGACGAGGGAATTAAATATAATGTTTGCGGATGATACAACGCTGAATAGCAGTGTGAGCAGTGAGGAGGATGCCATGAGGCTGCAGGGTGATTTGGATAGGTTGGGTGAGTGGGCAGAAACAGTATAATGTGGATAAATATGAGGTTATCCACCATGATGGCAAGAACAGGAAGGCAGATTATTATCTGAATGGTGTCAGATTAGGAAAAGGGGAGGTGCAACAAGACCACGTTGGCCTTTATTGCGAGAGGATTTGAGTTTAGGAGCAAGGAGGTCCTTCTGCAGTTGTACAGGGCCCTGGTGAGACCACACCTGGAGTATTGTGTGCAGTTTTGGTCTCCTAATTTGAGAAGGGCCATTCTTGCTATTGAGGGAGTGCAGCATAGGTTCACCTGGTTAATTCCCGGGAAGGCGGGACTGATGAAAGAATGGGTTGACTGGGCTTGTATTCACTGAAATTTAGGGGCTCTTATAGAAACATATAACATTTTTAAGGAATTAGGCAGGCTAGATGCAAGAAAAATGTTCCCGACGCTGGGGGAGTCCAGAACCAGGGGTCACAGTTTAAGAATAAGAGGTGGGCCATTTAGGACTGATATGTGGAAAAACATTTTCATCCAGAGAGTTGCGAATCTATGGAATTCTCTGCCACAAAAGGCAGTGGAGGTCAATTCACTAGATGTTTTCAAAAGAGAGTTAGATTTAGCCCTTAGGGCTGATAGAATTAAGGGATATGGGGAAAAAGCAGGAATGGGTTACTGATTTTGGATGATCAGCCATGACGGTGCTGGCTTGAAGGGCCGAATGGCTTACTCCTGCACCTTTATTCTGTGTTTCTAATTAAGTTGATGGCCCAGTGCTTCGCCTGGGTAAATTTGTGATAATAGGTGTTTTGTATTTTTATAGTAGGTTATTTTTGTATTTTGTTAATTTATTTAGTAAAAGAAGCAATGAGTAATGCTGTGAAGTTGCTCAGTTGAGATCGCACTCGATTGGGCTTCGGTGAAGGAAGGGTGTTTATTGAGGTGCCTAAGGATTTTACGGTGAGTGAGGGGAAACTCTCTGCTATGGTGGGAGTAATCCAGAACAAGGTGTTCAACTTCAAAATTGCGTGGAGGTGCAGCACAGAGCTGCAGGGAAAGGCAAGCTGTATAACAGCAGAGGAACAGGAGAAGGTGGAGGGGGCTGGTAGGCGACAGTGGTGGAGTGCCGGCCACACTGAGTCTGCATTACAACGGCAGAATCTGCGTTGTAGTCAGCATGTTCATTTGATAATCCAAGGTCAGGGCTGCCCACATTGGGTGAGAGTTAGGAGTGAGAAATTGCGAGAGACCAAGCCCGAGGGATCTTAGCGACACCCCCCTCCCATTGGTACAGAGCTTTTGCATTTTTCAGCTTGAAATTGTGCAATCTGGTGCATACTGTAGCAAGTATTTTAACTGACACTTGAATGCAATATTTATGCTTTAAATTGGATTAGCTATGAATAAGGTTAGGCTAAATTACATTCCTAATTACATTCCACAGTAGAGCGAGACTCTGAGCAACAGGTGCAGCACATGAATGATCTTAGTGTATTCATGTATGGAAATCAGATTATAATCAAACACTAGGCCCATGTTGACCAACCTGGGACTCACTGCACACCTGGTACTACTCCTGACCCTGACTCCAGTTGTATACCTTCTCTCATTCCTGACCCTGAGTCCAGCCTTACACCTGGCCCCCTATTCTACCCTGACTATAGCTGCTTACCTGCTTAGGTTCCCCGTGCTGAACACTCCCATTGTCCCAGCTTTGACTGCACACCTAGTACTATTCCAGACCGTGACTCTGGATGCACATTTGGCCTTGTTCTCAGCCCCTCGGCACTGACAATATATCTGGCCCCCACATAAAGCCCCATATCTGACTCCCTGGACTTAACCTATTACGTTCAAGTCCACAGGTGCTTATCTAATGTGGTAATCTTTTATGGGGCACTTCACAGACCAAATTTTGTATAACAAAATGTGCCACATTCATTGGTTTCCTTGTTATCTAACATGCTAGTTACTTTGGCAAAGAAGTCATCAATTGGTTGAACACAATTTCTCATCCATAATATTATACTCACACAGTTGTATAAGTATTCTGTTACCATTTCCTTCATTTTCCTTACAAACTTTCCTGAAGTAATTTTCACCCCCAATATTTTCAGTATTTTGCTCTTCATCTCAGCTGGGCTTTTCCGAAATGCAAAGTCCAATAACTATATATATAAGCAATATTATTCTATTAAATGTGATCTTGAGAGTACATAATATTCTCTGCAGTATTCATAACACAACAATGATAAAAAGATCTTTGTTTTGATTGCACCTACCAACATGCATACATTATTATATTACAGTTAATATGTACCGAGGGCAATTTTTTGTTCCAATGCTCCCAACTCCCAATTTCCAGGGTTGTTATCTCCGGTTTGCTTCCAGTTCCTCGTGCTGGCGAGAGCAGGAACAGGGAGATACGGGACCTGAATGTGTGGCTGAGGAACTGGTGCAGGGGGCAGGGATTTAGATTCTTAGATCACTGGGATCTGTTTTGGAGTAAGGGGGAACTGTACAAAAGGGACGGATTGCATCTTAACAGGTGGGGGACCAGCATTCTGGCCGGCAGGTTTGCCACTGCTACACGGATGGTTTTAAACTGAATAAGAGGGGTGGGGTGTCAAATGGGATAATCGAGAACGGAGTTAAAGGGAAAGAGAGTAAAGGGATGGTTAATGACCCCAGAATTAACGGGAAAGAAAGCTCACAAAGGGATAGGAGAGTATGGCCAAGTGTAATAGGGATCGATGTGAAAGGGGCCACTTGTCAACATAATTGTATAAGGAGTAAGAGTGTTGTAAAAACAAGCCTGAAGGCTTTGTGTCTCAATGCGAGGAGCATTCGTAATAAGGTGGATGAGTTGAAGGTGCAGATAGCGATTAATGACTATGCTATAGTTGGGATCACGGAGACATGGCTCCAGGATGACCAAGGCTGGGAGCTGAACATCCAGGGATATTCAATATTCAGGAGGGATAGACGAAAAGGAAAAGGAGGTGGGGTAGCGTTGCTGGTGAGAGAGGAGATTAATGCAATAGAAAGGAAGGACATTAGCGTGGAGGATGTGGAATCGATATGGGTAGAGCTGCGAAACTCTAAGGGGCAGAAAACGCTAGTGGGAGCTGTGTACAGGCCACCTAACAGTAGTATTGGAGTTGGGGATGGCATCAAACAGGAAATTAGAAATGCGTGCAACAAGGGTAACACGGTTATAATGGGTGACTTCAATCTGCATGTAGATTGGGTGAATCAAATTGGCAGGGGTGCTGAGGAAGAGGATTTCCTGGAATGTATGCGGGATAGTTTTCTCAACCAACATGTGGAGGAACCAACGAGAGAGCAGGCTATTCTAGACTGGGTATTGAGTAATGAGGGAGGGTTAGTTAGCAGTCTTGTTGTGCGTGGCCCCTTGGGCAAGAGTGACCATAATATGGTTGAGTTCTTCATTAGGATGGAGAGTGACAAAATTAAGTCAGAAACAAGGGTTCTGAACTTGAACAAAGGTAACTTTGAAGGTATGAGATGTGAATTGGCCAAGATAGACTGGCAGGTGATTCTTAAAGGGTTGACAGTGGATGTGCAATGGAAGGTATTTAAAGACTGCATGGATGAACTACAAAAGTTGTTCATACCAGTTTGGCAAAAGAATAAATCGGGGAAGGTGGTGCATCCATGGATAACAAGGGAAATCAGGGATAGTATAAAAACAAAAGATGAGGCATACAAATTTGCCAGAAAAAGCAGCCTACCGGAGGACTGGGAGAAATTCAGAATGCAGCAGAGGAGGACAAAGGGCTTAATTAGGAAAGGGAAAATAGATTATGAAAGGAAACTGGCAGGGAACATAAAAACTGACTGCAAAAGTTTTTATAGATATGTGAAGAGAAAGAGACTAGTTAAAACAAATGTTGGTCCCTTGCAGTCAGAAACAGGTGAATTGATCATGGGGAACAAGGACATGGCAGACCAATTGAATAACTACTTTGGTTCTGTCTTCACTAAGGAAGACATAAATAATCTGCCGGAAATAGCAGTGGAACGGGGGTCAAATAAGATGGAGGAACTGAGTGAAATCCAGGTTAGCCGGGAGGTGGTGTTGGGTAAATTGAACGGATTGAAGGCCGATAAATCCCCAGGGCCAGATAGTCTGCATCCCAGAGTACTCAAGGAGGTAGCCACAGAAATAGTGGATGCATTAGTGATAATTTTTCAAAATTCCTTAGATTCTGGAGTAGTTCCTGAGGATTGGAGGGTAGCTAATGTAACCCCACTTTTTAAAAAAGGAGGGAGAGAGAAAGCGGGGAATTACAGACCAGTCAGTCTAACATCGGTAGTGGGGAAACTGCTAGAGTCAGTTATTAAAGATGGGATAGCAGCGCATTTGGAAAGTGGTGAAATCATTGGACAAAGTCAGCATGGATTTACGAAAGGTAAATCATGTCTGACAAATCTGATAGAATTTTTTGAGGATGTAACTAGTAGAGTGGATAAGGGAGAACCAGTGGATGTGTTATATCTAGACTTTCAGAAGGCTTTCGACAAGGTCCCGCATAAGAGATTAGCATACAAACTTAAAGCACACGGTATTGGGGGTTCAGTATTGATGTGGATAGAGAACTGGCTAGCAGACAGGAGGCAAAGGGTAGGAGTAAACGGGTCCTTTTCAGAATGGCAGGCAGTGACTAGTGGGGTGCCGCAAGGCTCAGTGCTGGGACCCCAGCTATTTACAATATATATTAATGATTTGGACGAGGGAATTCAATGCAACATCTCCAAATTTGCAGATGATACCAAGCTGGGGGGTATAGTTAGGTGTGAGGAGGATGCTTGGAGGCTGCAGGGTGATTTGGATAGGCTGAGTGAATGGGCAGATGCATGGCAGATGCAGTATAATGTGGATAAATGTGAGGTTATCCACTTTGGTGGCAAAAACATGAGGGTAGACTATTATCTGAATGGTGGCAGATTAGGAAAGGGGGAGATGCAGCGAGACCTGGGTGTCATGGTACACCAGTCATTGAAAGTAGGCATGCAGGTGCAGCAGGCAGTGAAGAAAGCAAATGGTATGTTAGCATTCATAGCGAAAGGATTTGAGTATAGGAGCAGGGAGGTTCTACTGCAGTTGTACAGGGTTTTGGTGAGGCCACACCTGGAGTATTGCATACAGTTTTGGTCTCCAAATCTGAGGAAAGACATCCTTGCCATAGAGGGGGTACAGAGAAGATTCACCAGACTGATTCCTGGGATGTCAGGACTTTCATATGAGGAAAGATTGGATAGACTCGGCTTGTACTCGCTGGAATTTAGAAGATTGAGGGGGGATCTTATAGAAACTTACAAAATTCTTAAGGGGTTGGACAAGCTAGATGCTGGAAGATTGTTCCCGATGTTGGGGGAGTCCAGAACAAGGGGTCACAGTCTAAGGATAAGGGGGAATTCCTTTAGGACCGAAATGAGGAAAACATTCTTTACACAGAGAGTGGTGAGTCTCTGGAATTCTCTGCCACAGAAGGTAGTTGAGGCCTGTTCATTGGCTATATTTAAGAGGGCGTTAGATGTGGCACTTGTGGCTAAAGGGGTCAGGGGGTATGGAGAGAAGGCAGGTACAGGATACTGAGTTGGATGATCAGCCATGATCACATTGAATGGCGGTGCAGGCTCGAAGGGCCGAATGGCCTACTCCTGCACCTATTTTCTATGTTTCTATGTTTCTATGTAATTACTTTTACATTGAAGTGATTGAAATCCAAGTGAAGTTTGAATGGCATCAGAAAAAGAAAACCTCCGGAATAGATGATATTCATTACGTGATTGGTTGGAGTCAATATCAGCACAATTACTATATTAAACTTCAAATGTCCTGATTCAAGCTAAAACTAAAGACAAATAATAACCTCCTCACACATTCCCATGCAAGTATCTCCGTCACTGCTTTAAAATATGCCCCTCTATGAACAAGCTCTTAAACTTTGCATCTGAATCCGTTTCCATCTGATTACACTCCTTGAGGATTTCCATCTACATGTTTAATTAATAAAACAACGAGATTTGGGACATTTCTATTCAACCTTTCAAATGAATTTGGTGGGGGGGGGGGTTAGAAATAGTGAGGCAAACAAACATAATATTTGAGTGGTAAATGACAATAGTGCTACCTTCCCAATATTTAACTGAAGGAAATAATGGGTTATCGGGCTGTATGTTGTGACAGACAGCCTGACACATTGCATGTCATTTTAATATTACACTTATCCCATCCCCCTGGATATTCCAGATGAATAAAATAATGTTTTGTCAACTAATTACAAATCAGGCCAATACAGTGGGCAGGTTCTGTAGACCTGTACGGGAAGGTAGACATTCCCGCCCCCACGAGTCTCGGGCAGATGGGGCTCGTCAGCCTGGGAAGGCAGTCCATCTAGGAGAGGGAAAACTCTGATGGAAAACCTCCACTGCCTTGTGGCCATATCTAGTCATGGAAAATGCTCCAGGAGTAAACCTCTAGAAAATCCGGAGTCGGAACCGCTAAGGCAGTTCGTCTTTGTCTCCAACCTCGCTCTGGCAGCTCCTGTGACGGCGCTGGTGTCACACTGTAACAGCCCTGCTGTTCCTTTGGATCGATCAGCGATGTGGAGAGGGGGGGACGTGCTGCATGGGCAACAGCCTGTCTGTCCTCCATATGACATTGCCCAGGCTTGCATCCGGTAATGACCAAAGAAGGCCTACTACTACAAATCAATAATTTTAGCCAACTCCGAAACACGAAGCGCTGTGCATTGGGATCCAGACATCATGGAAAACTGGCCTCTGTTCCCTGCTCACACCAAGCAGGGTTCTCCGTCCGAACCAGGGGCCGCGGAGCAGTTTTGAAAGTGGGGGGTCCGAGCGATCACTGATCACTGGCCTTGGGGTACCCGGCTAGGGAGTGGAGCAACCGAGTGGGGGGCAGGGTGTGGGGCAGGGTGTCCCTCTCATGGTAGGCACTTTTTGAAATTTGTATTAAAATCATGTTTTAGTGCATTATAGAAGTATGATTTCAATGATTTTTGTTTGAAGTATTTTTAGGAAGTAACTTTTTAAGGGGTAACTTTTTCCACACAAAGGGTGGTGGGTGTGTGGAACAAGCTGCCAGAGGACATTGTTATCCCAACATTTAAGAAACAGTTAGACTGATACATGGATAGGAGAAGTTTGGAGATATGGACCAAATGGTAGGGTAGCTGGGACATGTTGGCGGGAGCGGGCAAGTTGCGCTGAAGGGCCTGTTTTCACACTGTATCACTCTATGACCACATTATACCTCCACCATGCATGAATGCTTCAAAATCAAGTGATCGAGTTTTATTGCCATATACACAAGCATAGAAACATAGAAAATAGGTGCAGGAATAGGCCATTCGGCCCTTTGAGCCAGCACTGCCATTCAAAATGATCATGGCTGTTCATCGAAAATCAGTACATCTTTCCTGTATTTTACCCATATCCCTTGATTTCGCTGGCCCCAAGAGCTAAATGAAACTCTCTTGAAAAGATCCAGTGAATTGGCCTGCACTGCCTTCTGTGGCAGAGAATTCCACAGATTCACAACTCTCTGCGTGAAGAAAGTTTGTCCTCGTCTCAGTCCCAACTGGCCTAACCTTTATTCCTAAACTGTGACCCCTGGTTCTGAACTCCCCCAACATCGGGAACATTTTTCCTGCAGTTACAGTAAGTAAAAATCTAGCAGGCAAGCAGGATGCTTTCTCCAACCACCCCCATTTGAAGTCCACTATCTTCCACCGTTTCTACCCAGTGCCTGGTACTTACTTCCAGCAGCCACTGGTTGTCCTCCAGGAAGCACCGAGCCGCAGCCTGATCCATGCCGGTCACCTGGGCAAAATAGGCACAGAGACTCTCACGGCAGCGGCGCAATGCTTCCGATGCCTTGCACTGAAGCTGCTCCATGGCCGGAGCTGCAGTGAGCGACTCGCCAGCCCGGCAAACACTCGCTAGCCCCGCTCCCCGTCCGCATCTGTCTCTGTTGTTGCTTCTGCTTCCTACACCCATTGCCCATGCAGTTGATATGGGTTTTGAAATTTTTGTTGATCACAGAATTTCCCACGACAGAGCGTGAGAAATTTGTGATCAGCATGAGAATTTGGTGAAATGCGTGATTCTCACAATCAATGCACGGGCGTTGACAGCCCTGCCTCTCTATCCCCCTCTCTCCCACTCTCTCTCTCTCCCCACCCTCTCTCTCTCTCCACCTCTGTCTCTTCTCTCTTCCTTTCTCACCCCCTCTCCCTCTCACTCTCCTCTCTCCCCATTCTCACCCTCTGTCTCTCCCCTCTCACCCCCTATCTCTCTCCTCCCTGTCTCATTCCCCTCTCTCTCTCCCCCTCCCCCTCCCTTTTAGAGTCTCTGCCCTTCGGCACAGAGACTCTCACGGCAGCGGCGCAACGCTTCCGAAGCCTCCGACGGCCCGGGTCCCTGGGGCTTCCACTGAAGCTGCTCCATGGCCAGAGCTGCAGCGAGCGACTCACCAGCCCGGCAAACACTCGCCAGCCCCGCAAACACTCGCCAGCCCCGGCAAACACTGGCCAGCCCCGCAAACACTCGCCATCCCCGCAAACACTGGCCAGCCCCGCAAACACTAGCCAGCCCCGCAAACACTCGCCAGCCCCGCAAACACTCGCCAGCCCCGCAAACACTGGCCAGCCCCGCAAACACTGGCCAGCCCCGCAAACACTGGCCAGCCCCGCAAACACTCGCCATCCCCGCAAACACTGGCCAGCCCCGCAAACACTAGCCAGCCCCGCAAACACTCGCCAGCCCCGCAAACACTGGCCAGCCCCGCAAACACTGGCCAGCCCCGCAAACACTGGCCAGCCCCGCAAACACTCGCCATCCCCGCAAACACTGGCCAGCCCCGCAAACACTAGCCAGCCCCGCAAACACTCGCCAGCCCCGCAAACACTCGCCAGCCCCGCAAACACTGGCCAGCCCCGCAAACACTGGCCAGCCCCGCAAACACTCGCCATCCCCGCAAACACTGGCCAGCCCCGCAAACACTAGCCAGCCCCGCAAACACTCGCCAGCCCCGCAAACACTGGCCAGCCCCGCAAACACTGGCCAGCCCCGCAAACACTCGCCAGCCCCGCAAACACTGGCCAGCCCCGCAAACACTGGCCAGCCCCGCAAACACTCGCCATCCCCGCAAACACTGGCCAGCCCCGCAAACACTGGCCAGCCCCGCAAACACTGGCCAGCCCCGCAAACACTCGCCAGCCCCGCAAACACTCGTCAGCCCCGCAAACACTCGCCAGCCCGGCAAACACTGGCCCCGCAAACACTGGCCAGCCCCGTAAACACTGGCCAGCCCCGCAAACACTGGCCAGCCCCGCAAACACTCGCCAGCCCCGCAAACACTCGCCAGCCCCGCAAACACTGGCCAGCCCCGCAAACACTCGCCAGCCCCGCAAACGCTGGCCAGCCCCGTAAACGCTGGCCAGCCCCGCAAACACTGGCCAGCCCCGCAAACACTCGCCAGCCCCGCAAACACTGGCCAGCCCCGCAAACACTCGCCAGCCCCGCAAACACTGGCCAGCCCCGCAAACACTGGCCAGCCCCGCAAACACTGGCCAGCCCCGCAAACACTGGCCAGCCCCGCAAACACTGGCCAGCCCCGCAAACACTGGCCAGCCCCGCAAACACTTGCCATCCCCGCAAACACTGGCCAGCCCCGCAAACACTAGCCAGCCCCGCAAACACTCGCCAGCCCCGCAAACACTGGCCAGCCCCGCAAACACTGGCCAGCCCCGCAAACACTCGCCAGCCCCGCAAACACTGGCCAGCCCCGCAAACACTGGCCAGCCCCGCAAACACTCGCCATCCCCGCAAACACTGGCCAGCCCCGCAAACACTGGCCAGCCCCGCAAACACTCGCCAGCCCCGCAAACACTCGTCAGCCCCGCAAACACTCGCCAGCCCGGCAAACACTGGCCCCGCAAACACTGGCCAGCCCCGTAAACACTGGCCAGCCCCGCAAACACTGGCCAGCCCCGCAAACACTCGCCAGCCCCGCAAACACTGGCCAGCCCCGCAAACACTCGCCAGCCCCGCAAACACTGGCCAGCCCCGCAAACACTGGCCAGCCCCGCAAACACTCGCCAGCCCCGCAAACACTGGCCAGCCCCGCAAACACTCACCAGACCCGCAAACACTGGCCAGCCCCGCAAACACTCGCCAGACCCGCAAACACTGGCCAGCCCCGCAAACACTCGCCAGCCCCGCAAACACTCGCCAGCCCCGCAAACACTGGCCAGCCCCGCAAACACTCCCCAGCCCCGCAAACACTCCCCAGCCCCGCAAACACTCCCCAGCCCCGCAAACACTCGCCAGCCCCGCAAACACTGGCCAGCCCCGCAAACACTCACCAGACCCGCAAACACTGGCCAGCCCCGCAAACACTCGCCAGACCCGCAAACACTGGCCAGCCCCGCAAACACTCGCCAGCCCCGCAAACACTCGCCAGCCCCGCAAACACTGGCCAGCCCCGCAAACACTCCCCAGCCCCGCAAACACTCCCCAGCCCCGCAAACACTCGCCAGCCCCGTAAACACTCGCCAGCCCCGTTCCTGGCATCTGTCCCCGGCAAACACTCACCAGCCCCGCAAACACTGGCCAGCCCCGGATCCCCGTCCGCATCTGTCTGGGCTGCTGCTTGTGCTTCCATCCCACCCTCAGCCCCGCTCCCCAACACCCGTGAACCATGCAGTTTACCTAAGTTTTGACATTTTCGTTGCCACAGAATTTTTCACCACAGAGCGTGAGAAATATCTGATCAGCGTGAGGGCGTGAGAATTTGTTAAAATGCGTGATTCTCACACTCAAAGCGTGAGAGTTGGCAGCCCTGCTTTTATTAACCTTAATATCCAACATAATTTTGCACTGCAGACCAGTAAAGCTGACACCAAATTGGCCTTTCTGTGAATCAGGAACACAGTTTTAGTTTTATTTATAGGAAATGAGAAGCTGCTTTCGAATTATCACACATCTCAATCACATAGACAGCTTAATTGAAAGCATAAAATGTGCCATTCATTCAGAAACTCACAGCATAGAGGCTACGGCTGAGAACTTATTTTATTCACGGATGTTCAGAGTTTAGTGGTATGTGTCAAGGCTTACAGCTTTATTCACAGCTTACAGTTGTCACATCTTCACAAAAAAGTGATGAATGCACCAAGACAAGGGGTGATGAGATCAGAAGTAGCCTGGGAGATGATGGCTTGGTGTCCGTCTGTGTGATCATGGTCCAGGCACAGGCATGAGGAGATATCTGAGAACTAGCGCATGGTAGGTGTCAACTTGCCAGACGACAATGGCAAAACCTTTGACGGCGAGTTTGATAAAAATGTTGCTGAGTGCAGGGCAAACAGCAACAATCCTTCACTCAGAAGGACTACACTTCCTCCTACACTGCCTCTTTTGTCCCCTACTCATCACCTCCATCTCTGCCACGTCTGCTCCCAAGATAGCCATTTCCATTCATAGGACACACAAGATGTCCTCTTTCTTCGGTAAATATGGTTTCACTTTCCCTCAGCCATGTCCCCTCTGCATCCCATCATTCTATCTTACTCTCCTTCTCCCAATACAGAATATGGATAGAGTTTCCCTGGTCTTTGCCTTTCACCCCATAGCCTCCTCATCCAACACATTTCTGTCACCTCCAATGTAATACCATCATCGGTCACTTCTCCCCATCTCCAGCCCTTTCCACCTTCTGCACAGACCATTCCCCCCTGCAACTCCTTGATTCACTCACCCACACAAACTACTCCCACCTAAAGTACTTTACCCTCCAACTGCAGGACATGTATGACCTGTCTCTCTCCCACCTCCCTGGCCTCCATCCCGGGACCCAGCAGTCTGAGGCAGAGGTGAGACAGAGGTTCACATGCACCTTCTCTAACATCATCTGCTGCATCTGGTGTTCCCAATGATCCCTCCTGTATAGCAGAGGGACCTAGCGTAGGCTCAGCAACCGTTTCCCCAAACAATTGTGCCACATTGGGGACAGCAGATGCAGTCGGTTAGAGGAGATGCACATGAGCCTTTAAAGACAGCTGGGAACCAAGGATGGAGTCGAGGGAAGTTGTGTAGGGATAGGTGTTACATCTCTTGCAGTTGCAAAGGAAAGTGCCTGGGGTGGGGAGTGGTTTGGGTGAGAAAGGATGAGTGAATTAAGAAGTAGCATTTGGAGTGGTCAGTGCAGAAGGTGGAAAAGTCCAAGGATGGTGAATCTGTGGAATTCCTTGCCTCAGAAGCCGTAGAGGCCAAGTCAGTGAATATTTTGAAGACGGGGATAGATAGATTTTTGATTTGTACAGGTGTCAAAGGTTATGGAGAGAAGGCAGGAGAATGGGGTTAGGATGGAAAGATAGATCAGCCAAGAATAAATGGTTGAGTAGACATGATGGGCCGAGTGGACTAATTCTACTATCACTTATGAAATGGACAGAGATGCAAAGAGGTGACTGGTGGAGTGAAAGGTGAGGACCTAGGGAACCCTATACATGATCTGTGTTGGGGTAGGGAGAATCGGAGAAGACTGATGAGACACAGAAGAGACATCAGTGAGGGATCAACCCATGACTGCAGGGGGAATCCTTGTTTACTAAAGAAAGAGGAGATCTCATGTGTTGGGAGCAGATGCGGTGCTGACGGAGGAGTTGAGAGTAGGTGACAGAGGGTGACAGAGATGCAAGAGACAGGGTGGGAGAAAGAATAGTCCTCCAGTGATGATTGTTGCCGATTGTCCTCCGCAACATTTTTATTAAACTCGCCGACAAGAGAGTTACCGTTGTCATCTGACAAGCCGAGCTTTATTCTGAGATTACAACAGAGGTGTTATAAGGCGGGGTGGAAGATTGCAACCTTCACGTGGTCCGCCCTGTTTCGACTAATGCAATCAACTCGACGTGAACAAGCGGAAGATCAAATAGAACAAGTTGTCCAACAACTTTAGGCTGTGCACGCCACACGGAAGAAGAAGAAGTTACAAGGCCAGAAATGGTTTTAAAAAAAAGGTTGTGAATCTTGAAGCCATAGAAAGGAATAGAGGAGAAGAGAAATAGGTTGGCGTCTTTGCAAGTCAGGGTGATAGGAAGTGTTGTGCTCTGGCAGAGGATTGTTGTTGATAGATCTCGTCTGGAGATAACCACCTGTAGAACCTCTACCTTTTTCTCAGTAACACCAAACCCGTCTGCACATGTTGATGAATACTCTCTCCCATCTTATCCATCTTGTTTTCCACTGCCACTTTCAGACTCTCTAACACCTTTAATCTGTACTAGACTAAGAAGGACCCGTTGGGTCTCATGTTCATATGGGACGGCTGGTCCCCCAACACAATATTCCACCTCTCCACCAATTCCAATATTGCTGGACAGTGGGGGGGGGCTTTCTGGTGCGCTAGTATGGGAGTTGAGGGCCGAAGGGACTGGTTTCCAGAGGGCTTGCATGGACATTGTGGGTCGAATGAATTCTTGGGCTGGCAGCTCAGTTAATCAGGCCTGGTGGGCTGGCAGCTCCGTCACTCAGGCCTGGTGGGCTGGCAGCTCAGTCACTCAGGCCTGGTGGGCTGGCAGCTCAGTCACTCAGGCCTGGTGGGCTGGCAGCTCAGTCACTCAGGCCTGGTGGGCTAGCAGCTCAGTCACTCAGGCCTGGTGGGCTGGCAGCTCAGTCACTCAGGCCTGGTGGGCTGGCAGCTCAGAAACTGCCACAAATCCTGCCCAAAACAGGTGAGAGACTGTGAGAGAGAAGGGGGAGAGGGTTGAGAATCAATTTTAGAATGTTTTCATCTTTTTCTGCAGATCACAGCAATGAAGGAGGAAAGTATATCCTGGCCTGGATCTCACAGGGAGCAAATAAAGGGAGGGAGAAAAATACTGGGGTGAGGTTCAATACTTGCAGGGGTAATACTTACTGATGGATCGAAGGGCCGCCTGGGCTAGTACAGGCCTGATGGGCCGAAGGGGCTCTTTTAAAAAAAAATCTGTGAAATCTCAGAGAAAGGCACTTTTTCTGGACTTTTCCTGACCTGGCACAGGCCTTTTGGGCCAAAATGCTCCTCCAGGGCTAATACGCGCATTTTGGGCAAAGGGGACTGGTTTCCCAGCTAATAGGGGCCTTGTGGGCCGATATTAGTGGTTTCAGGCAGGCCAAGCAACTCATTTCATTTCATTTCCAAGTGCATTGCAGTATCAAGCACAGGGCAGGTCGAATATCTCATTGCATTTTCATTTCGCTTCCATTGCCATTGCATTTTCAAGCACAGGGCAGGCCAAGCCAAACAACTGATTGCATTTTCACTCCATTTCCATTGCCATTGCAGTTTCAAGCACATTGCAGGCTCAAGCCGAGCTCTATTCAGCCGAGGAAAGGCACCAGTTCTCAGAACCTCCTCATGCCTACACCTTGACCATGACCCCACTGATGAACACCAGGCCATCATCTCCCAGAGAATTTCTAATCTCATCACCTCTTGTCTTAGTGCATTCATCTCTTCTTGTTTGAAGATGTGACAACTGTAAACTGACCACCGAACTGTGAACATCCGTGAAAAAAGAAGTTCTCATCGATAGCCTCAGTGCTGTGAGTTTCTGTATGAATGGCACATTTTCTGCTTTCAATGAGAAGTAAAGTAGATGAGCTCAGTTAGAGGTTGGTAGATATGACATTGTGGGGATTACTGAGACGTGGATGCAGGAGGATCGGGCCTGGGAACTTAATATTCAGGGTTATACATCCTATAGAAAGAACAGGCGGGTGGGCAGAGGAGGGGGGGTAGCTCTGCTGGTGAGGGATGGAATTCAGTCCCTTGCGAGGGAAGACATAGGGACTGACGAGGTAGAGTCACTGTGGATTGAGTTGAGGAAAACTCTGAACATTAATACCCCTCTATCTGTTATTTACACTTTATCAATTTATTCATTGTGTGTATTTATGTATATAATGGTATATGGACACACTGATCTGTTTTGTAGTCAATGCCTACTATGTTCTGTTGTGCTATGCAAAGAAAGAATTTCATTGTCCTGTCAGGGACACATGACAATAAATTCTTTTGACTTTGTAAAGGTAAGAAGACACTAATTGGTGTTATTTACAGACCCCCAAATAGTAGCCCGGATGTAGGGTGTAAATTGCAGCAGGAGTTAAAACTGGCATGTAACAAAGGTAACGCCACTGTGGTGATGGGGGATTTCAATATGCAGGTAGACTGGGAAAATCAGGTTGGTTCAGGACCCCAAGAAAGAGAGTTTGTAGAATGCATCCGAGATTCAGTATTTCAGTGGGTTACACAAAAAGCTGGAGAAACTCAGCGGGTGCAGCAGCATCTAAGGAGCGAAGGAGATAGGCGGCGTTTCGGGTCGAGACCCTTCTTCAGACTGGTCAGGGATCAGGGAAACTAGAGATATAGACAGTGATGTGGAGAGATAAAGAACAATGAATGAAAGATATGCAAAAAAGTATTGATGATAAAGGAAACAGGCCGTTGTAAGCTGTTTGTGGTGTGAAAATGAGAAGCTAGTGCGACTTGGGTGGGGGGGGGAGATGGAGAAGGAATGTCAGGGCCAGAGGGCTGAGGGAGAGGTGGGAAGGGGAGGGGGCAGTCTGGGTTAACAGAATTGCGAAAATTCAATGTTTAGGCCCAGAGGATGCAGACTCCCCAAGCAGAATATGAGGTGCTGTTCCTCTAACTTGCGGTGTTGCTCACTCTGGCCGTGGAGGAGGCCCAGGACCGAGAGGTCGGATACGGAATGGGAGGGGGAGTTGAAGTGCTGAGCCACCGGGAGGTTGGGTTGGTTATTGCGGACCGAGCGGAGGTGTTCGGCGAAACGATCGCCCAGCCTCCGCTTGGTCTCACCGATGTAGATCAGCTGGCATCTGGAGCAACGGATGCAGTAGATGAGGTTGGAGGAGGTGCAGGTGAACCTCTGTCGGACTTGGAATGACTGCTTGGGTCCCTGAAAGGAGTGGATGGGGGAGGTGGAGGGACAAGTGTAGCATCTCTTGCGGTTGCAAGGGAAAGTGCCCGGGGAAGGGGTGGAGCGGGAGGGAAGGGAAGAATTGACAAGGGGGTTGCGGAGGGAGCGGTCTTTGCAGAAGGCAGACAGGGGGGGAGATGGGAAGATGTGGCGAGTGGGGGGGTCACGTTGGAGGTGGCGAAGTATTTCAGTATTTACTTTACTGTTATTTTAACTGAGTACTTACAAAAAATTGTTTCTCAATCAGTTCCCATCAGTGCAGTTAATAAAAACAGAATAATACATACAACTTAACAAAATTAAAATTAACATATCTAAAAGTAGGCCTAAAATTTGAACTAAAAACAGACATTCAGACGGAACAGTGGCATGCTTTGACAGGTGCCTAGCTGTCAAAGTATGGATGAGGTTAGATGATTTGGTGTGTGATGTATGGGGAGGGGACACAGTCCGTTAACCAGTCCTATTGCCTGTGGGAAGAAGCTGTGTAGCATCCTGCTGGTTCTGCAGCTGATGCTCCTGTACCTCTTCCCAGATGGCAGAATGGAGAAGATGTTATGTGATGGGTGATGTGGGTCCTTAATAATGGATATGGCTTTACGGATGTTACGCTTCTGATAGATCTCCAACAGGAAAGGGAGTGGAGCACCGATGATCCTACTGGCTGTCTTCACTATCCTGTTAAGTTGTTTATGTTCATAAGCCTTGCAGCTCCCAAACTAGTAGGTCAGTATGCTCTCGATGGTGCCGCTGTAGAAGGTTGTTAGGTGAACAGTGGGGAGACCTGCTTTTTTTAGTCTCCGGAGAGGGTGGAGCCGCTGCTGTGCTTTATGATGACTGCTGTGGTGTTGGTCGTTGAGGTCAGGTCGTCCACCAGGTGAAGTCCCAAGAACTTCACACCCCTGACCCTCTCCACAGCAGCACCATCAATATGCAGCGGTGTGTGATGGTGTTTTCCAGCCCTCCTCAAGTCAATCACCATCTCCTTTGTCTTTTCCACGTTGAGAGTGAGATTGTGAGATCTGCACCAGCTCCACCTCCATCCTGTATGCCGACTCATTGTTGTCACTGATGAGACCCACCACTGTTGTATCATCAGCGAACGTGTTGATGTAATTATTGCTGAGTCTGGCAGTACAGTCGTGAGTAAGCAGACTGAACAGCAGGGGGCTGAGGCCACAGCCTTGGGGTGAGCCAGTGTTCACTGCGATGGTTCTTGATGTCCGACTGCCCACCCTGACTGCCTGCTGCCGCTGCGTCAGAAAGTTAAGGACCCAGTTGCAAATGCCAGTGTCCACAATCAACAGCTTCAGCTTCTCCAGCAGTTGCTGTGGGATGATTGTATTAAAAGCTGAGCTCAAGTTATAAATAGGATCCTGGCATAGGTGTTCTTCCGGTCGAGATGTGACAGTGCGAGGTTGATTGTTGTGGAGACTGCGTCCTCTGTGGACCGGCTGGCTCTGTAAGCAAACTGCAGTGGGTCCAGGTTGGCAGGGAGACACGTTTTGATGGGCTGCATGACCAGCCGCTCCAAACACTTCATTAATAAGGGTGTGATAGCCACAGGACGAACGTCATTGAGACAGGCTGTGTTGGGCTTCTTCGGGACGGGAACGATGATGGCACTTTTGATGCAGTTGGGCACTACTGCCTTGCTGAGTGAGATGTTAAAAATGTCAGCAAAGACATCTTTTAGTTGCTCTGCGCAGTCCCTTAAAACGCGTCCAAGGATGTTGTTCTTCGAGCAGATGGATTCTTAGAGCAGCTTGTAATGGAGCCGACCAGAGAAAAGGCAATTCTGGATTTAGTGTTGTCCAATGAACCAGATATGATAAGAGAACTCGAGGTAAAGGAACCGCTTGGAGGTAGTGATCATTATATGATTAGTTTTAGTCTGTAATTTGAGAAGGAGAAGATTAAATCTGAAGTGGCAGTGATGCAGTTGAACAAAAGGGACTATGAAGGCATGAGAGGGGAGCTGGACAAGGTAGACTGGAAAGGGATCCTAGCAGGAATGACGGTGGAACAGCAATGGCAGCGATTTCTGGGCATAATCCGGAAGACGCAGGATCATTTCATTCCAATAAGTAAGAAAGATTCTAAGGGGAGGAGGATGCAACCGTGGCTGACAAGAGAAGTTGGGGATAGAATAAAACTAAAATAAAAGATGTATAACACAGCAAAGAGTAGCCGGAAGCCAGAGGATTGGGAAACTTTCATAGGACAACAGAAGGAAACAAAACGGGCAATACGGGCTGAAAAGATGAAGTACGAGGGGAAGCTGGCCAGGAATATAAAGAAGGACAGTAAAAGCTTCTTTAGATATGTTAAGGGAAAAAGAGTGGCAAAGTCAAATGTGGGTCCCTTGAAGGCAGACATGGGTGAAATTATTATGGGCAACAAGGAAATGGCAGAAGAGTTGAATAGGTACTTCGGATCTGTCTTCACTAAGGACAACACAAACAATCTCCCAGATGTACTGGAGGACAGAGGATCTAAGGGGGTAGAGGAACTGAAAGAAATTTTCATTTGGCGAGAAATAGTATTGGGTAGGCTAATGGGACTGAAGGATGATAAATCCCCTGGGCCTGATGGTCTGCATCCCAGGGTCCTCAGCGAGGTGGCTCTAGAAATAGTGGACGCATTGATGATCATTTTCCAATGTTCAATAGATTCAGGATCAGTTCCTGGGGATTGGAGGATAGCTAATGTTATCCCACTTTTCAAGAAAGGAGCGAGAGAGAAAACGGGGAATTACAGACCAGTTAGCCTGACATCGGTGGTGGGAAAGATGCTGGAGTCAATTATTAAAGAGGAAATAATGGGGCATTTGGATAGCAGTAAAAGGATTAGTCCAAGTCAACATAGATTTATGAAAGGGAAATCATGCTTGACTAATCTTCTGGAATTTTTTGAGGATGTGACAAGTAAAATGGACGAAGGGGTGCCAGTGGATGTAGTGTATCTAGACTTTCAGAAAGCCTTTGATAAGGTCCCGCACGGGAGACTGGTGACTAAAATTAGAGCACATGGTATTGGGGGTAGGGTGTTGACATGGATAGAAAGATTGGTTGGCAGACCGGAAGCAAAGAGTAGGAGTGAACGGGTCCTTTTCAGAATGGCAGGCAGTGGCGAGTGGAGTGCCGCAAGGCTCGGTGTTGGGGACCGCAACTGTTTACCATATATATTAATGATTTGGAAGAGGGAATTAGGAGCAACACTAGCAAGTTTGCGGATGACACAAAGCTGGGTGGCAGTGTGAACTGTGAAGAGGATGTTAGGAGGTTGCAGGGTGACCTGGACAGTTGAGTGAGTGGGCAGATGCGTGGCAGATGCAGTATAACATAGATAAATGTGAGGTTATCCACTTTGGCAGCAAAAACAAGGGGGCAGATTATTATCTCAATGGGGTTAGGTTAGGTAAGGGGGAGGTGCAGCGAGACCTGGGTGTCCTTGTACACTGGTCACTGAAAGTTGGCGTGTAGGTACAGCAGGCAGTGAAGAAAGCTAATGGAATGTTGGCCTTCATAACAAGAGGATTTCAGTACAGGAGTAAAGAGGTTCTTCTGCAGTTGTATAGGCCTCTGGTGAGACCACATCTGGAGTATTGTGTACAGTTTTGGTCTCCTAATTTGAGGAAGGACATCCTTGTGATGGAGGCTGTGCAGCGTAGGTTCACGAGATTGATTCCTGGGATGGCGGGACTGTCATATGAGGAAAGATTGAAAAGACTAGGCTTGTATTCACTGGAGTTTAGAAGGATGAGGGGGATCTTATAGAAACATATACAATTATAAAAGGACTGGACAAGCTAGATGCAGGAAAAATGTTCCCAATGTTGGCTGAGTCTAGAACCAGGGGGCCACAGTCTTAGAATAAAGGGGAGGTAATTTAAGACTGAGGTGAGAAAAAACGTTTTCACCCAAAGTTGTGAATTTATGGAATTCCCTGCCTTAGAGGGCAGTGGAGGCCAAGTCACTGGATGGATTTAAGAGAGAGTTAGATAGAGCTCCAGGGGCTAGTGGAGTCACGAGATATGGGGAGAAGGCAGGCACGGATTATGGGTTATTGATAGGGAACGATCAGCCATGATCACAATGAATGGCAGTGCTGGCTCAAAGGGCCGAATGGCCTCCTCCTGCACCTATTTTCTATGTTTCCATGTTTCTATATGTAATGCAACTGTGCATGTGATTGAGACGTGTGGAAGTTGCGAATCAAGATGGCTGGAAACCTACCACCGAACTCTGGACATCCTTGATCAAGAAGATATCTTCTAACACATGGGCTCTGTGTTGCTTTTGATAAAAACGTTTCATGTGATTGAGACTTGTGGTCGTTCAAAGGCAGGTCTTCATTTCCTATAAATAAAAATAAAACTTTGTGTTACTGATTCCCGGAAAGGCTGCCTTGGCCAGAAATGGTTTATAAAAAAAGGTTGTGAATTGTGAAGTCATACAAAGGGGAGGAGGAGGAGGGGTGTAGAGAAATAGGTTGGCGTCTTTGCAAGTCAGGGTGATAGGAAGTGTTGAGCTCCGGCAGAGGGTTGTTGTTGATAGATCTCATCTAGAGATAACCACCTGTAGAATCTGCACCTCAGTAACACCAAACCCGTCTGCACATGTTGTTGAATACTCTCTCCCATCTTATCTACCTTGTTTTCCACTCCCCTTCGGACTCTCTAACACCGTTAATCTATATTAACAGTTACCCTTTACTTCCTGTTACCTGCCCTTGTCCTTTCAACACTAGGTTTCAGCCCACCGTTCTTCTCCTTGGCTGGCAGATTAACCTCACCACCACCTACATCCCCCTCTACAGCACTTGTTCCCTCCTCATCAGAGACACGGGTGATGATATCCTGTGAACTGTGGTGTCCTGTCTATTGCTGGACTTCACTTGACTGTAGTTTAGCCCACCGGGTCCGCGCCGACCAACGACCCCCACACATTAACACTATCCTACACCCACTAGGGACAAATTTTACATTTACCTACCCATTTAACCATATAATAACCATATAACAATTACAGCACGGAAACAGGCCTTCTCGTCCCTTCCAGTCCGTGCTGACCATTTATTTTCCCCTAGTCCCATCTACCTGCACTCAGACCATACCCCTCCATTCCCTTCCTGTCCATATACCTATCCACTTTACTTTTAAATGTTAAAGTCAATCCTGCCTCCACCACTTCTGCTGGAAGATCATTCCACACAGCCACCACTCTCTGAGTAAAGAAGTTCCCCCTCATGTTACCCCTAAACTTCTGTCCCTTAATTCTCATGTCATGCCCTCTTGTTTGAATCTTCCCTACCCTCAATGGGAAAAGCTTATCCACGTCAACTCTGTCTATCCCTTTCATCATTTTAAAGACCTCAATCAAATCCCCCCTTAACATTCTGCGCTCCAAAGAATAAAGACCTAACTTGTTCAACAAGTAACCTACAAACCTGTATGCCTTTGGAGTGTGGGAGGAAACCGAAGATCTTGGAGACAACCTATGCAGATCACCGGGAGAACATACAAACTCCGTACAGACAGCACCCGCAGTCAGGATCGAACCCGGGTCTCCGGCTTTGCATTCCCTGCAGCAACTCTACCGCTGCGCCACCGTGACTTCAAGAAGTACTGCTCAATGTGATTTCCCTGCACTACCTCTACCAAGCCCTTCTTCCTTCCCTGATGTATTCTGAGGCCCTTTGCTGTTGTTATTGACTACCAACCACTAGAGCAGACCTGGTGTTTCTTTACCACTGAGCCCCTGTCCTTCATTGGGGCACTAAACCTACTCATAGTCTTTTCCGTTCCACGGTCTGTAGCCGCGTAATCCACCTGTGTCTTTCTGGCCCCTGCTCTCACAGGCTCTTGGGGTATCTTTTTATTATTGTTGTTAATTTGTGACAATAAACTGACCTTGAAACCTTGAAACCTAGCTTTTAGTAGTGCAGCGAGACTATTTACAGTGTACACCACTGCAGCAATGAGGTGCTAATCCATAACAGCTGGTTGTGAAGATATCAAGTATATCATTGGGGTTTATCAAGTGGGCACCTCCCTTCACTGGTGTTTCATTGACACCTCACAACGCCTCGGGAAGGTTCAACAATTAGTTCTGGTGTCCCAGAACCACCCCCCTCCCCTTCAATATTTGCTCTCACCACCTGTGCTACCAGTATGTACCGAATAAAGGAAACTGCAGATGATTAATTCACTCAAACAAATGCTAAACACTCGCTTCCTATCGTTCACTTAACCTAACCCTTCATTAAACAGTGGTAACGCCCCATATATCAATGAGGGTGATAGGAAGTGTTGTGCTCTGGCAGAGGATTGTTGTTGATAGATCTCGTCTGGAGATAACCACCTGTAGAACCTCTACCTTTTTCTCAGTAACACCAAACCCGTCTGCACATGTTGATGAATACTCTCTCCCATCTTATCCATCTTGTTTTCCACTGCCCCTTTCAGACTCTCTAACACCTTTAATCTGTACTAGACTAAGACACAGATACACTTACACAGAAACACTTGTAAAAAACGATACATGCTGTATGTTATATATTTCCTTTCTACCCGCAACTGACACTATTTCTTCATGACCAAATCCACCTTAAGGGCCTGGCCCACCAGCAATGCGACTCCATGCGATGAGCGCGACCTAACGCGGTCGCTTGAGCCGTCCGGCCTCACGGGGCCAGTCCCACTTTGATCGCCGGAGCCGTATGGAATTGTGCGGTGCTGGTCCCGACATCGCGCGGGGCTCCGAAAAACTGACCGTGTTCAAAAATTCCACGCGGCGCATTACGCACCGCCTCGACGTCGTGCCTCCGTGACCCTCTCTATATGTGCCTCCGTGTCCCTCTGTGTGTGTCCCTCCGTGTCTCTCTCTATGTGTCCCTCCGTGTCTCTCTGTGTGTGTGCCTCCGTGACCCTCTCTATATGTGCCTCCGTGTCCCTCTCTATATGCCTCCGTGTCCCTCTCTATATGCCTCCGTGTCCCTCTCTATGTGCCTCCGTATCCCTCTCTATGTGCCTCCGTGACCCTCTCTGTGTGTCCCTCCGTGTCCCTCTCTGTGTGCCTCCGTGTCCCTCTCTGTGTGGCCCTCCGTGTCTCTGTGTGTCCCTCCGTGTCCCTCTCTATGTGCCTCTGTGCCCCTCTCTATATGTGCCTCCGTGACCCTCTCTGTGTGCCTCCGTGACCCTCTCTGTGTGCCTCCGTGACCCTCTCTATGTGCCTCCGTGACCCTCTCTATGTGCCTCCGTGTCCCTCTCTATGTGCCTCCGTGTCCCTCTCTATGTGCCTCCGTGACCCTCTCTATGTGCCTCCGTGTCCCTCTGTGTGTGTCCCTCCGTGTCTCTCTCTGTGTGCCTCCGTGACCCTCTCTATGTGCCTCCGTGACCCTCTCTATGTGCCTCCGTGACCCTCTCTATGTGCCTCCGTGTCCCTCTGTGTGTGTCCCTCCGTGTCTCTCTCTGTGTGCCTCCGTGACCCTCTCTATGTGCCTCCGTGACCCTCTCTGTGTGCCTCCGTGTCCCTCTCTGTGTGCCTCCGTGACCCTCTCTATGTGCCTCCGTGTCCCTCTCTGTGTGCCTCCGTGACCCTCTCTATGTGCCTCCGTGACCCTCTCTATGTGCCTCCCTGACCCTCTCTATGTGCCTCCGTGACCCTCTCTGTGTGCCTCCGTGACCCTCTCTGTGTGCCTCCGTGACCCTCTCTATGTGCCTCCGTGACCCTCTCTATGTGCCTCCGTGACCCTCTCTGTGTGTCCCTCCGTGTCTCTGTGTGTCCCTCCGTGTCTCTCTCTGTGTGTGCCTCTGTGTCCCTCTCTATATGTGCCTCCGTGACTCTCTCTATGTGCCTCCGTGACCCTCTCTATGTCCCTCCGTGTCTCTCTCTGTGTGCCTCCGTGACCCTCTCTCTGTGTGCCTCCGTGACCCTCTCTCTGTGTGCCTCCGTGACCCTCTCTCTGTGTGCCTCCGTGACCCTCTCTCTGTGTGCCTCCGTGACCCTCTCTCTGTGTGCCTCCGTGACCCTCTCTCTGTGTGCCTCCGTGACCCTCTCTGTGTGCCTCCGTGACCCTCTCTGTGTGCCTCCGTGACCCTCTCTGTGTGCCTCCGTGACCCTCTCTGTGTGCCTCCGTGACCCTCTCTGTGTGCCTCCGTGACCCTCTCTGTGTGTGCCTCCGTGCCCCTCTACGTGTGCCTCCGTATCCCTCTCTGTGTGTCCCTCTCTGTCCTTGCAAACTTACCACGGACATCGCTCCAACTCCGCGCCGCGTTGAGCCACTCACCCGACCTCCGCGCGCCCCCCCCCCGCTGCTGGTTTGGTCGCGCTCGCTGCATGCAGGCGCATGCTGGTGGGACCGGCCCTGTACAGGGGATCACCGGACCTCCGCGCGGCCCCCGCTTCCAGTTTGCTCGCGCTGGTGGGACCGGCCCTTTACTGCCTTGCTCTGCTGCCTCTGACATCTCCTTTACGGCCTGACACAAACTCAGTCCGCAGATTCCTAGCTCTCCTAATAGCGATGTGGTCGATCGCACGATGAAACCTCTACAACACACTTCTACCGGATGTACTCTTGCTCTCCATTCTCGCTGCTCAACGACTGTTGCCAAATCTACATATCTAAGCTTTTTCTTTTCATAAGCCTCTTCCACTAAGGCACCGTCACAGAAACATAGAAACATAGAAAATAGGTGCAGGAGGAGGTCATTCGGCCCTTCGAGCCAGCACTGCCATTCATTGTAATCATGGCTGATCGCCCCTATCAATAACCCATGCCTGCCTTCTCCCCATATCCTTTGATTCCACTAACCCCTAGAGTTCTATCTAACTCTCTCTTAAATCCATCCCGTGACTTGGCCTCCACTGCCCTCTGTGCCAGGGAATTCCATAAATTCACAACTCTCTGGGTGAAAACGTTTTTTTCTCACCTAGTGGTAATTATTTCCTGTGGAATGACGTCTTCCTCCCAAATCTACCTGCATCTCTCAATCATTGGCTCGCCGTAGCTGCCTAACTCATACCTGTCCGAACTCTTTCCTCCTCTACCTTTCCACCCCCCACGGACAAAATGAAGAGCTACACTCCTAGTCCTGATGTCAACTGGATTCACTTCTGCTCTCCTCCTCTCCATTGCTGCAGCTACGCACTCCAAGACCTGGTAATGCCACCAAGTAATCCAACCATGAGGAAGACTAGTCTTACATCCTGACAAAATATGCCTCAATGTTGCCACCTCTGAACTCAGGGAACACGCCATGTTCCCACCTACCCATTGTTTGAGGTTCTGTGGTGATGGCAGCACATCATAAATAGCCCATAAGGAAACTAACCTGGCCCATCGCTATGCACCACAGGTCCCCCCAGCTAAACCTTCTATTTTCTACACTTTCCCAATTCATCCATTGTTCCTGCTTAACCCGAGCTGCTGCCATTATACATATCATTGCTTCCTCCTGACGAGTACCTGTTCCACAACCAATTTCCTCCCATCTGTTGGGCCTGCCTTACTCCACACTGCTATCCTAAGCCTCCTTTCCCTTGCTGCACGCTACCAACAATGTCTGTATGCCCCAGAGCTGCTTGTGTTTTGTGTACTGCCCGCTTTGAGTTCCACTTCTTCCCTCCTAATGGAGCATTCTGTGCAGTTTGTCTCCAATTTGAGGAAGGACATTCTTGCTATTGAGGGAGTGCAGCTTAGGTTCACAAGGTTAATTCCAGGGATGGTGGGACTGTCATATGCTAAGAGAATGGAGCGGCTAGGCTTGTGCACGCTGGAATTTAGAAGGATGAGAGGGGATCTTATTGAAATATAAGATTATAAAGGGTTTGGACAGGCTAGAGGCAGGAAACATGTTCCCGATGTTGGAGGAGTCCAGAATCAGGGACCACAGTTGAAGAATAAGTCGTAAGCCATTTACAATGGAGATGAGGAAGCACTTTTTCACACAGAGGAATTTTCTGCCTCAGAGGACGGTGGAAGCTAGTTCTCTGGATACTTTCAAGAGAGAGCTAGAGAGAGTTCTTGAGGATAGAGGAGGCAGAGCATATAGGGAGAAGGCAGGAACGGGATACTGATTGTGGATGATCTGCCATGATCACATTGAATGGTGGTTCTGGCTTGAAGGACTGAATGGCCTCCTCCTGCACCAATTGCCTATTGTCTAACACTGCTGTTGTAATCTGCAGACGAGTCAAACAGAAACCAAAGCAGCTTCTGTGGGAATCAGTAACACACTGTGAGTCCTGTGCTAGGTTTCAAGGCATCTTGATTCGCAACTTACAGTTGTCACATCTTCAGACAAGAGGAGCCTACTAAGTCACAGAGTATTTCTGTGGCTAGAGGAAAGGTAGTAGGCAAGTTGAAGTTGTGGTGTTTGCAGTTTAGGCTATTCCCTAGGTTGACGTGGCCATTAACAGTATATAAGGTGCCAATTTCTAAGGTAGAAAGGGTTGAGAGATTGGTTAGTTCATATATTAGAAAATGGTTAGGAGTTCCATGGTGTCTTACTAATGTGGCTTTATAAGGCAATTCTCCGTTAACCATTGCAGAGTCTAACAGCAGTGTGCTAAGGTGAAGTTAGAGTCACAATTATCAGGAAACAATAATACCGCAGTTAGTCGGCCCTTCGAGCCAGCACCGCCATTCACTGTGATCATGGCTGATCATCCACAATCAATACCCCGTTTCTGCCTTATCCCCATATCCCTTGACTCTGCTATCTTTAAGAGACCAGAAATGAATAAACAGGAGGTGTGAGAGAAAAGGTTACGGATTGTGAAGCCAGAGGAAAAATAGAAGAGGGGGAGGGAGAAATAGGGGGGTGTCCAGGTGAGGCACAGAGGACGTGGGTGTGGGTGAAAAAGGGTAGGAGGGGGGTGTGGCTTTGTTAGAGGTTAACAAAAATGGAACATTCTATATTTAACCATATATGTTAGCAAACTAATGAACCCGGACCAAACGGGGTTTATACCAAAGAGATACTCATTTAACAATTTGAGACGGCTGTTTAATATAATGTACTCACATAATACTGAAGAAGAAGACCTAGCAATTATTTCATTGGATGCAGAAAAAGCTTTTGATCAAGTAGCACGCCAATATTTATCCAAAGTATTGTAAAAAGTTAATATGGGAGATAACTTTATCTCATGGGTAAAATTATTATACGATAAGCCGACGGCTAGAATACTGACTAATAATATATTATCCCCGAAATTCCAATTGGCAAGGGGCACTGGGCAGGGGTGCGCACTATCGCCTCTGCTATTTGCACTAGTGATAGAGCCTTTAGCAGAAAGTATAAGAAGCCATCCAAATATTCATGGATATAATACCAAACACTCAAATAATAAAATCTCATGTGAAACATATCCATCTTCTAGATGAGCTGGGACGCATCCTCAGTGATGTGACCTGGGGTCATCGGGTGTTTCGGGTCTCACAACATCAGACACCCTCGCCCAGGCGACCCAGCCGGGGTTGATCAGGCCCTGACTTGAGTCCCAGCAGCAACCGCCCACGGATCAGCCATCTTAATAACTACTCTGCAGGGGTTGGGAGACTCTAGTGCGTGGAGGGACTGGGCTCTGTGGGGTGACTCCCGGCCGGGCTCCTCCTGCGTCTCACCAGATTCAAGGCCTGTGCGCTCGCTGCACCTCTTGCACCTGCTCCGAGCATTTCATTCTCGCCTGATGGATGTTTAGGCCACGATGGTTCATTAGGCCTTTCCGTAGCTTTGTTGGGTGTCTTTCTCACGAAAGACACAGACTGGGGTGCTAACCCAGCCTTTCCCGGGTGCCGTCTTTCCGTGCCGTCAACTGTCTCTCCAGCAAACAAGAGGGCATGACATGAGAGTTAAGGGACAGAAGTTTAGGGGTAACATGAGGGGGAACTTCTTTACTCAGTGAGTGGTGGCTGTGTGGAATGATCTTCCTGCAGAAGTGGTGGAGGCAGGATCGATTTTAACATTTAAAAGTAAAGTGGATAGGTATATGGACGGGAAGGGAATGGAGGGGTATGGTCTGAGTGCAGATAGATGGGACTAGGGGAAAATAAATGTTCGGCACGGACTGGAAGGGCCAAGAAGGCCTGTTTCTGTGCTGTAATTTTTTATATGGTTATATGGTTATATAGTACTCACCAAACTATTCTTGGTTGTTACCCAGTCTATTCCTAGGTGCCACTGGCTGAGCCAGACTTCAATGTGAAAATATACATCTTCTAGATGCGCTGGGACGCATCCTCCGTGATGTGACCTGGGGTCATCGGGTGTTTCGGGTCTCACAACATCAGACACCCTTGCCCAGGTGACCCAGCCGGGGGTGATCAGGCCCCATTATATGCAGACGACATATTATTATATATTACAAATTTGCAAATTAGCATACCAAATATACTAAATTTAATAGAGGAATTTGGTTCCTTTTCAGGAAATAGAATGAACTGGAACAAAAGTGACATTATGACGATAAAACCTCAAGAGCCGACACATCTGTTGAAATTCCCTTTTAGAATTGCAACAGAAAAATGTAAGTATTTGGTCATCCAAATTACTAGGAAATATAAATCATTACTCAACGCAAACTATATGCCTTTATTAACTAAATTAAATGGGTTGATTCAATTTTGGAAAACACTGCCGATGTCCTTAATAGGCAGAATAAATGAGATAAAAATGATCTTCTTACCACAAATATTGTACCTATTTCAATCAATACCAACATTTATTTTATTTATTTTATTTTTTATTTAATAGAGGTAACTACATCAGTGTACATCACCTATATATTATTACAGTCATTGTACCCCATAATTTTATGGCTTTTAAAGAAAAAGAATAGAAACAGAGAAAGTGAAGTAGGTGAAAAGAGTTGTGAACGTGAAAGAGCGTGCCAAAGGGGAGAGACAAAAAACCCCTGGTCAAAGAGTTAGAGAAAGGGGATTAAAAGATAGACCCTAGAAAAGAAAAAGATAAGTGAGAGAGAAAAGCCAGTTACTATATTATATACATCACGCAAAAGGAATTTACCAACTCGATAGTTTTTCATCCCCCTTTACTAAGGCCCGAGGTACTCCTGCACCCTATCTTTGTAGCAGTTCTATAAATGCAGACCACGTCTGATAGAAACGATCTGATTTTCCTGCCAGGCGGAGTCTCATATCTTCCAGATGTAGTGTTTCAAACATAGTTGAAATCCACATATTTACTGTTGGTATAGGGGCATTTTTCCAGAATTTTAAGATGAGCTTTTTTAGTATTATTAAGCCATAATCAAATAGATTCTTTTGAAACACGTTTAATTCTGAGCTACCTTCTGTTATTCCAAAAATCATCCTCTCTGGCTTTGGTATCATTTTTATTTTAAACAGTTTTATGAAGATTTCAAAGATTTCAATCCAAAACCTTTTAATTTTTGTACAAAAGACGAATGAGTGCGCTATAGTAGCTTCTTGAGACTGGCATTTATCACAAATTTAGTTTTTGAGTAGTATAATCTGTGTAGGATTTTAAATTATATTAAAGTGTGTCTTACGTTAATTGAGCATTTATGCACATTCAATAAGTACTCTTTCCACCTTTCATTGGAAGTTTTTATGCTTAATTAATTTTCCCAATCTCTCTTCAGTTGTTGGTATTACTGCATTTAGTATAATATTATATATATATATGAAATTAAGTTTGTTGATTCAGCCTTTGTATTCATTACTTCATCCAGTAAGTCTGAAATTCTTGTGCATATTTTCTCAGATAATCACATATTTGGAAATACTTAAATATACTGATTGTTACCCAAATTATATTTTAGTTGTAATTGTTTAAATTATAGTAGTTTTCCAGTTTCATACAAATCTCTCAAAGTTTTAATTCCTGCTCTTTCCCATTGTATAAATGCTTTATCTATAATTGAGGGTTTTTAGCGATAGGGGATAGAAGAGATACATTTCTTAATTTTAAGTTATATTTTATCTGTTTCCAAATTCTGATTATACTATGTATAATTGGATTTTTGTTGTAATTTGTATTATTCACCGTCATTGGTGAGAGAAGGTCGCGCCAATATTAAAAGGGAGCAGTCCTCTTTCTCCATAATGATCCACTCCGGTTGCTGGGGAGAGTTATCCAACAATTGAATCATATTTCTGATATTTACAGACCAATAGTAATACATCAAATTAGGGAGTGCTAATCCCCTACTACTTTGGGTCTATTCAAGTGTGGTCTTTGTATTCTATGGAATTTATAATCCCAAATAACATTTGTAATATCTGAGTCCAATTTTTAAAAAAAACATTTTGGGTAGGTAAATTATGATTGATTGGAAAAGGTATAGAATTTGTGGTTAAAAAAAAAATCATTTTTATGGCGTTTATTCGGCCTATTAAGGACATCGGAAACGTTTTCCAGAATTTAATTAAATTATGTAATTTCTTAAGTACAGGTTTAAGTGCATTAAACATGTCTTGATATCGTCTGGTGATTTCAATACCCAATGTTTCCATAGCTATTTTAAAAGGAAACTGTACTAGATGTGTAGAATATTTTGGTTTCATTGACACGATTTCATTTTATTCCAGTTTATTCTATAACCCGAAAATGATCCGAAATCCTCAATTAAGTTTAAAATATTGGGTATAGTAATATGAGGTTTTGTGATGTACAAAAGTACATCATCAGAGTATAATGATATTTTATTGTTGGAATATTTTGTGTTATATCCGTGGATATTCGGATGAATTCTAATTATTTCCGCTAGTGGTTCAATTATAAGTCCAAATAACAATGGTGATAATGAACAGCCTTGTCTATTACCCCTTGACAGTTGAAATTTCATGGATAAGATATTATTAGTTAATATTCTGGCCGTTGGGTTATTATATCTTAATTTAATCCATAGAATAAAGTTCTACCCAGTTGAAATTTTTGCAATACTTTAACCATATACTTCCATTCAACCTGATCGAATGCATTCTCTGCATCCAGCAAAATAATTGCAAGTTTTTGATCTTTAGTTTGGTGTGAGTGCATTATGTTGAGCAGACGTCTCAAATTATTAAATGATTGTCTCTTAGGGATAAACCCCGTTTGATCCGGGTGTATTAATTTACTGGCATACTTACTTAATCTTCTAGCTAATATTTTCGCTAATATTTTTTGATCTGTGTTTAACAACGCAATAGCTCTACATGATCCGGGTTCTTCCACATCTTTGTCTTTCTTAAATATTAATGTAATCGTAGATTCTGCTAGTGTATCAGGTAATATTTGTTCTCTAAAGGCATGTGTATACATTTTCTGTAGGCGTGGAGTGAATATGTCATAAAAACGTTTATAGAATTCATTACTGAATCCGTCGGGACCTGGTGTTTTTCCATTTTTTAATGAGATTATTGTTTCTTCTATTTCCTTATTTGAGATTTGGGCTCCCAATTCCCCTTGTTCCTGCAACTCTAGTTTGGGAAGATTGCAATTATCCAAGAACTCAGTAACTTTGTTGGTGTCCGTTGTTGTTTTGGATGTATACAAATTCTCATAAAATTGCACAATCTTGAAGAAAGATAACATCTGAGTTGTATGCTTTCAGCTGAGCTTAAATATTACCCCTTTTAATGCGTTCGTTAGCCCCCCTAATATTCCAACTGAGATTTCTCCCAGTTACTGAGAATGAGATTTCTCCCAGTTTATTTTGTTTATGTCTTGCATTTTGGCTAGATTTAGTACCTGTGTATCTTGCGGTGCATCCGTACCTCAGGTCTTTAAGTATTGGGGGAACATTTACCCTGCCAAGTTCAATTTGTGGATTCCTTTTGTGATTCTCCTTGAATAAAAAAACACACATATGTGATTAACTGTGATAATTTAAAAAAACTAGTAAAAGTGAAAATACAGTGACCGAGCTTATCGGCACTGTAACAAGTGGCCCACCTGTTGGTGGGAGAAAACATTATGTCGACTTCCGTTGTCGATATTAGCAAACAAGTAGCTCCGCTCCGTCAGTTAGTCATAACATATCCTTACTAGAGCGGTGCCGGTGATGAGATCAGATATATAGTACCCAGTTGCAGTATATATATCCATTTCATATGTATTCCCAGATACATCTAACCATTTTATCTACTAAGTATTAAGCATCTGGTTTTACCTCAGTAAAAATCAGCTGTTGGTTGAAGGGGTTAACTGGGGCAGGCTTCTGGTTCTGAGCCAGAAGCCAGACCTTCCCCCTCACACCCCGATTATAAATCTGCTTAAAACTTATTAAGTTATAAATGTTAGTTTGTAAATCATCCCCTTACTACCATTCTGGTTAATATTCATTACAATTCCTTTGTTAGTATTCTATGTTTTAAGTGTTAAAAGTGTTAATTCTATAACATTAGGTTATTCATTTAATCTCTTAAACCACGATGATTGCTCTGTTTGCATTCTGTTGTGAAGCTCTGCGTTCAGTGTTTATCTTTTTCCGCTTCACTTGGAACCCAGTATGTCCTTGAGTTAGCATTCCTCGATAAGCCGTCTAGTCAAAACTCAAGGAGAGTTCCAACTATTTGTAAACACAATATCTTTCCTGGTGAAATAATAGATAGAAAGAATATCCATACAGTTCAACTTTTCATGTTACTGATTCTCTGCCATGATGGTTAAAGCATGTTTGTATGCGTTCTCCGGGTTTGTGAACGATTTTTGCTGTTCCTTGTAAGAAATATGCAATACCAATATACTTACCAAAAAAAATGTTTAAAAAACTAGATTCTGATATTACAAACTTTATATGGGACTATAAATCACACAGAATTCAAAGAAAACACTTGTGTAAATTGAAAGAATCAGGGGGACTGACACTCCCTAGCTTATTATATTACTATTGGGCAGTGAATATTAAAAATGTAATCTACTGGTTGGACAGTTCTGCCCAACAGGTAGATTGGATAAGAATGGAGAAAGAGGATTGTTCCCCTTACTATATAGGAGCAATCCTTCTTTCCCCGATGAAACTGGACAATATAATATATAAGAAGAATCCAATTATTCACAGTATAATATGAATTTGAAAACAAAATTAACTTTAAAATCAAGAAATTTATCGCCTCTTTCTCCAATAGCTAATAATCCCTCATTCAAACCATCTATTATTTATTTTTTTTAATTTATTTTATTTAACCTTTATTTAACCAGGAGAAGTCTCATTGAGATTAAAAATCTCTTTTACAAGAGAGTCCTGGCCAAGACAGGCAGCAGCACAGTTCCCCAGTTACAGACAATAATTTAAAAACAACAGAGAACATATAAATAGAGTCACAGTCATAACATCATCAAACAAAGCATGTACAGACAGAAGAGCCCGCTTCAACATCATTAAGAAGAGATTTAAATCTGTTTATAGAAACCAGCTCCTTAAGTTTCAGTTCATTCTGCAGCTGGTTCCATGTGAAGGGAGCAGCAGAACTAAATGCCCTTTTCCCCAGTTCAGTACGGACATTAGGTACAGTTAGTAAGAACAAGTGCTCAGAGCAGAGCTGATAAGCTCCTGTGGTTTTTCGAATTACATACTTCTGCAGGTATGAATGAAGAACACCGAGGATAGTCTTATAAATAAGGATATGCCTATGATGGAGTCGCGGGTGGACAGGGCAAACCATCCAACTTGAGCATACAAAGAGCAGTGGTGCGTGAGGGTTTTAAAATTAGTAACAAATCTCAGTGCTCCGTGGTAGACCGTGTCCAAAGACTGTAGGCATTTTGAAGATGCATTCATATATAAAACATCACCATAGTCCAACACAGACATAAACGTTGCGCAAACAAGTCTTTTTTTGGCTTCAAAAGAAAAACTCAATTTGTTTCTAAAGTAAAAACCTAATTTGATCTTGAGTTTTTTCACAAGTTGCTGGATATGAGATTTAAAAGAGAGAGACTCATCAATTATAATTCCCAGATATTTATATTGAGACACAGATTCAACCACAGAACCCTGCAACATGGTGATAGAAGGGAGGTCCGAGGGCTTTGATTTAGCTTTAGTCAACAGCATGAGCTTTGTCTTGTCAGCATTTAAAACAAGTTTTAAATCACACAGGTTACGTTGCAGTGTTAAAAGTAGTTTGGAGCTGACAGAGAGCCTGATTTGGGGTAGACGCAGAGCAATATATCACTGTGTCGTCAGCATTAAAGTGAACATTTGCGTTCGCTACTTTATGATCTAGACTATTAATATAAATAGTAAATAATAAAGGGCCTAGAACTGATCCCTGTGGCACACCCTTGGATACATTAAGAGAACTAGAAGTAATACCTTCTGCTCGCACACACTGGGATCTGCCTGATAGATAGTTTTTAAACCAACAGACAGCTTGATCAGACAAACCGGTGCTGCATAGTCTTTGTAACAATAAGGCATGATCCACAGTATCGAAAGCCTTTGATAGGTCAACGGAAAGGGCTGCACAGTGTTGCTTATTGTCTAAAAATTCAATAAAATCATTTACTACTTTTAAAGCAGCTGTTGACGTACTATATTTTTTCCTAAAACCAGATTGAAATTCAGATAAAATACTGTTAGTTGATAAAAAGTCCATCAGTTGTTGGTTTACAATGGATTCCAGCACCTTACTTAAAACAGACAGTTTGGAGATGGGCCTATAGTTGTTAAGCACAGTGGGGTCCCCCCCTTTAAACAGTGGGAGAACAAAGGCAGATTTCCAAATAAGGGGAATTTCGTTTGTCTCCAAGGATAGATTAAAAAGATAAGTCAGAGGCCATGCAATAAAATCAGTGGCTAACTTTAGGAAGTGAGGCTCGAGGTTGTCGGGACCTGCTGAGTTTTTTGTGTCTAAACATCTCAGGGCCTTATGCACCTCTGAAAGTGTAACAGCGTCAAATGTAAAGGCTTGTCCCTCAAAAAAACAACGACTATCAGAGCAAGCAGAGGAGCCTTGAGCTGTGTTTTGAGAGTTAAAAAGTGAACCAGAGGCAATGAAATGCTCATTAAAACAACCAAGCATGTCGGACTTTTCATACATTTGGGTAGAGTCTTTGACAATGCATGGAGGTAGCTCAATAACATTTTTATTTCAGTTATTGATTTAATGGTTTTCCAGAATTTCAACGGATTGTTTAGGTTATTTGAAGTTTCAGTAAGGAAATGATCAGCTTTGGCTTTTCTAATTGCAACTGTGCTTGCATTTCGCAGCTGCCTAAAGAGCAACCAGTGCTTGCATTTCGCAGCTGCCTAAAGAGCAACCAGTCTGATCCAAAACCAGTAACTCCTGGCTTTAGACCATGCCACATTGCGCTCATTAAATTGGATAACTCTGACGTGAACCATGCATTATCCCTGCCCTTTATTCTATACTTCCTAAAAGGAGCATGCTTATTAACAATTACAATAAAACCATCATGAAAGAATTTCCAGGCATTTTCAACATCAGAAATTACATTAATTTTCTCCCAGACAAAGAGAAACAGGTCATGAAAAAATGCTTGCTCCACAAAATGTTTCATGTTCCGCTTTACGATGACACGCGGTTTGGTTTTAGGAACTTTTGTATTTCTTACTGTTGCAATGACACAGTGGTCACTGATGTCATTGGCAAAAACAGAAGCAGCAGAATATTTATGAAGAACATTAGTTAAGATAAGATCAATTAAAGAAGATTTTTCCGGACATTTCAGATTAGGTCTAGTAGGACTGTCAACAATCTGAAAGAAATTAAATGAATCACAAAATGCTTTAAAATCATCTGATGCTGGTAGCAGCCAGTTCCAGTTTAAGTCACCAATAAGGACAATTTCATTAAAGTTCAACCCGGATAAAAGCTCCATTAAAGATGGTAAAGTGCAGCTGATAGCTGAAGGTGGCCGAGAGCAACCGACGACAGTGATGTGGAGAGTTTTTGACATTTCCATGTCAAGTTCAAATTGTTTACTCACTGATGTAGAGAGACGGATCTTCACATGAAACTTAGATTTGACATAGACTGCGACTCCTCCGCCCTTCTTGGGTCGGTCAGTCCTATACACATTGTAGCCGTCAATGTTGATATCCTTGTTTAAAACTGCTTTGTTTAGCCAAGTTTCGGATATGACAATAACATCAGCATCAGTTGAATGAGCCCAGATACCAATCATATCCATTTTAGCAATCATACTGTGCACATTCAAATGGATGAAACCAAGTCCAGACCTTGATTCACATTCAGCAGGGGTGTTAAAATCAACAGCAGACTCAGCAGAGCCTGGGCCTGGGTTAGGGTGAACATTCCCTGAAATCAGCGGCAACAGGACAATCATACACCTATAATCAGACCTTATAGATTTGCTTGAATGATCTTTTTTAATCTTTAAAAATATAAAAAAGTCTCGAAGGCAACTTGAAGGAACAATAAAGTTGTCTTGTAAGGCCATCAAGCTGACCAGATGGGCCAAGTCCATAGATGTGGGGGGCAGAAGAGTCATAGGTGACAAACTAATGCCCAGCGGACTGCCAGAAGCGCCCCCACGTCCCCCAGCATGATAAAACCAGTATAGAGTTGACTGGACAGGAGTTTTCAGTCCCATGGGGGCTTCCCCCGGTGCCGCTCCAAATTAATAGAAAAAGAGCAGCCACGAGCAGCGGCATTGTACGTTGAGAGCCCGAAAATCGAGGAGAAAAACAGTCAGACTATTTTGCCTCAACTAACGACGCCACACATTAGTGCAGGGAGAGTCCTAAAGAAAATCCGTTCCGTGGTTTCCCAACGGAATGATAATTCGAATGATGACTTACAGAAAAATCACTCAGTCACTCAGTCATATTTGTAAAACAAATATGTAAAACAAACAGACACAGTTAGAGACAGGAGGAGACGTGCGCTGATAAAACGTTTATCCATTGGGAAAGAATAGGAATTAAAATGATGGGAGATATGTATGAAATGGGAAAACATTTATCCTTCCAACAATTACAACTAAAATATAATTTGAAAAGTAATCAATATTTTAAATATCTTCAAATTCAAGATTATTTGAAAACATATATACAAGGATATCAAACTCTAACCCCAGATTTATTAGAGGAAGGAATGAATAGAAAGGCAGAATCAAGCAACTTAATATCATACTTATATAATATAATTCTAAATATAGAAACGCCAACGACAGAGGCAATTAGAAGGGACTGGGAACAAGAGTTATTGATAAAAATCCCGAACGATAGATGGGAAAAAAATCTATTATATGTACATAAATGTTCGATTAATGTAAGACATAACCTAATTCAATTTAAAATTTTACACAGATTATATTACTCGAAAACTAGACTGAATAAAATATTTTCAAATGTTTCCCCCATCTGTGATAAATGTCTAAATCAAAATGCCACTATAGCACATTCCTTTGTCTCTTGTACAAAACTGCATACATTTTTGAACAAAATGTTTGGAACTTTTACAAAACTATTTAACACAAAACTGAACCCCAATACAGAACTGATTATCTTTGGATCAATGGAAGAGGGACATAAATTAACTACGTTCCAAGAAGCTCTTCTTAATCACTGTTTAATAAGAGCAAATAAACTTATACTCAAATTCTGGAAAAACGCAACCACGCCAACGTTCAAAGTGTGGATTTCACATATGTCGGAAACATTACATCTTGAAGAAATGAGATTCCTCCTACTAGGCAAAGTAAACCAATTCTTAAAGGCTTGGTCTCCTTTTATCAACTTTTTACAAGCATATGGTGCAACATAACATAACCTTAGAAATTAAATGGTTCAGAACCGGGTGACGGATGGGTAGAAATACGAAATGGGTAAATCTCTCCTAATCTCTTTTCTCGACTTTCTCCTTTTCTTTCAATCTTTTTAGCTTCTCTTCTCTGTCCTTTATTTCTTTCTCTATCTGGTCCTACTCGCTTGTCTATCTATTCCCACACTCTTTATTTCTTGTTTCTTTCACTGTTCTTTTATTATTAAATTAAAAATACGAAGTTGTACAAGAATGGTAATATGTATGTATGTATTAGGTACTCAAGTACCACACTATTGTACTTCTAACAAAAATTAAAAAAAAAAAAAATTTAAAGCATGAAGGTCCCCATATTATTTGACCAACTTATCGACTGAATTTAAATGTATAGGTATGTATGCACTACATTGTGTTACGCTAATATCGAATGAAAGAATGGAAAAATATTTCGACATTGTGTTCATGGAAATTTTATAGACAATATTAAAATTTCATATATATATATATATGTGTGTGTGTGTGTGTGTGTGTGTGTGTGTATATATATATATATATATAATGTGTATACATACAAATATATATATATATATATATATATATATATACACATACACAAATATATATATATATATATATATATATATATACACATACACAAATATATATATATATATATATTTATATACACACACAGATTGCTAAACAAATTAGGGGAAATCTGAAGAAAGAAACTAGAGAACTATGTCAAGTCAAGTCACTTTTATTTATATAGCACATTTAACAAACAACTCTCGCACAACGCCACGCGCTAGGCGTACGCCGTCAAGATGCTGCGTACGACATCAAGACGCTGCATACGCCCTCAATGCGCCTCGGACAGTGCAGCCCCACGCGATGTCGGGACCAGCCCCGCACAACTCTATATGCCTCCGCCAATCGAAGTGGGACCAGCCCCGCGAGGCCTTACGCCTCAAGCAACTACGTTTGGTTGCGCTAGACGCATGCAATAGCATGCTGGTGGGACGGGCCCTTAACTTGCTTCTCACACACAGGCACACACAAACACACATTCATATAAATAGTTAAATTTTATTTTGTGCACAGTGTGTGTTAAAGCAATACAAGGGAAGCTGCACAATACAATGCAAGGGAAACTACACAAAGGTGGGGGCTGGGGAGGAAAGATGGGAGGGAAATAGGGATACAGGGGGAAAACATGTACAATAAAATGAACTAAAATATGTGATGTGATAGATGAGCTATATCAGACACTGTTCCCTACAACACTGATTACACCACAGATGATAGAGCGGATTACACAGCGGGAGGCATACCAGAAGTCGCGTTTGCATTAAAAAATGGCGGCCGTGACGTTCCGTTACGTACTACACGTCAGTCCGTTGGACTTTGGCGGAGTGGTCTATCTTGCTCCTCTAGTATCTTTGGTTCAAACAATTCAAACAAGGTTTCACACTTTAACCGCTCATCAAACTGCAGCACAAACACCCGGCTATATTATTAACAACAACCTTTCACACCTCCTTCAATAACCAATCCCCACTAGGCATTTGCAGACCTCCTTATCTCTTTATGCAAACCCTCATACATTTTCACAAAGTAATCACCCACAAGCAAAAATATGTCAGCTGGTTTCAGAGCTATGCAAGGATATGTCTGCAGATCACATGAATCTACTCCTGCATTCTGAGGTTCAATGGTTGTCACGTGGGACAGACAGACAGACAGACAGACAGACAGACAGACAGACAGACAGACAGACAGACAGACAGACAGACAGACAGACAGACAGACAGACAGACACTTTATTAATCCCCTCAGGGAAATTCAGATGTCCAGTAGCCAACACAGTCAGAATGTAAAGCAGACAATACATAAAATACGGACAAAACATAAAAACAATAAATACTTCAAAATAACCCAATAAATAACTATTAAATGCGCAAAGCATCCCCATACAGGTTAACGATCCGTATTAGAAGATCTAATGGCTGCAGGGGTGAAGGATCTCCTGAACTGCTCCGTTCTACAACGCAGGGAGAGGAGCCGGTTGTTGTTCCGTCTGCTCCTCTGACCCTCCACAGTTTCATGGAGGGGGTGCCCTGAGTTGTTGAGGATGTCCTGCACCTTGCTCCTCATACACCTCTCAAGCACATCCCCCACAGAGTCCACTCTCCCCCCCAGCACTGAGCTAGCTGGTTTCACCAGCTTGTCCAACTTCTTGCTGCATTTATCAGTGATGTTGTTACCCCAGCAGACAACAGCGTAGAAGATGACACTTACAACAACACTATGTTAAAACAATTACCGCATTTCATTGCACACATTGCAGGATCTGAGCCTTCTGAGGAAGAAGAGACTGCTCTGTCCAGTTTTGTAGAGGGCATCAGTGTTGACAGACCAGTCCAGTTTGTTATCAAGGTGCACTCCCAGATATTTGTATGTCTGCACCACCTCAATGTCCACCCCTGCAGTGTTGACCAGCTGAAGGGGGAGCTTGGACCTGCCAAAGTTAACAACATCTCTTTAGTCTTGGTTGTATTCAGGATGAGCCAGTTCTCTTTACTCCAGACACAGAAAGCACTGGTCAAGTCCCTGTATTCCTCCTCATGTCCATTCCATACACATGCCACAATCGCTGTGTCGTCAGAATATTTCTGTATGTGGCATGTGTCAAGCTCATATTCAAAGTAGCAGTATACAGGATGAAGAGGAACGGGGCCAAAACCGTTCCCTGCTCAAAAAACTGTGGTCGACCCGTCAGGCAGTTGTGTATCCAGGAGGTAAACGTGGAATCTACCCCCATCTTCTCAAGCCTGTCTTTCAAAATCAGGGGTTGGATGGTGTTGAACGCACTTGAAAAGTGGAAGAACAGAATCCTCACGTAGCCACCTGGTTCGTCCAAAAAGGAGTAAGTCCGGTGCAGCATGTAGAGGACGGCGTCATCCACACCAATGTTCTCCTGTACGCAAACTGTAGTGGGTCGAGTGCGTGCTGGACTTGTGGTCTCAGGAGACGAAGAAGCAGCCGCTCCATTGTCTTCATGATATGGGATGTGAGGGCCACCGGTCTGTAGACGTTGATCTCGGTCGCCCGCCCTGCTTTGGGAACCGGCACGAGACATGATGTTTTCCACAGACCTGGTGCCCTCCCCGACTGGAGACTCGGGTTGAAAATGGTCTGGAGAGGCTCCACCAGCTGAGCCGCACCATCTTTCAGTAGCCGGGGACATTCACCATCAGGGCCATCTGCTTTACCAGGGCGCAGCCTCCTCAGCTCAGCTCTCACCTTGTCCGCTGTGAAGAACAGTTGAGGAGATGCCGGCATAGGAGGTGCTGCAGCTGTGGTGTTGGGGGGGCTGCCTGCCTCGTGGAGGTGATGGTGGGGGTGAGGCTGCATCTGTAGAGGTGGGAGGGGACACCAGATCAAACCTGGTGTTCAATAGAACAGGTTAAACTCATTGACCTTGTCCACGTCTCCTGACGGCTGGTTCTCTTCTCCGTGAAGCCAGTGATGGTCTTCATTCCTCTCCCCACCTCTTTGATGCTGTTGTTATTGAACAAGGGGACGTGAAAGCAACGCATTTCAACAATGATTTTTGGCTGGTCAAATTGTGTTACATGACATCTGTTTTTGAACTTTTGAATCGACTCAACTTGTCACTTCAAGGTAAAGGAGGTGACATCTTCAATGTCCTTGAGAAAATAGAAGCCATAAAAATGAAGATCACCATGTGGCAAAGTATCATTCATAAAGGCAAAGGGTGTGGTAGGTGGGGGAGGGGCGTAGGTGGGGGAGGGGCGTAGGTGGGGGAGGGTCGTGTGTGGGGGAGGGGAGTGTGTGGGGGAGGGGGGTGTGTGGGGGAGGGGGGTGTGTGGGGGAGGGGAGTGTGTGGGGGAGGGGAGTGTGTGGGGGAGGGGGGAGTGTGGGGGAGGGGAGTGTGTGGGGGGGGGCAGTGTGTGATGGCAGGGGAGGGGAGTGTGTGGGAGAGGGGGGAGGGGAGTGTGTGGGGGAGGGGGAGGGGAGTGTGTGGAGGAGGGGGAGGGCAGTGTGTGGGGGAGGGGAGTGTGTGGGGGAGGGGAGTGTGTGGGGGGGGGCAGTGTGTGATGGCAGGGGAGGGGAGTGTGTGGGAGAGGGGAGTGTGTGGGGGCGGGGGGAGGGGAGTGTGTGGGGGAGGGGCGTAGGTGGGGGAGGGGAGTGTGTGGGGGAGGGGGGTGTGTGGGGGAGGGGAGTGTGTGGGGGAGGGCAGTGTGTGGGGGAGGGGAGTGTGTGGGGGCGGGGGGAGGGGAGTGTGTGGGGGAGGGGAGTGTGTGGGGGCGGGGGGAGGGGAGTGTGTGGGGGAGGGGAGTGTGTGGGGGCGGGGGGAGGGGAGTGTGTGGGGGAGGGGGAGGGGAGTGTGTGGGGGAGGGGGAGGGCAGTGTGTGGGGGAGGGGAGTGGTGTGGGGGAGGGGAGTGTGTGGGGGGGGGCAGTGTGTGATGGCAGGGGAGGGGAGTGTGTGGGGGAGGGGAGTGTTTGGGGGAGGGGAGTGTGTGATGGCGGTGGAGGGGGGTGTGTGGACTCGGCTGCACTCATTGGCTCCTGGCTCATCGTGGTGGCTGCTGCCACTGCCCGCAAACACTGCCTGCGAACACCACCCGCGGAACACAGCCCCCGTCCATGGAACACAGCTCCACCACTAGAGAGCATTGATGTCATGTGAGAGTGGGAGTGTTTAATAGAGATGAGCAGAACAAGTCTTTTACACAGAGTAGTGGGTACCTGGAATGCAATGCTGGGGTGACAATTTTACATTTACACCAAGCCAATTAACCTACAAACCTGTACGTCTTTGGAGTGTGGGAGGAAACCGAAGATCTTGTAGAAGACCCATGCGGTCAGAGGGCGAACGGTTGCCGTACAGACGGCGCCCGTAGTTGGCATCGAACCTAGGTCTCTGGCGTAAGGCAATAGCTCTACCACCGCTCCACTGTGCCGCCCTATCAGCAGGCTAATAGCAGTGGATCTAGGCTGCGTCTCTCAAACTACTTCATTATGATGGATGTCGGTGCCATTAAGGCACATTGCCTTGCATTTCTTTGGCATTGGTCTGATAATGAACTTCCCAAAATAGGGGGGAATCTTCAACTGAAGCAGGCAGAGGTTAAAGATGTCCGTGAATACTCATGCTGAAATCGTTATATTGCACTAAATGATATTTTTGTTTTTCACTTTATCATGTATCTCTATACTGTGGAAGGCTCAATTGTAATCATGTATTGTCTTTCTGTTGACAGGTTGCACACTACAAAAGCTTTTCACTGACAATAAACAAAACTCCATACCTTCTGTGCTTTCCATGGGATCACTCACGTGAGGGGGATCTGATGTCTGTGACCTTGCATAAGGTTCTCCTGAGGCATAGGGGCAATTGATATCAATCCACCAACCCTCTATTCAAAACTAACATAAAATGCTAGTACTGCATTGAAGGGGAAGTACTTTGTGGCAAATGATTCTGCATGCATTCACTTTGTGGCCTAGTATAATGTGCAAGCTTCGCCACAATTCAGTGCATCTGTGAGGTTAGTTTGGCCCTTATGCTTGGCCAGGAATTTTCGATGCTGTCCATGAGGCTTTATGAAGGTCATACTTAGATTTCCTGTAAAGGTCTAACTTTAAAGCCTCAGACATGGACTTCAGTAAGGAATGGAACTCTCGGTTTATTTGTGGTTTCAGGCTGGGGAACGCTCATATTGTAATGTCACCAATCTATGTCTTCCAAAGATCCAGCAGAATGTGTTCTACGCAAGATTCCAGCATCCGCAGTTTGTTGTGTTTGCGGTTCTCGATACACTTACTGATAAAGTCTGTGACATCTGTGGTCTATTAATCCAGATGGGCTACTGGTTCTTTAAATGTGAATCAGCCCACCGACTCAAAAGGAGGTCCTGCTCTCCACACTTCGAACATCTGGTGGTGAAGTGCCGTCCCTTCTACCTACCGAGGGAATTCACCTCCATCATCCTGACCGCGGTCTACATCCCACCCCAGGCAGACGTCCGTCTGGCACTGGAATAACTGCACGCCGTGGTCAACAAACACCAGACGTCTTACCCCGAGGCATTTACCACCATTGCTGGGGACTTCAATAAGGCAAACCTAAAGAAATCACTCCCCAACTTCCACCAACATGTCTCCTGCTGCACTAGAGGACCAAGCACCCTCGACCACTGCTACACCACCATCATGAATGCCTACCGCTCTATCCCTCGCCCTCACTTCGGTAAATGCGACCATACCGCGGTGCTGCTTCTTCCTGCCTACAGGCAGCAATTAAAGAACGCACCCCCAGAGGTGAGGACAGTACAGAGCTGGTCGGCGGGGGCAGAAGAACAACGACAAGACTGTTTGGAGTCTGTAGACTGGGCTATGTTCAAGGACTCGGCAACGGATTTGAATGAATACGCCACAGTCGTTACAGACTTCATAAAGAAATGTGTGGAGGACTGCATCCCTACAAAAACCTTCCGAGTGTTTCCCCAATCAGAAACCTTGGATGAACTGTGAGATCCGCACTCTTCTGAAGACCAGACATCGGGCATTCATGTCTGATGACACAGTGGTCTACAAGAAGTTCAGATACGACCTTGGTAAGGCCATCAAAAAGGCCAAAAGGGACTTCTGCTCCAAGCTGGAGGATGAGACAGATGTTCGGCAGCTGTGGCGGGGACTGAATGCAATCACCTCTTACAAGGCAAAACCAGGAGGCAGCTCGGATGTCGGCGATACATCACTCCCTGATGAGCTCAATGCGTTTTACGCATGCTTTGATAGGGAGAACACCGATGTGCCTTCCCGAGCCCCTATTCGCTGTGATGGTATTTCAGTCTCAGTCAGAGGCCGACGTCAGGAAATCCTTCAGAGGGGTGAACCCTCGAAAAGCGTCTGGACCTGATGGCATACCTGGTCGTGTCCTAAAAACCTGTGCAGACCAACTGGCTGGAGTTTTTACGGACATTTTCAACCTGTCACTTCTGAGGTCTGAGGTTCCCACCTGCTTCAAAAGGGCATCAATAATACCGGTGCCCAAGAAGAGCAAGGTGACGTGCCTCAATGACTATCGACCTGTGGCACTAACGCCTGTGGTGATGAAGTGCTTTGAGAGGTTGATCATGGCGCAAATCAACTCCTACCTCGACAAAAACCTGGACCCACTGCAGTTCGCTTACCGCCACAACAGATCAACGGTGGACGCGATCTCGCTGGCCCTCCACTCCGCTCTGGACCACTTGGACAACAAAAACTCATATGTCAGGCTGCTATTTATTGACTACAGCTCGGCATTTAACACAATCATCCCCTCCAAGCTGGTTACCAAACTCGCAGAACTGGGTCTCTGCGCAACCCTCTGCAATTGGATCCTCGACTTCCTCATCCACAGACCACAGTCTGTTCGTATTGGTGGAAATGTGTCAGACTCGATAACAATCAGCACGGGAGCACCTCAAGGCTGCGTGCTCAGCCCCCTGCTGTACTCACTCTATACTCATGACTGCGTAGCCGGTCATAGCGCGAACTCCATCATCAAGTTCGCTGACGACACCACTGTTGTGGGACGTATCACTGATGGGGATGAGTCCGAGTATAGAAGAGAGATCGAGCGACTGTCCATATGGTGCTAGCACAACAACCTGGCCCTCAACACCAGCAAAACCAAGGAACTGATTGTGGACTTCGGAAGGAGTAGGATGGGGACCCTCAGTCCTGTTTATATCAACGGGTCAATGGTTGAAAGGGTCAAGAGCTTCAAATTCCTGGGCGTGCACATCTGTGAAGATCTTTCCTGGTCTGAGAACACAGATGCAATTATTAAGAAAGCTCATCAGCGCCTCTACTTCCTGAGAAGATTACGGAGAGTTGGTCTGTCAAGGAGGACTCTCTCTAACTTCTACAGGTGTACAGTAGAGAGCTTGCTGACTGGTTGCATCGTGGCTTGGTTCGGCAACTTGAGCGCCCTGGAGAGGAAAAGACTCCAAAAAGTAGTAAACACTGCCCCGTCCATCATCGGCTCTGACCTTCCTTCCATCGAGGGGATTTATCACAGTCGCTGACTGAAAAAGGCTGGCAGCATCATCAAGGACCCACACCACCCTGGCCACACACTCATCTCCCTGCTACCTTCGGGTAGAAGGTACAGGAGCCTGAAGACTGCAACAACCCGGTTTAGGAATAGCTACTTCCCCACAGCCATCAGGCTATTAAACCTGGCTTGGAACTCTGAACATTAATATCCCTCCATCTGTTATTTGCACTTTATTAATTTATTAATTCATGGGTGTATTTATGTATAGAATTGTAGTCAATGCCTTCTATGTTCTGTTGTGCTATGCAAAGAAAGATTTTCATTGTCCTGTCAGGGACACATGACAATAAACTCTTTTGACTTTGACTTTGACTTTTACATAGTCGAAGGAGGTCTTCAACATGACACTTTTTCAAACTCTCCTAAACTTCCCAATTAGGACGCCACAGTGGGACAGCCCCTTCACAGGGAATGAAAAAACCAAGGATATACCGGTAACTGAAATGAAGAAGAAAGTAGCAGAGGTGACAAAAGCTATGCTGGAAGAACATCACATGATATTGGAAATGCAACTGGAGTGAGCTCAGGAAGTTTACAAAACCAGCATGAATTTTATACCAGTTGGCTGGTTAGCTGTGAAAATGTCTATGGCAGAAACATTTGTGAATGGTGTCATCAGTACTCATTATCAGTAGAAGCATGCTCAAGGACATTTGCTGCAGAGGAAGCAATAAAAGACAATTCTAGGTCAGGGAATGATCACAACACCAATCCAAATTCTGCTGGAGGAGCGGAGAATGATATATATAAAACAGAGAATATATTCTATCCTATACATCCTATCTTGATTACAGGTTTAAAAACAGAGTAAACTGAATAGTACGAATGGAGCAGGCATTTTCAGCTTTTGTAAATCTAGCTTGGAGAATTTGCAATAGAAAGCAATAGAAGGAGCGGACTGCAATGAGACGCACAGAGGCCTGAAGATGTGAAGTCAGAATTGGAATATGTGAGGAGCCGGTAACATTGGGAAAGTGTAAACAAGCTGACAAAAACAAAATGGTTAATTTAACTGTGAAAATCAAACAAGTGATGGAGGATTCAGTTCAATTCACCTCTCATAGCAAGGGGAAGAGAGGGTCCGTGGGGTTAACTGCCAGTGCACCACACATTGGTACATCTCAGCCAGCAGAGGGACCCAGTGGTGTACAGACAGCCAGTCTCAATGCCAGGATCAAAGTGGAACAGTCTGCAGCTCAGCTCAGGAGATGTACGAGAGAAGCTTTGAGAATATAACGGAGAATAACAAAGAACTCCAACAGGTCCTGGAGACTGAAGAGTTAAAATGGGTAGTCCGTATTGGAATGCATCGGGTGGTGCCACAATGGCTGCCTCGCCAACAGTCTGTCTCATCCTTTTCTTCCCTTGTTGTTTTTTAGCATGTGTTAAATGTATGTTGTAGTCTTCTTTAGCGTTAGTTTTATGTGGGGGGGAGGGGTCAGGGGAAACTTTTTTTAATCTCTTACCTTGACGGAGATGCGATTTTTTTCCGCATTGTATTTCCGTCTGCACTGCGGCCAAACATCGTGGACCTGGCGGCCTCTTGCTGCGGATGACTTTGGGAGCTCCAACTGCGGGAGCCTGCAGGACTTAACATTGTGGAGCTTGCGGTCCCTGGCTTAGGGAATTACTACGGGAGCTCCAAGCCACAGGAGCTTCGACCGCCCCAATTAGTAAACCTGTACGATTGAAAGCATTCTATCCATCACATCCCTCCCCCAGTGACTCAATCTACACATCCCACTGCCGCAAGAAAGCAGCTGACATAATCACGAACCACCCACACTCTGGTCAATCATTCATCTGCCCTCTCCGATCAAACTACAGATACAAAAGTTAGAAAGCACACAGTTAAGGACAGTTTCTTCCCCGCTGTTAATAGACTTTTGGACAGACACCTTATAACTTGAAATGTGTTAATTATCCCCAGTTCTACCTTGTTGAGGCCCTTGCGTTCTCTCTTCCACCTGTACTTTCTCTGTAGCTGCAGCATCACATTCTGCATCGATTGATTGAATCATCGGGGAACAGATAGAGCCAATGCACAGAATCTCTTCCCAGGGAAGTGGGAATCAAAAACAAGAGCAAGGATTAAAGGTAAAACAGGAAAGATTGGATAGGAATCTGAGGGGCAATTTCCTTCCCCACGCAGAGGGTGGTGGATATATAGAATGAGCTGCCAGATGAAGTCTTTGAGGCCGATATAATAATATTTAAAAAACATTTGGACATGAATAGGAACGATTAAGGGATAATGACTACGTGTGGGCAAATGGGCAGAGAGCATCCTAGATTAGCATTGAATCTGGGTACATTTTTCAAACTACACAAAGATGTTTAGGTTAATACCAGCATAAAAATAACACCCAAATATATTTAGCAGGTTAAGTAAACTTGAACTTTCATTTGGAGAAAAAGAGCCAATTAAGGGACAGAAGTTTAGGGGTAACATGAGCGGGAACATCTTTACTTAGAGAGTGGTGGCTGGGTGGAATGATCTTCCTGCAGAAGTGGTGGAGGCAGGATCGATTTTAACATTTAAAAGTAAAGTGGATAGGTTTCTGGACGGGAAGGGAATGGAGGGGTATGGTCTGAGTGCAGGTAGATGGGACTAGGGGAAAATAAATGGTCAGCACGGACTGGAAGGGCCGAGAAGGCCTGTTTCCGTGCTGTAATTGTTATATGGTTATATTTCTAAATGAATCCCACAATTTAGTGATTTCAGGCACTGATCTAAATCACATCAATAGACAATAAACAATAGGTGCAGGAGCAGGCCATTCGGCCCTACGAGCCAGCACCGCTATTCACTGTGATCATGGCTGATCATCCACAATCAGTACCCCGTTCCTGCTTTCTCCCCATATCTCTTGACTCTGCTAACTTTAAGAGCTCTATCTAACTCTCTCTGGAAAGAGAATTGGCCTCCACTGCCTTCTGAGGCAGAGATTTCCACAGATTCACAATTCTCTGGGTGAAAAAGTTTTTCCTCATCTCCGTTCTAAATGGCCTTTCCCTTATTCTTAAATTGTGGCCCTTGGTTCTGGACTCCCCCAACATCGGGAACATTTTTTTTTGTTATTGATATTTCAAAATAGACTTTATTCAAGTAATAAATATATACATGAACCTTGCAAAGAATCCATCGACATGTTGGGAGGCTCTACAAATTGTTCAATACAGTCTACATACATTGCTCAAACCCTCACCACTCATGTGGCCCACTGGCGTGGAATCCCTTCCCTTATTTTGAGGGGCATCTCCACCACACCGTGCCCCCCATGTCCAGCAGCGGAAGGAGCCTAGACTGTGGCCCTCCCCCACCGAGCCTTGGCGTTAGCTGCACCGAGCATCAGTGCGTCCCTCAGCACGTACTCCTGCTCCATTGTCCTTTAGAGCCACTGACTGCCATCTTGTCCCCTCATGCCCACCACTTTGGTGAATTGCAGCAACTTTCCAGGGCTTAGGTACTGGGCATCCTCAAGGAGCAGGGTTCCCTCTGACGTAACCGGAGTTGTTATCGGGGGACCCTCCTTGTTCCACCCCCTTCTGGGCGCACCGCCCCGTCAGTCTCCTGTAGCTGGGGTACGGTGGCTGATTCACTGCTCCCGGCCTCCTGGAGCTGGTGCTGGGGCCCATTGGCCACTGCACTGCTCCTGGTCTCCCGGAGCTGGGGCCCATTGGCTGCTGCACTGCTCCTAGTCTCCCGGAGCTGGGGCCCTTTGGCCACTGCACTGCTCCTGGTCTCCCGGAGCTGGGGCCCATTGGCCACTGCACTGCTCCCGGCCCCCTGGAGCTGGGGCCCATTGACCCTGGCCTCCTGGAGCTGGAGCCCATTGACCACTGCACTGCTCCCCGTCTCCTGGAGCTGGAGCCCATTGGCCACTACACTGTTCCTGGTCTCCTGGAGCTGGGGCCCATTGACCACTACACTGTTCCTGGTCTCCCGGAGCTGGGGCCCATTGGCTGCTGCACTGCTCCTGGTCTACTGGAACTGGGGCCCATTGTCCACTGCACTGCTCCTGGTCTCCCGGAGCTGGGGCCCATTGGCTGCTGCACTGCACCCGGCCTCCCGGAGCTGGGGCCCATTGTCCACTGCACTGCTCCTGGTCTCCCGGAGCTGGGGCCCATTGGCTGCTGCACTGCACCCGGCCTCCCGGAGCTGGGGGACAATAGGCATGGCCTTTCTCTTTTCCTCAGCCGTTTTCCCCCTCTGCCTCGGGTCCTCGAGATCGCCTCATCCACCGACGAGAAGAGGTTGCTGGCGTCTGTCTGGGGAAGAACTCTATTCTTGGACTTCCAGCCTCGGCTCTTTGGGCTGAACCCTCTGGTGTTTCTTTCTGTTCACCACGCGCCATTCCTCCTGCTGTTCCCCCTCTTCCATCGACTCCCCCCCCCCCCCCCCCCCCCGGACAGGGAGCTGGGGGTCTTTGTCCGGCACTTGGGGGCTCAAGGTGGTTAGGCAGTCCTTATTTCTGCTCTCCCTTTCTGCTGGGGTCTTGGTAGTGGTTGGGGGTGGCTCTCCCACCCTGGGGGTGCTGGCAGCAGCCCCTCTTGTTGCCTTGCACAGGTGCAGGCCCTTTTAAGGCAGGCCCTGTAAAGGTGGCCTTCCTCCCCGCGCAGGTTGCAGTTCTTGCTGACTTGGCAGGCCTTTGTCTCGTGGCCCTCCAGCTTGCAGTTCTTGCAGACAACTGCACTGCATTGGGCCACCACATGCTCAGGCTGGTTGCATTTCCTGCACAGCCTGGGTTGTCCCGTGTAGATCATGTATCCTCGGTTCCCTCCGATAGCGAACACCGAGGGAGGGTGGATGATTGCTCCCTTCCCGTCCACCCTCAGCTTCACCTTCACTTGCTGCTTGCTCGTCCAGATCCCGAACCAGTCCTTCACATCCACACAGTTCCCTGCTCCCTCGACATATCGGGCAAGGAAGGCGAGGACATTCACAACGGGCACATGTGGGTTGGACATGTGCACCGTGATCAACCTTTCCCTCTGGGTGGGGAGGGTGAAGAGCAGCTGCACTTTCAGCAGCAACAGCAGAGCCTCACGGATGTCCTGCATCAACTTCTGCCATCCGGCTGGACCCTGGAAGGGAACGTCAAAAATCCGTTACCGGGGAAGTCCTGGAGGCAGTAGATGTCCTTGGCCTCGAATTTGCAGGCCTCTAGCAAGACCTTCTTCACAAACAGGTCCCGTGAGAAAGCGGTCCCCTTGCTGAGGTCCTTTACACTGACCCTAAGGGTATTGCAGATACCCTGTACTCCCGCTCCAGTTGCTGCTGCCATTGTGGCTGGATGAGGTGTTAGGTTGGTTACCCAACCAGCATGGATCCACCTCTAAGCCTGCAGCCACTGACAGACTCCTCGTCACCGACGTGACTTCCAATTTTGATCCGTGATCCACGACCTTTGTCCCGGAAGGACCTCCAGAAGTGTTGTAATAAGAACAGACTTTCTCTTTTACTGAAGTAGCTCATCCTGAGAGAACCGCCTTTTTGATCACGGTCCCTCCCCGGCTGGAACATGCTTCCAGCCTCTAGCGCGTCCAATCCCTTAAGTCATCCAAAGTGAATTACGCAGGATAGATTGCAGTGCTGAAGCAGCCTTGTTAAGGTGCAGATGGGCCACGGCTACCATTTAAGCAAATTCCTATGTTCATTATATTGAAGTGTTTGCTTGCTGATTTAAAAGATCAATGTATAGCTTTGCTTGCAAGTAACTGTGAAAGATTGCACGATTTGGCGTTGAACTTTGTTGCTGATTTGGATAGACTGTGTAGTGGAGAGACGTGAGGTGATGTCAGATGGCTCACGCGGTAGACATGGCTATCAATTCCTCTAACAACTACCACAGACAGCATCTCTAACACAGTGAAACATTCTGAGATATTTCAGAACTGTTCTCAAACGTATGTAGAAATTGGAACAGATGTCCGTGGTTTGTGTCAAGCACCATGTTGCAGGGAGCATCTTGACAGAGAAGGAAGGGTTAAGGGTGCTCCAGAACACGGGAACTTGGCATCCACCCAGGATGGTGAGAATAAGCTACAGGATTGCCAGAACTGCAGTATTCGCATACGGTTCTGAAGCACCTTCTGAAGTACTGGAGCAAATTATAAAGATGGTGAGGTGCAAAACCAGGGAAGAGGTCAAAATGAGACATTTTTACTAACAATCAGTTGGCAGAACTCAATAGTTCTAGTAGCATCTGTAGGCAGTTAAAGGAATTATCAACAGTGGTTCCCAGTTTGTTTTCCAGGTTCCTGTTCGCTTCAGGTGAAATCTTGGGTGTGTAGAAACGCAATTCACCAGCTCTCATCAGTTTTCCTGGGCCCCACACCCTGTATCTTCACCATGCGTCAATACCTTCTCACTTTCTCTTGCATGGCTTCCCAAATGTGCCTGATCCACATTTTGTCGTCCTCTGCTGGGTCCACTCTTTAAACCTGTGGTTCTTCATCTTCCTCCACCAAGGATGAGCAACTCCCACAACTCCAGGCTCCTGAAGCCCCATGTACATTTCCTCTCTCCTGCCCGACTTCAGGCTCTGAAAACACAACTGGTACCACCTTGCTCTCCCCCCCGGACGCAACTCCTAATGCCCCTCTGGATTTCCTCCTCCTTCTCTTGCCACTATTGTCAAACAGCACCTTCCGACTTTGAATGTCACCCCCAGCTCCTAAACTACATTTCCCTCTTCCTTGACTTTCTTTTCCAAATTTGCCCCTCCCCTCTTCTCATCCACCCCAGTCTTCTCACCTGGCACCAGTTCTAATCTCTGCTTATCTTCACTATGCCTCTTCACACCCTCTCTATCTCCATTCTCCCTCCCTGATGCTGGACGGTTTGTCCTGAACAGAGGCCTCAGCTTTGTACCCCTGCACACACTACGAGTTCCAGACACATCATGATGTCGAACACTTCTGAAGTGCTCAACTCCAAGTTCATTTTCTTGGCAAGGGGTACTCAACCCTCACTGAAAACTCTTCTTGCATCTCCGATGCAGCCTTTCCTCTTGGCCAGCCTCCTTAGATCTTTTGTGCCCACTTGATCTTTTCATCTTCTTTTACCCATGCAACGTTAACAGCCTCAATTTCTCCACTCCCACCAATCTTAAAACTTATCAAATCCACGTACCAAGGAGGTGCTGTCGTAGTCTTGCAGAGGCTAGCAGTTGGGCACCTCCTTGTACCTACCCCTGAAGTTTAGTTGTCACGTGTACCAAGGTACAGCAAAACAAAAATTGTTGAGTGGACAGCTGATCCCACCACGGATATTGCCAGTCTCCTACATTTAGATCTAATTATATCAGACCTCACTTCTATAGCTGCCAATCTGATAGTGCCCCGATATCACTTTTAAAAATCTTGTACACAAGGTCTACAAGCAGGATTGTCCTGGTAGCTCATTTCTGTCTGATCATCTCATTGAACTTATCTCCTCTTATCTTAACCCTCTCCTTCCTGGTCCAGTACCTTCCCACCTATAGCCAGGACTTCACATGCTCTCCACCATTTTGACAAGTTCCAATACTTATCCATCCAAAACCTCATCTTCACAGTGGATGCCCAGTCTGTATATCTCCACCTGTCATCTTTAAGCCCTCTGCTTCTTTCTACAAAGATCCAATCAGCTTCCATGTACCAACATTCTCATCCACGAGGCTGAACTTGTTCTTACTCTGAACAAATTCATGTTTGATGCCTCTAAAATGCTATGTCAATGTTGTAGGCAAGGGTCCTAGCGACATCTGTCTTTTAAGTTTGTTGGCTATATTTAAGAGGGAGTTAGATGTGGCCCTTTTGGCAAAAGGGATCAGGGGTATGGAGAGAAGGCAGGTACAGGATACTGAGTTGGATGATCAGTCATGATCATATTGAATCGTGGTGCAAGCTCGAATGGCCGAATGGCCTACTCCTGCACCTATTTTCTATGTTTCTAGGAGACTAAATATCAGACATTTACTGTAAATCCACAGCTAACACATTCCACCTTCTCTTGTACATGACATAATTCCCTTTTCCAAATGCTGTGTCTCCTAATCTCAAGATGAGCCTTTCGATACCAGGACATTAGAAATATCTTTCCAAAAACCATGGCTTCACTTTTGCTGTAGTTGATGAAGTCCTTTCTTGCGTTTCCTCCATTTCTCAGATTTCTTACTCCCCATGTGCTTAAAACAGAGGTGGTAAGTTATCCTGGTTCCCACATCTGCAGGATCCCACTACCAAGTTAACATCATAACTTCCCAACCCCTTTCCAAGTTCTGCAAGGACCACTCCATCCACAGTTCCCTAATCACACATCCCTTTGCAAACATCCCTCCCTGATGATTGGAGTTTCCCCCAACGCCCACAGGAAATGCAGCACCTATTTGCAGATTCAGGCAATGAAGATTCATGTGTACCTCTTCCATCATCCAACCTGGTTCTATCTCCAAACTCAACCTTAGTTTGTGTTGGGGCACTGGAGAAGCAGCTGGATGACCTCAGGGCCACCCAGGATTTTCCTGGACAGGACCTACAGTGAGGTTGTCACTCCAAGGATACAGGAAGAACAAAGGTGTGTGACCGAGAGAGTGGAGTGCAGGAGACCCAGGTGGCTGTGCCTAATGAAAACAGGTATGCCCTCTTGGGAGCTGTCGGGGGAGACGATGCTTCCAGTCCAAGTGGTGGACAGGTCAGTGGCTCCAATCCTAGAGATGAAACTCGACCGGCGAGACCAAAGTCGGGCAGAGCCACAGTGTTGGGTGATTCCATTGTCCGAGGAGCAGACAGGAGATTCTGTGGCGGCAGACGAGAAGCCAGGATGGTCTGTTGCCTCCCTGGTGCCAGGGTTCAAGATATCACAAACCGAATTCAGAACATCCCTGAGAGGGAAGGTGAACAGCTGGCAGTAGTTGTGTATGTGGGCACAAACAACATCAGGAAGAAGAGGAAGGAGGTTCTGAAACGTGAGTTCAGAGAGTTAGGAAGACTGAAAAGCAGTACTTCTAGGGTGGTTATCTCTGGATTGCTTCCAGTACCTCGTGCTAGTGAGGACAGGAACAGGGAGATAGGGGATCTGAATGTGTGGCTGAGGGGCTGGAGCAGGGATTTAGATTTATAGACCACTGGGATCTCTTCTGGGGTAGGGGTGACCTGTACAAAAGGGACGGGTTACACCTTAACTGGAGGGAGACCGACATTCTGGCAGGCAGGTTTGCTAGAGCTACACGTGTGGGTTTAAACTACATAATGGGGGGAGGGATTGACTAATTGGGAGTATAAAGATGGAGTTAAAGGGGAAGTGAGTACGGGAAAAGTTACAAAAGACCTGATTAATGTGACGGAAAGTTCGAGAAGGGATAAGAGAGTAAGGTCAGGGCCAATTGTGAGCGGTGTGAGAGGGGAGGTGAATACCGGTCAAAGTTTGTACATGAATGCGCGAAGTATAAGAAATAAAGTGGATGAGCTTGAGGCTCAGTTAGAAATTGGGAAGTATGATGTGGGAATTACAGAGACATGGCTGCAAGAGGGCCAGGGCTGGGAACTGAATATTCAAGGGTATATCTATATTGAAAAGATGGACAGATGGGAAGAAGGGGTGGGTTAGCTCTGTTGGTGAGGAGAGAAATTTGGTCCCTTGCAAGGGGCAACATTGAAACAGGAGATGTGGAGTCAGCATGGATGGAACTAAAGCCCGTCCCACTTACGTGTCCTTGGCAAGCTAATTACACGACCTCGTGGTCGCGTTGAGGCACGACGGTCCCGCGCGACTTCATGCGACCGCACATCCGTCTGGTGCACGTGACGTCATTTGAAGATGGACACAAAATGCAGGAGTAACTCAGCGGGACCGGCAGCATCTCTTGAGATAAGCAACGGGTGATGATTCGGGTCAAGACCCTTCTTCAGTCTGAAAGAACGGTCTTGACCCGAAACGTCATCCATTCCTTCTCTCCAGAAAAGCTGCCGGTCCCGCTGAGTTACTCCAGCATGTCAAGATTCAAGAGAGTTTATTGTCATGTGTCCCTGATAGGACAATGAAATTCTTGCTTTGATTCAGCGCAACAGAACATAGTAGACGGGTGCAGGGTCTGAAGAAGGGTTTCAGCCCGAAACGTTGCCTATCTTCTTCGCTCCATAGATGCTGCTGCACCCGCTGAGTTTCTCCAGCATTTTGTGTACCCTCGATTTTCCAGCATCTGCAGTTCCTTCTTTAACAGAACATAGTAGGCATTGAGTACAAAACAGATCAGTGTGTCCATATACCATTACATAAACATATACACACAAAAGTAAATAAACTGATAAAGTGCAAAGAACAGATATTGGGCTATTAATGTTCAGAATTTTGTCCAAGCCAAGTGTAGTAGCCTGATGGCTGTGGGGGAAGTAGCTATTCCTGAACCTGGTCGTTGCAGTCTTCATGCTTCTGCACCTTTTGTGTCTCTCTTCAATTTTCTTGGCCCCGCTCAGGGAGTAGAAGTGGGGGTGGATCCAGACCGCAACTGCCATGAGCCCCAGGCCTAGCTCAGCATCGTTTGCTTGCTTCTGCTGCTGTTGGAGGTGAGACGTTGCGTCGCGCCAGGGTCTTAGGCTTGTCCCACTTTGGTTGTCAGTTACGCGACAGGCCGGTGGCACGCAAAGATTTTGTTCTCCATTCTCCCTCCCTGATGCTGGACGGTTTGTCCTCAACAGAGGCCTCAGCTTTGTACCCCTGCACACACTACGAGTTCCAGACACATCATGATGTCGAACACTTCTGAAGTGCTCAACTCTAAGCTCATATTCTTGGCAAGGAGTACTCAACCCTCACTGAAAACTCTTCTTGCATCTCCGATGCAGCCTTTCCTCTTGGCCAGCCTCCTTAGATCTTTTGTGCCCACTTGAACTTTTCATCTTCTTTTACCCATGCAACGTTAACAGCCTCTCCATACCCTCTGATCCCCTTAGCCACAAGGGGCCACATCTAACTCCCTCTTAAATATAGCCAATGAACTGGCCTCAACTACTCTCTGTAGCAGAGAGTTCCAGAGACCCACCACTCTCTGCGTGAAAAAAGTCCTCATCTCGGTCCTAAAGGATTTCCCCCTTATCCTTAAGCTGTGACCCCTTGTCCTGGACCTCCCCAACATCGGGAACAATCTTCCTGCATCTAGCCTGTCCAACCCCTTAAGAATTTTGTACGTTTCTATAAGATCCCCTCTCAATCTCCTAAATTCTAGAGTATAAACCGAGTCTATGCAGTCTTTCTTCATAAGACAGTCCGGACATCCCAGGAATCAGCCTGGTGAACCTTCTCTGCACTCCCTCTATGGCAATGTCCTTCCTCAGATTTGGAGACCAGAACTGTACGCAATCCTGTACCTGCCTTCTCTCCATACCCCCCCCCCCCCCCCCCCCGATTCCTTTAGCCACAAGGGCCACTTCTAACTCCCTCTTAAATATAGCCAAAGAACTGGCCTCAACTACCTTCTGTGGCGGAGAATTCCACAGATTCACCACTCTCTGTGTGAAAAATGTTTTTCTCATCTCGGTCCTAAAACATCTGCAAACAAATTTGCAGTTGACACAAAGTTGGGTGGCAGTGTGAACTGTGAGGAGGATGCTATGGGAATGAAGGGTGACTTTGACAGGTTGGGTGTGTGGGCAGATGCAGTTTAATGTGGATGAACGTGAGGTTATCCACTTTGTAGGAAAAACAATCAGGCAGATTATCTAAATGGGGTTAAGTTGGGAAAAGGGGAAGTACAACGGGATCTGGGGGTCCTTGTTCATCAGTTAATGAAAGTAAGCAGGCAGCGAAGAAAGCAAATGGCATGTTGGCCTTTATAACAAGAGTTGAGTGCAGGAGCAAAGAGGTCCTTCTGCAGTTGTATGGGGCCCTAGTGAGACCACACCTGGAGTATTGTGTGCCGTTTTGGTTCCCTAATTTGAGGAAGGACATTCTTGCTATTGAGAGAGTGCAGCGTAGGTTCACAAGGTTAATTCCCAGAATGGCGGGACTGCCACATGCTGAGAGAATGGTGCGGCTGGGCTTGTATACTCTGGAATTTAGGATGAGAGGAAATCTTATTGAAAGATAATATTAAGGGTTTGGACACACTAGTGGCAGGAAACATACTCCCGATGTTGGGGGAATCCAGAACCAGAGGCCACAGTTTATGAATATGGGGCAATGCATTTAGAACGGAGACGAGGAAACACTTTTTCACACAGAGATTTGTAATTCGGTGGAATTCTGCCTCAGAACAGGCGATGGAGGCCAGTTTTCTGGATACTTTCAAGAGCATGATGATAGGGCTCGAAGGGGTTATGGGGAGAAGGCAGGAACGGGGTACTGATTGTGGATGATCAACCATGATCACATTGAATGGCAGTGCTGCCTCAAAGGGCCAAATGGCCTACTCCTGCACCTCTTGTCAACCCGACCTCAGATTTGTTCATCTCCTTTCTTCTTTATACCGGCCTTCTCCTTTCCATTTAGTCCTGATGCACAGTTTCTCTCCATCCACGGGTGTTGTGGAGCAATCAAGTCTAGCATTTAGACACAGTTGTCATGTCAATGACAGACACAATAAGAATCATGTGGTACAAACAACGGTAGAAGGGTTGGAATCAGAGGTTGTTGGGCAACAGAGTTTACAGCAGGGAGCACAAATATTGTATTCAACTCTCCACTGTTGAATGGAGGAAATTCCTACTAACCCCCGTACGGTATATGAGACACACACTCTGACAATTCAGAAACAGAGGGACGAGAGACCTGGGTGCAGACAATACTCAAGGAAAGGGATTCAGTATTTTCTGAAACAAATGGCTGAGGGTTGGAAATAAAGGACCTGGCAGATCCTGACATAAAACAGTGGCAAAGGAAACCACTACTGTTGAGTTTCCAACTGAGAGCAGATGGATGAGAATTCCTTTGATCAACTACAATGGAGCTGGAAGAATCATTGCTTGGAAAGAAATTATGAAGCAGATAAAAACATTAAATAATAAATGTAATTCAATTTCAAAACCCCTGAATCAAAAGGGAACAAAAAACATCATAAGACAAACAAGAATAACAAGCTCCTCGTGATAAGAGCTTTGTTTGGCAAGGGTATTAAAGGTTACAGAACTAAGAGTGATCAATAAAGTAAAAATACATTCAATGTAATTGTGTGACAGATTAGGCACAAAAGGTCGACTCTCAACTCTTTCTCCTCTGTGTCAGGCAGTCCAATCTATAAGTGGACTGAAAAACAAGCTCTGAACTGTAGTCTTTACAGTCAGCCACTCATTTTGCTTCCTGTGTTTGACCCTATGGCTGGCACAGATCCATTCAATGGTCCAGCATCTGTGTTGGCTTCCTGGTATATGCATGACCAGAATTGGCAACCATACCACCTATGCCAGTGGTACCAATTACAAAGTTTCAGGATGCTGGTAAAAATTGTGGGTAACAGTATGAAAGTGAAAGTTGATTGTGGATATTCCTCGTTAGCTTCATCTGAGCAGAAACCAAACTACCCAGACAACCAAGACCTTGAAACTTAATTATTGCCAATTGCCTCATTTTGCCCAACTCAAGACATCAGCGACTAAAACTAACCCAATCTTAGTTTAATGCGGATGTGAACAATGAAATAACATTTAAAGTTACGCAGTTAACACAAACCCAACATGCAGAAGTTGGTTAGGAAAGAATGTAGTCTTTGAACTGAATGAATTGGATTAATGTCTGCACCAATGAGGTTGTGAACAGAAGTAATCAATTCTCATACTGGATAATTTCTTGAAGCAGTAACACAGTGGGGTAAGGTCAATTCATGTCATTCAAATCAGTCTACAACTTATACTTAAGAAAGAAATGCAGATACTGGAAAAATCGAAAGTAGACAAAAAATGGAGAAACTCAGCGGGTGAGGCTGCATCTATGGAGAGAAGGAATAGGTGACGTTTCGGGTCGAGACCCTTCTACCTAGAACTTATAGAGCTTAGATCAAAATCTGAAACTCCTGACAGTGTAATGGTGCAGAAGAGGGAGAAAAAAAAAGAGATTACAATGGAGACAAAGGGTGGTGTGTCGATATTATGGTACAGGACCAACAACACAAAGAACTTTAAGTGTCACCACAAAACATTGCTGATTTTATCTTCATTTTAAGCAAAAAGACCTGCCTTCAGTAAGTTATGTGCAAATTGACATGGAAACACCTTGTGGCCTTCAGAGAACGAAACCCGATGTCTTCTACTTTGGGCCTGTAAGTGACTAACATCCCATGTATTTGACCTGCTGATTGCCCAACCAATCTCTCTGCTGTAGTGAAGAACAGAAGTAGTAGCACACCTCCCAGTGCAAAAACAAAATCTTACATCTTGAGACATACATTACAAGAGCTACATCCCGAAAATGAATAATTTATTTTACATCAATGATAAACTTGTACAAAGCATAGACCACAGCTTGACCTATGGCAAACTTTATAGTGGGATAGTCGCCAGTGTAGATTTACCAGAATGATGTGAAGCCACAGATAGTGACAGCCTCCAGACATTATAAATATCAAAATATTTACATGTTCACGAGAGGTATCAATGATCTGGGGCATTAATTGGTGGTTACATTGGCCATGAACTCACCGACAGATTGGGATAGAAAACCATGCCCTGTTCTGGTCCTGCTTTTTCTGGAGCACTGCGTGCCATGAGGAGGCTTCAGAAAAAATGCTTTAAAGCATTGAGAGTTAAGTGTAATCTTCTTAAATAATTAGACCATCCTCGATCAGCTACAAGAAAGGTTAGCAGCTAATGAAAATAACGTTTTACTTCCAGATCAAGTTTGGCACTTTGTAAACCAGTTAGAGAAGCAGTAGATACAGAACTAAGTGGAGAGACACGAGCAGGAAGACCAGTTCTGACCATGCTGTGAAATGAGTCACTGGATGGACCGGGATTATTGGGCTGCTGGTATGTTCAAAATCTCTGCAGTTCCCAGGATTTTAACTTATTATTCACAGTTTGACCGATGTGGCGATTTGTGTCATATGAGGGCTGGGAAATAGAGGCCACCTGGTACAGAAAAGCTCTCAAGAATTCTCAGAAAGTAATAGAAATGAGAGGTAGAGAGATTAGCTTGAACACTGGATTGTTTAGAAACATTACTCCCAAACCACAGAAAGGACTTAGTTACAAAGGAAAGTGTGACAATTGTGCACAGAGATAAACACCTTCTCAATTACAATACTTCTGGAATCAATCCACCCCAACAATACAGATTATCTACCATCACAGCAACATCTTAAGGAGCAATAATGTAATTTTCTTAAGAATTGTGACAATGCCAGATCAACCTTCCCCCCTCAATGTGGCAAGTTGCCCTAATTTAAGACAAGCCATGTATGGCTCATTGAAGTGGGCAACTCAATGGTACATCTATAATTGTTGTTTCACTGCTAAAGCTATAGAATCATTATAAAGTGAAAATTCGAAAGTTGCCAGAAATTGATTTGCAATGTCCCCGATTACAAAGGTCAGTTGCTTAAGTGAAACACAGGTTTATCATTGGAACACTTGACACACACAGTGCTCGGACAACACTGTAAAGTGCAAAAACAAACCTATTAACATAGCACCAGTCTTTTATGTTTTTGTCTCTTTTCCGACAGCATCATTGCCTGCAGAGTTTAATGCAGGAATTGCTGCTCTCAGGTGGGATGTATGCTGGAACCCAGTTGGCTCTGATGGCACAAAGGGGAAGGAGAATGAGTCCTTGTTGTCTACAATGTGGAGCCAATTCCTTTTTCCCCCTTTCGAGTTTGTCCTGCATCCGCACCAGAGGCATCCTTTAAACCAACAGAGTCTTCAGTGATACAGACAGTCACACAGGAGGAACCTGTCAACAAGAGCATAGGTTAATCCTGACTTCCTGCAGGTACACAGGTTGGAGAAATTTGTTTAGTAATATAAATACTCCAACTTCATTTGAAGGAGCTGGAATATAAAGATTCCAACCCAATGTATATACTTAGTCAGACACAGCTGGAGTGACTGTCTAATTCTGCACTTCATTTTAAGTAGGAGAGCCCAGCCCAAGGATGGAATGGCTGTGATGCTTTCCACCTCCTGTCTGATTGGGGTGGAGTGAAGGGAGGACAATGGAAAACAGGTGCTATCACTCACAATAAAGAAAAGTTATAACCTGGCTCTTCCAAGATCAAATGCATAAAGTGTGATAGGATGTGAAATCCTCAAATCCCCACCATCACCAGGAGGGCATGGATTTAGGCGGTTATGTATATTAAATTGGAGATTTCAAGACCAAGTATAATACATTATTTTCATCCATCAGGCCATTTCAGAGGTTCAGCGCCTTCAGTATTCCCTCCCCAGAGTGTTCATCATTTCCCGATAGCCATAACCTCACAGTTCTGGTAACATCTATGAAAACCTTTGATGAACTGTAGGTTTTAGTTGCAGTGCAAGGATCTCTGCTGGCCAACACAAGTGCCTTGGTGGGTCAAACACTGGGACTGTGTAAAGTAAAGTCTCCTTTATTGTCCTCATCTGCGTTGCCCTCATCTGCCTAATTGTCGACCAGGCAAGTTGTAGTATCAAAAGGTGTTGACGGCACTCAGCAAGTTGGGCAGAAGTGGAAGAAAAATGGTCAACAAATAGTTACATTTCAGTAGCAGAGACGATGGGCGAAGGATAGATAGAACAAAGGGGCCATCTCTGATTGGGCATCCAATTCTGTTAAAGGGGGCAGTTGCAAGCACATTACACTTTCTTGCCAGTGCATTTCATAGATAGCAAGGGCATCCAACGTCAAACTATACTCATATTAAGAACAGAATCAAATTGATGACAGGCAGAGGTAGTCAGTTCTAAAAAACCAAAGAGAGCAGGTTATCTATTAAAGTTGCAAAATTTAATGCTGAGACCTGCATGCTGTAACAGTGCCAGAGCAAACAGACTGAAAAAATGGAGTGGGAATGGGGTGTTCAGGCCACATTTGGAATATTGTGAGGGATTTTGGGCACCATATCTGAGCAAGGATGGGCTGGCTCTGGAGAGGGTCCAGAGGAAGTTTACAAGAATAATCCCAGGAATGAGTGCCAACATATGATGAGTGTTTGATGGCACTGGACCTGTACTCGCTGGAGATCAGAAGATTGAAGAGGGACCTCAATCTTCACATAATATTAAAAGGCTTGGGTAGTGTGTTTAGAGAGGATGTTTTCACGAGTGGGAGAATCTAGGACTAGAGTTTTGGGGAGTATTCCTCTTGTGATAAAATATTCCACACAGATGCCATTGAAATGTTTTCCTATTTTACCCTCAACTGTTGCTTCCACTCTACCATTGTGGACTGAGCCCTGGCTGCACGTCATTAATTTCCTGCACTTCTGCTCCCACCCCCATCCCCAAGATGGAGCAAGAGCAGAGTTTGCCTGGATCTTAGCTTCCACTCCATCAGCCAGTGCATCTAACAGGTCACCTTTTGCAACTTCCACCAGCAGGTATAAATTTCTCTTCCTTTCAGCATTTTGAAGGGATCTTACCCTTTACATCTCACTAGTTTGTTTTTCACTCCCCACCTATCATTTCCTGTCTTATGCCACTTTCCCATTTCACCTCTTCTTTTTCCACCATCCAAAGACCAGCCCTTCTAGGTGAAGCAATGATCGACATGCACTTGTTCTAACCTTGTACTGTATTTGGAATTCAGTGTGAACTCTTCATTGGAGAAACCAATGCACATTGGGTGATGTGAAGTACTGGTATTCAGTCCACAGGAGTGACCCTAAGCTTCCGGTTGCCGGTTCGACAATTCTCCATCATAATTCCACTCTGGTTTTCTATCTGTGGTCTCTTGCGCTGTTATAGCATACCCCCTATGAAACCTTGTGGAACAACACCCCATCTTCCATCTGGGCACAGTGCAGCCTTCAGGATTCAATATCAAATTATCCAACTTGAAGAAGTACATTTGTTATTTCTGACTATCGGAATTGGCCACTTTGGCCCAACCATTTTTTCAAATTATTCTATACATAGAATCTGACTTGATAGACACATCTCACTGGCTTGCGAGTAATGACATAATTAACCAAGCATAACACACCCCTCCCCCCACTTGGAATCGCCATTTGTTCTACCCATTCTTCCCCAAGCTACTGAAAATGAACTTGGTATTATTTCTTTCTTTGTTCTAACAAAGGTTGTTTCTATCATTGGTTTTATTTCAAATTTCCAGCATCTGCAGATTTTTTGATTTTCATATGGTGGAATCAGTTTACTTGGCCGGGCGGAAGATTGCAACCTTCACGTGGTCTGCCCTGCTTCGACTAAAGCAATCGTGTTGGCGCACATTCAAGGACGGTCAATATAGATTTATTAATATTGAGCAAATCAAAGGATGTGGGGTTCATGTATAGACGTGAGAGGTCAGAGATGACCTCACTGAATGGCAGAACTAGCAAGAGGCACTGATGGGTTCCTTTCGCATGCTTTTATAATAGCACACCAGGGTCTATGAATGAAACCATGCTTAGATAGAATTCCTGGATAATCCGATACTCACCACAGGACCCCAATCGCATTGTCCACTGTTACCACCAACTCCAACAAACAGCTATAATCAGAACAAGCGCGCAGACGCTGGCACCAGTCGCACCAATTACCGTTCCCAACGGAATCCTGTGAACTGCAAAACATTCACACGTGGCTTACCAGAATACGCATCATTATCAACCTTCAGTACAAGACCCTTTAGCGTGTTTTACCCGTTTCCTCTTGAAACAAATTATTGAATCTTCTGCCATTGCCCTCTAAGGGAGTGCGTTCCGGATTGCAACAATTTGTTTCATCTGTCTATTTTATTTTATAAACAAAGTCAAAGTCAAAAGAGTTTATTGTCATGTGTCCCTGACAGGACAATGAAATTATTTCTTTGCTTAGCACAACAGAACATAGTAGGCATTGACAAAGTAGACATGAACTTTGCAATGAGTGATGTCTGTAACTATAGTTTAAACAGAAATATAGAACTCCATCTAACATAAAGGCCAGATTTGACGTGGTTAGACATTGTTGGCCAATGCAGCTAATGTTCTATTCCACACAATGCATACCATACTCACTTAAGGAAAAAGTCGACGATAATCCTTCGTCCAACTGCTGGTCCCACATTGTGCACGTGTAGTTGCCGGTGGGCCAGTTCACCAGTTCCAGCGTGCTCTTCACACAGACACTGCCACCTGTGCAGTTAAAAAGCTCTGTGTGCGAGTGGCTGGTCAGATTCTCCCCTAATCCATTTTCCCAGGTGACGCTGGGAGCTGGGTACCACCCGGAGGACTCGCAGACCAGCACCAACAGGCCCAGATCATCACCAGACGAATGAATGACTGGCTGGGTGCCGAGAGCTGCAAGGCAAAAGTAAAGAGTTTGAACTAAGCCAATAAAGCACAAGGAATCTTACCTCAATGGATTGCCTTGTAACAATGGCAATGTTGTCCATCTGGGCTCAGCTTGTGAATCGTTGATCAATTATAGGCTTGTTGAGAGGAGAGAGTGGTGAGGGACAAAAAAAGTGATGGAGATCTTGAGATTAAATTGATTCATGAAAGGACTTTGCAGACAGGTGCGGGATAACAAAATAAAAAGTCAAATGGTATGACTTGGTCTATCTTTGGGCTCCAGGAAGAGGGTAAAGGCATGGGGAAAGATGTGGAGACTACTGTTCAAAGGACTAAGTTATATAGAGAAATTGGGAAGAAGGGAATATTCTACTTGCAATATAGAAAGACAAGGGATGATTTAATTGGGTCTTTCAAAATTATGGTATTTTTAAGGACCAGCACAGTTGCAACGAGTTATGGTGGTCTTGAATGTTCCTTAAAGGGGGACATTGGAGATATAGCTGGAACATAAAATATGGATCAAATCTTAAGTCAAATCTGAGGGAAAGAATTAAAATGGAGAAGAGGAACTTCCTGTCTTTAAAGGACATGGGATAAATGGAGGTCTGCTCTGCCTATCAATTTAATTAAATGAAACCCAAAGGGACGTGGCACTGATAAACAAGTTAATTCAAATTGAATATTCTTCAGCAAGTCAATTCTTTCTTTGTTCTGGTAAAGCATCATGTTTTCTGGTCAGGTTAAATTCCAAGAGATGTTAAAGCACGGCATCTGAAGCAGCAGATCGAAGGCTAACCAAGAGATCAGCCTGCTGGTTCTTCCATCATCGCCCCTGGCAAAAGAATCTTGTTATGTATTCAGACTTCCGTTCCTTGCTCAATCCTGCTCTCTTGCGCTCTCCCAGCCTCCTGTGTACATCGTTCGGTATATCAGCCTTGGCTGGGGACCAACCCTTGCCCCAGAGCCACTGTAGGACAGGAGCTGGCACAGAAAAGAAACTCAGTACCCTTGCACTCCACAATATGAAGGACATACAACTACTTTCAATTCATTCAAGTCATTGATCTGTCACACATTTATAAATGAATGGGAAACTAAACCTTTCAGCTACATCTTGGTTATTTCTAGTTTGTGCACTAAGCCTGCTTACATTACCAAGAGGGGTAGCTAGACTACCAACAACCAGCACCTGTCCCCAACTCCACCCTCTTCACATCTGAACAGAGCAGTCACTCCTCCTTCCACTCAGCAATTCCTTGCTGTCTCCATGCCATACCCCCCATTTTCCTGAAATCAAACTCTCAACATGCACTAATACTCAACATTATCCCTTCTACTCCCTTCATTATGTGTGACAGAAAATGTGTGAAAATCACAGATAATGGAAGGAATGATTCAGCATGGCTCAGAGGGTAGCCTTCCCCAAGCCCCCAATCCAGGTACTTGCACACAAAATAGAGGTCAACACTTCACCACAGTACCAAAGGTCTGTTGCAAAATCTGATGTGCCATCTTTCAGATGTAATTTTAAACTGACACTTTGCCTCCTCTCATTCAGGGAAGGTGTGAAAAGATAATTGTTTTCAAAGGGTTCTGAATTCTCACCTGCCCTACACCAATCCCAAATTCCAATTCACCTTGACAAATGATCATGTCGGTAAAGTAGTCCCTTTTGTGGGATCTTGTGTGAACATTAGCTGGGTCACCTCCATTACACCATTTTAAAACTACGTTACAAGTGACGTTGGTATTATTGGGGCAGTTAACTTCCCAGAAAATGTTCCACAACACAATTTTCCATCATGCGAAACTGGGTCATCTGCGTATGTGTCAAGAAATGAATTGAAAAGATAGTTTACTTTTTTGGTTTACCAGTATTGGTTGTTCAGTTTGATGCTGTACAAATTCCTTTGACAAGACCCTACAGAAACTTCAAATACCCTCTCTAGCTGGGAAATACGGTTTCTTTGCTGACATTCACCAAAACTAGCATGCATCTCAACTCCACATCCCTTCCTGCCTGCTAATGGGAAAATACAAAGGCTGCCTAGTAATGTCTGCTATACAGGCAACAGCCCTGACTTGAAGCCCCATATCACTCAGCAGCAGGTTCTTTCTACACCCCAACAGTGGAAGTTCGAAACATTGTCACAGGAAAAAGAGGTGAAACCAATTGCTTTCTGCACTGTGCAACAAAACATTTAAAAGCCTGCACAGCTTCAACCTCGAGCTGAACCTCAACCAAGATCACTTACTTCAGCTCTGCAATATCACTTTATTTCCCTTACCTCTAATGAACAAATGAACATATTCGGAAATTTAAAGACAAAAAGCTTTTGCCAGCAGAAAGTGGCTACAAAGATACCAGATTTCTATAAAATCCCAACCAGCCCACTGTATTGAAAATTCTGATCTTTTATTATGGGATAATACTTGACCCCCAGACTCTCTCCAACATCATCCAATTCTTTCTGTCTCTGAAACATCCCAGTCATCACCCCATCTCTGGGCACCCCGGGCAACCAGAGCAATGGACTTGGATGCTTGCCTGCAAACAATAACCAGTTCCCAGGAACAGAGGCAGTAATACAAACCGTTTTACTCGGAGAGCAACCATGCTCTCATTCCTGATGTTAAAGAAGGACTATTATATTTCTCATTGATCAAACCTGTATCTTACGATAATCAATGAGGGTACCGATTATACTTTACTTTTAATCAGCTCAACCAGACGACAGACACAACGCATTCCGAGGCACAAGGCATGGCATAGGTTTTAAATTACCTTGTCCAGATGGGAGAAGCAGTACTTCCAGTTGAAAGTACTCATCTCCAGATCCCTTCTGCTTTTATAAAGCACTGAAGAATAAGAAGTCAGCAATGTGGCACATTGTGTTAGGGCTCTGACATACGACCACAAGTAATAGCAAAGAGTCTCAGGCCATGATCCCAATCCCACACACGATTTTCTGGACTTGCTGGGCCACTGTGGAAAGATACTGGGCGCAGATTGAGGGAAGGAACACAAACAAAGCCCAGGAGAGGATTTAATTTTGATTTTATATACACATATAGATATATCTAAAAAAAAGCTTTCAGTTTAGTATCCAAGTTTAAACACAGCTTTGCTCCAATCATGATCAGACTGATACCTGTACAAGAGTTTTTGAAAGAAGCAATTAATTCATTATCTTTGAACCAGTGAAACAAGTATCACCCATCCTTACCTCGGATACTGAGGAAGACTTGTGCATCGGAGTCCTGTGATCGGCTGGAGACGTGGAGTTTATAGATTCCACTGTCTAACAGAGACATGTTCCTCAGTCTCAGGGACAAGTTCCCGTTGGGAATCTCGTTGGGAAAGACTTCAGTGCGGTTTCGAAAACTTGGATCTTGCTCCGTCTGGTTGCTTTGGTTCCTTGGGTAAATGTAGACAATTCCCATTGTATCTGCCTTCTTCCAAACAAACGCCACACTGCCAATCTTATTCCCAGTCTTAAATCGACACTGGATAACATCATCATCTCCAGCTTTGGCTGTGACTCTGTCTTCGCTGCACCGCACCTTGAGGCGACCTATAAATGTGATAACCAAGAGCAGATTAAGCTGACCACCATCACAAATGGAAAGCTTCATACAGTACTTCATGTTAATGCACCAATCCATATCATGATCCTCAGAAAGCCATTTACTCTTGAAGTATTCTACCATTTTAACAGTCACATGCTAAACTGGATGAGGTGTCCTTACAAACTTTTGGATCCAACTGGAACACAACTTGGATCGAGGGCAGGATCATTCATTGGGGGACCAGCCCTCCCGTGTGAAGCTGGGACCCAACTGGTCTCACTTAGTCTAGTATACTTATAAAAGAGAACCCGAGAGATGCCGAGAGGAGCGGCCTCTGTTCCACGCTTGCGCATTGGCTCAGCTTTCCCCAGAACAACCGAGAGCTGCCGAGGAGCACCCGAATGATGACGCAAGACACCTCAGCCTAGCCGCCCTCCCCCCCAGGACACTGGATTGAAGCCGCTGAACACGCAGTACACTCGCGCCTCGGCTCGGGTTTCCCGAGAGAACACGAGCAATGCCGACAGGAGCGGCCCGCTGCGCATCGGCTCGGCTTTCCTGAGACCAACTGAGAGCTGCCGAGGAGCACCCGAGTGATGACCTCACAATGAGCGGGCTATCATTTCGAGAACATTCTTCAAATCCATCACCAACGGTCATTCTCGCTTTGTTTGTGAACAACGAAGTGCTCATTCCACATCTCTAAAAATAAGAGTCTGATTCTAGTTCATTGTTAGAAAACATTGAATTTTTTGTTCTTTAAAGATTTAATTGAAATAATTCTTAAAATTTACATTTAATTTCAAAGATATTGTTTTTTCAGGTAATAATTTTATTCTTTGTGTGCATTACTAAGGCCAGTATTTATTGCACATCCTGAACTTCCCATGGAGCTGTATTCGACATGTTGTGGCTTTGTATACAATCTAGTACCACATGCTAGGACTACCTTGCACACAAATTCTTAGGTTTAAGCATAATAAAGGAACATTCCAAAAACATGGAGTGGAACATGCTGTTCCCAGGTGCCTTCTAATCCTCTTCATCCATATTCATATCTCTATACTTATAAATCTCTGATCTTGGATGTGTGCGTATTTGTGCAATGTTCGTGTACGTTTCACACCTCCTCGAAAACACGACGTGCTAACGGTAAAATATTTACATATTCCGTTAGAGATTTACGTTGTGATGTCAAAAATAATGTTTTCTGAAAATTCCATGCATTATTTCTCGAGATTTATGAAAATGTTCAAAAATCTCACCTAATTTGGAAAATAAACGAGATGGTCTCGCTGATGATGTCACAATGGCTCTGCACTTCCTGCTCCCCCCCCCCCTCTGGTTCTTCAAAAGACGCAGAAAGAATGAGCAAGTGGGCTCTGTACTGCAGCTCGCGAGCGCTCCGATCGCAGGGACTCGGCGAATCGTGACGCCTTTTCATCGTTGATCCCATCTGCCGATCTCTGGCCGTCACGGGGGACAACCTCCTCTCCGTCTCCCCCGCCCGAACGTCTGAAACGTGGGTGGGTGGGCTTCCCCTCGCAGAAGCCACAATCGGCCTGCCCGCCCGCCGCTGCATGGAGAGTGGTTCCGCCAGCTCAGCGTCCGCGAGCCTGGTGGGGAGGCTGCTGCCGCGGACTGAGCTCATTTCGACGCCCGCCCGCGGCCTCACTCGAGTCCACACCCGCCCGCTGCCTCGCTCAGGGTCGTCGATCGCCCGCCACCTCGCTCGGGGTTCTCGGCTCGACGCCCGCCTGCAGCCTTGCTCGGGTCCACGCCCGCCCGCAACCTCTCTTGTGCCCGGTGGGGAGGCTGCTGCTCTACGACCTGGGTAGGTGCTGCTTCCACCCACTCCCTCTCTACCCCTCCCCCTTGCACTCCCTTTCTACTCCCTTTCACTTTACCTCCTGCTCCAATCTATCCCCTCCCTCTCTGCCCCCCTCTGGTGGAGTCTTGCGTTTGGGAACCAGCCCTCCCCTGTGACATTCCCCCCCCCCCCCCCCACCCCTCAATCTCTACCCCCCTCCCTCTCTTCGCGCGCACGTGTGAGACATCTTCTCGAAAAAACAACGCGCTTGTGGTGAAATTTTTACATATTCCAATAGAGATTTATGCTGTGAAGTCAAAAGACGCCTTATCTTTCTCTAGTTATTTCTCAAGTTATTAATCAAAATGTTTAAAAATCTGAAAGAACTTAAATCTGAAAGAAAATAAGACCACTCGTCTTTGGCTGATGACGTCACTATAGCTGTGTGTGTTATGTACAAATTGGTTTACAGATTTAAGTCTACACTAAAAACATTTAATTAGCGAAGGAAAGATATCAGCTATTTGACGTACCAGTGTCATATTTTTATGCTTCCCTCGTATTCAGACAGATGAGCCTGGTACGAACTAGTACAGAGCATGATATTTATTCAGCTTTATCAACTCTGGACTTTGACTTCAAATCAGCTGGTTGATAAATGAAGGACAGATGGCATGAACGAGAGGTCACTTTCAGATAGGTAAACAGAATTGCGACAGCAAGGTGCTGCGGCAGGGGATGGGACAGTAATCATCACAAAGGAGGAAAAAAAAAATCTTAAATCTAATTTGTTGGACAAATGCAATGGAAATAGTAGAATCAATAATATACAAAGACCAAAATGGACAGGTATTGGTATAAAAATCTGCAGGTCAGACACAACCTGTAACAACTTTGACAATACAGTTTCAGAGTGAGGAAGCAGAAGATGGGAGGATGGCTAATGTGGTGCCTTTACTTAAGGCTACATGGCCAAGCCAGGGAACTTACAGGCTGGTGAGCCTAACATCAGTGATGGAAATATTATTGGAGGGGATTCTGAGGAACTGGATCTACCAACATTCCAGAGTGGAAAAGTTGGATAATACAGAAGTAGTGGGGAGATCGATGCTCGGTGTGGATTTGGTGTGCCACAGGGCCTGCCTCCATGCTGTATCGCCAAAACTAAAACTAGACATTTGCCAAGTCGAGGACTCATTAGGGATAATCAGCATTGATTTGTGTGGGAAAATTATCTTTCACAGAGTGAATGAATTTATTTTTGAAGGAATTACCAAATAGATTGTATATGTGGATTTTGCCAAGGCTTTTGACAGTGAACTGCAAAGTAGTCTGTTCTGGAAGGTTGTATCACATGGAATTCAGTGATGGTTAGCCATTAGATATAAAATTGGTTTGGTGAGAAGAGTCAAATAGCAGTAATGGAGGGTGGTTGTTCAGGTTGAAGATATGGGGTCCTAATATGCCACAAATATTGGTTTGGGTCCACTATTGTTCATTGTTATATATAGATTATCTATGATTACAGCAGGATTTAAATCAACTGGGCAATTGAGCCAGGAAATGGCAAATGGAAATGCGTATTGTATTTTGCAAGTTAAACCACGGCTGGTGTTACATAGTAAATGATGAAGCCCTGGAGACTGTTGTTGCACATGGATTTCCCCAGATAGTTCACAGAAAGTGGTGTTCCAGGTAGACAAGGAGGTGAAGATAATGTTTGGCATATTGCCCTCCATTGGTCAGGACCCTTAGAAAAAGAGTTGGGCCGTCATGTTACAACTGCACAATACATTGGTGAGACTACTCTTGGGAGTATCGTGTGCATTCCTGGTGCCCAGGTAAAGGAAAGACGTCATTAAGGTGTAAATGGCACACAGAAGATTCACGAGGATGATACCAAGATTGGACGGCTTGGTGCAGCTGGATAGGGAGGGGCTGCTTTTATTGGACCACAGAAGTAAATAAAATCATGGGGGGGGGGGGGGGGGGAGTAGATAAACTAAGCATGCAGGTAGAGCAAGCTGTAAAGAAAGCGAATGGCATGTTGGCCTTCATAACAAGAGGATTGAGTATAGGAACAAAGAAGTCCTCCTGCATTTGCACAGGGCCCTAGTGAGGCCACACCTGGAGTATAGTGTGCAGTTTTGGTCCCCAAACTTGAGGAAGGACATTCTTTTTATTGAGGGAATGCTGCATAGATTCACGTAGTTAATTCCCGGGATGGCGGGACTGTCATATGCTGATAGATTGGAGCCACTGGGTTTGTATACTCTGGAATTTAGAAGGATGAGAGGGGGTCTTATTGAAACATAAAAGATTATTAAGGGTTTGGACACACTAGAGGCAGGAAACATTTTCCCAATGTTGGGGGAGTCCAGAACCAGGGGGACATAGTTTAAGATAAAGTGGCTGCCATTTAGAACAGAGATGAGGAAAAACTTTTTCCACACAGAGTTGTGTGTGGAATTCTCTGCCTCAGGGCAGTGGAGGCCTGATGCTTTGGATGTTCTCTGGATGCTTTCAATAGAGATAGATAGAGTTCTTAGGGATAGCAAAGTTAAGGGATACGGAGAGAAGGCAAGAATGGGGGTACTGATTGTGGATGATCACATTCATGGTGGTGCTGGCTAGAAGGGCCGAATGGCCCACACCTATTGTCTATAAGGCGGGATGGTCAGTATTTCCCCCACCCCCCCCCCCCCCCAATTTTACAATGCTGTTTATATTATCACAGGAGAGCAACATTAAAAAAATTAAATAGGTCAGAATATATTTATTTTGTCCAGGTAAATAACTGGAGGTGTCTAATGAGCATGAATGCACAATACTGGATGAGATACAGGGAGGTAAAATTTGAGATAATGTTAAAATTATTTACCGGCTATGGTCATTTCAACAGCAGCAAACAGGCAAACGAGCAAGTTGAGCACGCAATTCATTCTAAAGAAAGAAGTAAAATAGTAAAGTTATTGCATTGCATATTCTTCAATTACAAATAATAAACCAGCTGCGTTTGTCTCCCTTCATGACATACAACCCTTCTCTACAAGGGGAGGGTTGATCACTCCAACCATCGTGCAGCCTTGCACACCTGTGCCCATCGAAGATTCAACGCTTTCCTCATACTTCAATTCAATCGCTCATCTGCAATTTTAAAACTAATCCTACATGCAAGATTCTACAAGTGGAAACCTTAGAGATACAAAGTTGAAACAGGTTCACCATGACCAGCAATTATCCTATATAGCAGCACTATCCTACACATTCGGAACAATTTACAATGCCAACTAACCTACAAGCTTGCACGTCTTTAGAGCGTGGGGGGCGGCCGGAGCACCCTGGGAAAACCCACGCGGTCCATTGGGGAATATACAAACTCCATATTGACAGCACCCAAGGTCAGGATTGAATGTGGGTCTCTGGCATTTTAAGGCAGCAACTCTACCGCTGCACCATTGTGCACCCCTAAGATCTTCCCATATCTTGCACACATATTCTTATTTTTATACTCATGTTGTCTTAGAATGGTTTTAAACACTTAGAAAGGATGTATTTACCTGGTGTATTTACCCTCAACGCACCATGCACATTTTTGTGGGTCTATTTCTACAGATAAGAACCCCCAATCCACGAGACTGTCAGGGCCAGACGAGGAACCAGTTGGTTCTTTGGAAGCACCAATCATCAAATTGGTTGCATGGACAATGGTCTGCTCATTTGTGCCCGGGATATGAATGGTTAAAAAATCCCTTACTCCAAGAGCATACCTACACCTTAACCTGCCCTGCTTAATCCTTATCCTGTCAGTCGAGGTCTGCTTCACAGCAGCAGAGATCAGTGTGCACCCTAATCTTGGAGACTGTCTGCATGGGGTTTACATATTCTCGAATGGGTGTCCTCTCGGTGTCCCGGTTTTCTTCCACAGCCAAAGGTTATGCAGGATGATCGGTTAATTGGCCACTGTAAAATAGCGTCTACTTTGCATATGAGGAGATGAGTGGTAGAATCGGACATTGATAAGAATATAGGAAGAATTGATAGGATTATAGGAAGTGCGGACTCGGAAAAACACTAATCAATCAGTGGGTAAAGCCTAATTGATTCCTAGCATCCCTTAATCGATGAATAGAAGTTCTCATTTCTATTTTGCTTGAATTGTTCAAAATGATTCATCGTGCCCTGGAATGCCTCGGTCCCGGCATTGGTTAATTTACCCTTAAAACCCTGTCAGATACCTGAAGACGGAGTGTGGATGAGGGCGTCTAAACTTGGTTGGGAGCGCGTAGCGGTCAAGGTAATTTTAAACAGGAGGCATCAACTGACAAGACATCATACGAAACATTTAAAAAGAATCAGAAAACCAGTTGCTGTTACTAATTGGTGCAGCGGGGGTGGGGGAAGTGAGATCATCAGATCAGCCAACCACGCAAGAGCCGGAGAATGCAGCTTGAACACAAATCAGAAGCCAGAACACGAGTAAACTCATCAACAAAGCCGGTCGATGGTGTCCCTGGAACACGCCGCTGCAGTAGGCAGTACCGGTTAAACTGGGCGGCTACCACCCTCCCGATTCCCCGACGGCAACTATACAGAAACAACCACGACGCCTCCGGTTACAGGGTATCTGGCTCCACGGCACCGAGCACACTAGCAACCACGGCTCCTCCAGATCATAGCGTGTCCGCTCCCGGTTAGTGTATCCGTTCCCTGAAAACCATTACACTACCCAGCAACTGCGGCCCCACTCGATTATCGTGCATCAGCTCTCAAGCAACAAATCGACTTAACAAAAGGCTTTGGGCTACAGTCCCACCCGATGACACAGCATCCGTTATTCGAGGAGAGCAACCAATCCGAGGCTGGAAGGCAATTTACGAATTTGCTCTTTTCACCAATTGGCGCGCCACAGTAACCATCCGTGGACCTCAATCGTAATCCTAGATGTCTAAAACTCCACCCACCAACGGAAGAGACAGGGCTTGCTGCAACGCCTCTGCACAATTTATTTTAAAAAACTGCAAGCCAAGTGGAACAGATGCGTTGATTTGACAGAATGGGCAATGTGGCATTTACTGAGTGTATTAAAACTGTTACATCACATCATATTAAATCAGCAAAACACTTTTTTTGCTGGCTGCATGCCAGTACGGTTGGTGTTCACTTAAAATTATATTTGTCGACAGCAACATTGCTACCAACATATTTAAGTAACTCGCAAAAGTGTGACCGTGTATAAGAGACCAATTGTATCGGCATCATCCACTGAGCGAGCATGTGCCATAGACTGCCCCAGAGAACCAAGGTATTTTCGGACCGTTTGGATCAAAGTACTGCATCATAAATCAGCCTTTTCAATCAATCATTATCCAGAGCCACAAGGCAGGTGCCAAATGTCTCAGACATTAAAGGTAAATGAAACAATGGACAACAGGTATAAAGGAAAACATACTAGATTTGATGGTCTCCATAACTATGTGCTTGGCGACATGGCCGGGATATGAAAGACACAGGTCACATTTCCTACAATGCTGGTCTAGTTACTACTCCAAAGCAGTGCAAAGATGGATTTCCCATCTCGTCTTCCAACACCACACTTAAAATCAACGGCTATGTTGTCCAATATCAACAAGATGCCATCGCCTTGTACATTCACCATTCCTAAATGACTGTTCTTTCTGAAACTCCATGGATTACTCGTCTACCTCCACTCTTTCACTCCCCCTTGCAAAACAAAACATTGGCGATATAACACCTGACATTTATCTTTCTCTGCCTCTGCCTATCAGGAAGACTAAATCTGTCTCCAGTAGTGAAGTAGCAATTCACTCAAACTTCTTAGTTTCGAATACCAAACAGCACAGGAACAGCCACTTCAGCTCAGCCCACAATGTATTTGCCGAAACTGTTCACAAATTAAACTAATCTCGGCCTGCATCTAATCTATGTCTTTCTATTCCCTGCATATATACATGCACATGTAAAAGTGTCAAAACCAGAGAGAACAATTGTTACAAGGCCAGGCAAGCTCAGCTGAAATTGTACCCCTTTGAAGAATGACAAAATAAAATTTAATAGAGGCGCCCGGAATTATTCAATACCACTATAGTGTATTTCCATCTTAATTTTTTTAATCATTCAAATTTAATTTGAATAAATGGGAGGTGTTGCACATTGGGGGGACAATTGTAAAGGGAAAGTATACATTTATTGCAAAGACCCTTAATAGCATTTATATATTGAAGGATCTTACCAAGTCCAAATCTATAGCTCCCTGAAAGTGGCAACACAAATATTGTTAAAGATGATATATGCTGTGCTTACATTGGTCAAGGAATTGAGAACCAATATCCTTGCAGGGAGGTTCACTAGCACTGCCAGGAAGGGTTTAAATTAGAGAAGCATGAAAGTGGGAACCACGGTAGCAAGTCAACAATTGGAAGACGTGAGGGGAAGGTCGAGGTTAGAATCAGCAAGACGCAAAGGTAGGACAGGCTGGAAGGGGTGAAAGAATATGACGACATTGATGGCCCGAAATGTGTTTATTTCAATGATTTGTGGAGAAAGCATATGAACCAGGAGGCTGGATTAATCCTTGAGACAATTATGTTGTTGCAAAGAGCACACAACTGGCAGAGCAATTTTCCAGGGATTCAATGTTTCAGATGTGATTGAGATGGAAGGAAAAGAGGAGGAGTTTAAAATATCAATCAGGCAGACAATCACAGTGGGCACTCAGAAATACTGAAGGGTTCTTCTGCCGAGGTAATATTGGTAGAGCTGGGAAATAAGGAAGGTGCAAGATCCCTAATGGGAATGCACTGTAAGCTGCCCAATAGCAAACAGTAGATAGAGAAACAGATTTGTAGACAGAGTAACAAAAGTCAATACTGACTGCGACTTAGTGCCAAAACTTAGATGGGGCAGAATTTGAGAGGTGCATCCGAGGGTTTCTTGAAACAGTTTGTGGATGATCCGAGCCGAGAAGTGACAAGACCTTGTGTCTGGAAATGATCCTGGCCAGATGACTGGTGTTTTAGGATAGTGATCATAAGTTTTAAGATTCTTTTGAATAGGGAGAAGGAGAAAAGGCACTAAATTTGAGTAACGCAAAGTTAAATTGGAGTAGTTAGCATGGCTTTGTGAGCAACAGTTCGTGTCTTAATAACTTGATTGAGTTTTTAATGAGGTGACAAAGATGAGGACAGGGCAGTGGATGGTGTCTGCATGGCTCTTTGGAAGGCTTTTGATAAAGTCCCCCACGGTAAACTAATCCAGAAGATTATGGTGCATGGGATTAACAGTGACCTGGTCGTATGGATTCAGAACTGGCATACTGATGGAGGACAGAATTATGGTGGAAGGACAATATTCAGACACAAGGTCTATGACCAGTGGAGTTCCGTAGGGATGTGCTAGAAAAGGGGCTGTCCCACTGCGGAGACCTAATCCGCGAGTTCTAAACTTCTGAGTTTGCCCTCGACTCATACTCGCAGCACAGTCGACATGAGGTCCTAGGAGGTCTTTGTAACTCTCCTTCATGCTCGAGAGTAATCCCTGCATACTCGAGGCCTCAGCTAGGTCACGGCGTATTTTTCACCATGCTGAAAAATGCCCACAAAAAAGTCGCCATGGGGAGAAAAAAGAGGGAAAAAAACAATTTTTTAAAAACTCTTAGGTTTAAGGGCCTGTCCCACTTACGCGGCCTTGGCTAGCAAATTACGCGACCTCATGGTCACTTGAGGATAACGGGCCTCGCGGGGCCAGTCCTACTTAGAACCACGGAGGCATATGGAGTTGTGCGGGGCTGGTCCGACATCGCGCGGGGCTCCGAAATTCCTTTAGTGCCTGAAAAGTTTGTGCGCCAACGGCCTAACGGTACGCAGGCGCATTGTGGTCGTACGCAGCGTCTTGACAGCGTACACCTAGCACGTGGCGTTGCGCGATGATGTCACCGCCCCGCGTGGCGTTTCTTGATTACGTCACCGCCCGACGCCCAAATTCAGTCAACCCGCCTCCTGCCCAGCTGATTGGTCAGCATGACGCAAATGACATTTGGTCGTGCAGTCGCATGCAAGTGGGACAGGCCCTTTAGTCAAAGTAGGTCGTAGTAAGTCGGCAGGTAATCAAAGGTAGTTGTAGATATTTTTCAACATAGTCAAAGGAAGTAGTCTTCACTCTCCGCTATTCAGTGTCCAATTTTTCCGAAGCTAGTCTTCAACATAGTTGAAGGAGGTCTTCTACATAGTCAAGGGAGGTCTTCAACATAGTCAAAGGAGGTCTTCAACATAACACTTTTTCAAACACTCCTGAACTTGAGGATTAGGTCGCCGCAGTGGGACAGCCCCATAAGATGGCTGGCGACGTGGACTGTGAGGAAGGTTGTCAAGGCGTACACCAGAAAATGGACTAGCTACAGAAATGGCGGAGAAATTGCAGATGAGGTTAGGTCCAAGCAAGTGCAAGGTGTTGAACTGGAAGGGCAAATGCAGGGATAGAATTCACAATTAATGGCTTGATCCTTAACAGAATGAGTGTACAAAGAGATCTTGGGGTCCAAGGCCATAATTCCCTGAAAGTCGCAATTCAAATAGAGGGTACACAATATGCTGGAGAAACTCAGCGGGTGCAGCAGCATCTATGGCGCGGAGGAGATAGGCAACGTTTCGGGCCAAAACCCTTGCCTATAGAGGAAGTGGCATGCTTGCTTTGAGGTCGCCACATTTGTACAAGAGTCTGGAAGTCACGATCCAACTCTATAGGACTTTGGTTAGGCCTTATTTAGAGTATTACACACAATTCTGGTGTACAACCCATTACAAGAAGAATGTGGAGGCTTTGGAAGTATAACATTATACGGCATAGATAGGTGAGTGTGTCAGAATCTTCTGCTAGAAGGCATAACTTTAAGGTGTGGTGGGTGCCTGGAATCCACTACCAAGGGTCATCTTAGAAACAGATATGAAAGTAGCATTTGAGGCTTTTAGATGGGCATGTGGATATGCAGGGAAAGAGGGATATGGACCACTTTCAGAGATTAACTTGGCATCATGTCCGGCATAGATATTGCAAAGACTGAAGGGCCTGTTCCTATGCTGTGCTATGCATTGCATGCATTTGTGCACAAATAACCCTTTTCCCTTAACAGAAAGTAAATAAATATTTTTTACCTTTCTACAACTTTGTACACATCTGTTGCAAATCTCTGTGCACATTATATCATCAGTTGCTAGAGTTGCATTCAGACTGTTTTGCATTTTGAATGTCTGGTCACTTTAAATGCAACAGTGGAGCTATTGCTTACTCAGAAACCAGCTGTGGTTGTGAGGAGCTATTTTCTAATCTTGTTTACTGGTTTCCTGCGTAACTGACTGATTGAACCAGGAGCCGAAAGAGCATTTATTTATTAATACATTCTCACTGCAAACTTAATCTGCTGAGCCATCTGCACAGAGAGTGCTACATTTAGTTTGCATCCTGCTGCATAGACGTCTTCAATATGGTTTGACATTTACTCTTTGACCTTCTGTGATCAGAGGCCAGACAGGTTTTCATCTTCTGTGTCGCTCTAGGTAAAAGTGGTGACAGGGTTATTATAAATTCCCAAGCCAATGAAGAACAACTGATTCACAGAAGTTTTGAAGTAAAGACATTTTTAAAAGAAGTTGCTACATTAAACATTATACAGAGCTGCAGAAGCACATATAAGAATTGGATAAAGAGGTAGATTTGAAGGTGTTTTTTTAATGTATTGAATATTTTTGTTTATTGTATCTATGTGGATTGTATTTACAGATCCGCTATGCTGCTGTATGTATTTTATCCTTACCTCAAACCTTTGCCCTTTAGATATTAACAAAAAGCAGAAATGCTGGAAATACTGAGATCAGGTAGAATCTTTGGTGAGAGTTAATGCTTCAGGTCAATGACCTTTCACCAGAACTGAAAAAATTAGAAATAGAAGCATGCATTAAGTTGCAGAAAGGGGGGAGGGAGTGGTGGAGAGGATAGAGCAAATGTTTGAGATGTACAGAGATAAGAATAAAGTGTATAACATGTGGTGCTGGCTGAGTGGATGAAACCAACTTGTTCAATTACTGCTGATATACAAGTGGAGACAAACAGGAAGTAAATGAGAACAGTGGTGGAGAAAACAGCACTGTACCCAAGACACAAAATGCAACAGCCGCTAAGAATAAACCAAAGCCAATGGTGGAAATACTCATGTCAAAGAGCACCAATGGAGAGAGAAAAACTTAATTAACTTTACAGGTCAATGACCGATCAGAACTGGTCATTTCTGACACAAACTGAAATCGCACATAATCTTAAATTCTGGAATTCAGCGTTGAATATCATGGATGTGAAATTGAATTACTCTCTCCACGTGTTATCTGACCTGCTGGAATTTCTAGCATTTTATTTTTTCATGAAATCCAGGAAATAGACAATAGATGCAGTGGACCATTTGGCCCTTTGAGCCAGCACCGGCATTCAATTTGATCTTGGCTGATCATCCACAATCAGTACCCTGTACCTACATTCTCACCATATCCCCTGACTCCGCTAGCTTTAAGAGCTCTAATCTCTCTTGAAAGCATCCAGAGAACTGGCCTTCACTGCCTTCTGAGGCAGAGAATTCCACAGATTCACAACTCTCTGGGTGAAAAAGTGTTTCCTCATCTCCGTTCTAAATGGCTTACCCCTTATTCTTAAAATGTGGCCCCTGGTTCTAGATTCCCCTAACATTGGAAACATGTTTCCTGCCCCTAGTGTCCAATCCCTTAATTAATTCTTGCACATTGCATGCACAGCCTAAAGTTGTAGATCAAGGGTAGACATCCAGGTCAGGACTGGGTGGATGGCTTTGATGCCCCCAGGGAAAAGCCTTAGTGAGCAGTCATTCATGATGTGGGGGATGGTCTGGTCTGGTCTGGATGTCCACAGTCGCAAGCAGGGCTGTCTGTCATCCCCCTACTTATGCAGGTGATGGACTGTTCTTGCATGGATGGTGCGGATTCTGTTCAGGGTTAGCCATTGCTTGCGATGGAAGTCAAAACCCGGTGGTTTCACTGTGGGGTCTGTATTGACCTCTCTGTTGTTGGTGTTGGCATCTTTCCAGGCTCTGCGCCACTCAGTCTTGGAGTCAAAGTCTTCCAGGGATTTGACTGAAGGCCAGAAGGGTTTGCGGGACTTCAGGAGCAAGTTGGGCAGATTGTTCCAAGTCAGCATGGATGGGAAGGTCAGGGTTAGCCTCGATGGTGCACCAATCTTTCAACATCCAATCCGTTCTGCGTATGCTGGAAGGGGCAATATGAAAGAGGACAGGGAACCACTGCAAAGGTGTTAACTTAAGCGTCCCTGTGATGACCCGCACTGCAGAGTTAAGGACAGTGCCAACGAATTTGGTGTGGCAGCTATTAGCCCAAGCTGTTGAGTAAAACTCGATAGAGTAGGGCTAAGCTTGCGGAGAGTGTGTGCACTGGATCCCCAGCTGTTGCCTGCAAGTTTCCTGATGATGTTGACCATTGCTTTCAGTTTATCAGCTATCCTCTTCAGGTGTTCACGGTGGGCGAAGATGTGATCCAGGGTAACTCCGAGGTACTTGGGGAATTCTTCATTCTTCACCGGCTTACCACAAAAGGACACTCAGAACTTTGCATTGGTGAGCCGATTGCAGAGGTGAAAGGCAATGATAATCCCTTAATAATCTTATATGCTTCAATAAGAACCCCTCTCAGCCTTCTAAATTCCAGAGTATACAAGCCTAGCAGCTCCATTCTATCAACATGTGACAGTCCTGCCATCCCGGGAATTAACCTTGTGAACCTATGCTGCACTCCCTCAATATTAAGAATGTTCTTACTCAAATTTGGGGACCCAATACTCCAGGTGTGGTCTCACTAGGGCTCTGTACAACTGCAGAAGGCAGAAGGACCTCTTTGCTCTGAGTCGGGCTCGAAATTAGCGGTTGCCCAGGTGCCAATGGCCACCCAAAATGCCGCCAGGCAACCTAAATGCAGTCATTTTGCCCGGCTTGGCACTGCAGATAATGGTCTATACCGAAGATAGACACCAAAAACTGGAGTAACAGTTGCAGTGCGGGGCAAAGATACTAGGTGCGGGGTGACTGAGTGTCGGAGCGAATGACTGGTCCCGCCGTCTGAAGCACCTGCGCTGCTCCGCCCCGCACCTTCCCGTTGGCTGGCGGAGGAGGAGAGGCGGTGGAAAGGAGATCCCAAATGCCCCCTATGGCGGCGGCACTTGCCGGTGGACAGGGACGGCCAAGGCAGCGGAGCGATGATGCCGGTGTTGTCCGAGGAGCGCTGACCTTCCTTCCTCCCCACCTCCCTCTCTCATACGCCCCCCCCTCCACCCCCTTTATCCTGAGACCCCTCCTCTCCATCCCACACTGATCCCTATTCAGTCTTCACTGACATCCCCTGTGCTTTCCCCCCCCCCCCCCCCAATCTATTCATCCTGCACTGATCACCCTATCCACCTCGCGTTGATTCTCCTGCCACTCCCCATCCATCCTACACTGGTCCCCCAATTCATCATGTACTGACCCCCCTTCCCATCCATCCTGCAGTGATCTCCCCATTCATCTTTTACAGATCCTCCATTCATCCTGTACTGATCCCCTCCATCAATCATGTAGTGTTCCGCCCATTCATCCTGCACAGATTCCCCCCCCCCCCCCCGATTCATCCTGTACTGATCCCCTCCATTCATCCTGTGCTGATCCCCACCCCATCCATCCTGTGCTGATCCCTCCCCACCATTCAAGAAGAATGGGGGGATCAGTCTGAAGAAGGGTCTTGATCCGAAACGTTGCATATTTCCTTTGCTCCACAGATGCTGCCTCACCCGCTGAGTTTCTCCAGCATTTCTGTCTACCTCCATTAATCCTGTACTGATCCCCCCGTCCATCCCTTACTGATCCTCCCCATTCAACCCCACTGACATCCCCCGCGCTCTCCCCTCACAACTTTACCCACTCCAACCAACACGCACTAATTCCCCTGCCTCAATCCATCCATTCTGCACCGACTGCCTTCTCAACCCTCCCCCTCCCCCCCCCCGTCATCTATCCACCCCGCACTGATTCACACCCCCCCCCCCCCCCCCCCGACCTTATTGTGCTGGAATTGACTACGTTTGATAATGGAATGCAATCAAATGTGTTTTGATTCCCAATGTTATTATTTGTTTTAATCCATAAAGATGGATTAATTAAATTGTGAACACGTGAAACATTAAAACCGCAGTGATCCATTGCCACTGCTACCGTTGACACGTTATTACAGAATTCATTTTAACGGCAAATCAATGCTCTAAATATGGAGTATCAGTACTGCTGTTATTTAATGAGCAACATTCACAACTCTACGTTGGATTTATCCAGGTTTTACTTCTACAGTCGGTCATATACATCACAAATTTGGTCATTTCAGTTGAAATTTTAACGTTAATTCTGAAGTGCGAATGATGGAAACAGCGTTTATCAATTTTTTTTTAAATCTGGTGCGTACAAACTGGGTATCTTAATTTCTGTTCACAACACATACATCTAATCTGAATGGCCGGTAGTGTGCCGTTTTGACACCTTTAAACAGATTACCAAAAGAACATTTGCTGCAGTTATGTCCTTTGGCGATCTCTTGTCAGTTAGTGTAATGTTTAACCTATCAGATGGGTATAGTCGGTTTTAACAGCTATTATCAGAAAATGCCTTTAGAAATTTCCTTGCAACCTGTATATTTTGTAGTGGATAAATTGTGTGGGAAGCAAGATTGTTTCTTTACTAATAACGCCCCATGCTATGGCCATGTCATGATAATTTTCGGTCCTTCACAGAAAACATGCTTGCATTAATCTGTAGTGTGCATGGTTAAGCATATATGTTACCATGGTCCAGGATTTATTGACACAGGTTGATCATACACTGAATAATCCAACCACATTTTTGTTTGGAAGTGGAAAGAATAGAAATTGCATTAATTGCAATGTGTAAAAAGAGTTGAGATACTGCATTATAATTTTGCTGCATGTCATTGTGGTATATATCATGTCTTGATTGGTGAATGTTTAATTTGTGACTTTATTTAAAGCAGAAATAATATGTGAATGCTTCATTGAGCATAATTCCGACTGGTAACTACGTGCTTCGTCCGAGCAAATTATCGCACGCGTCATGCAATCCGTTTTAAATGACCACCTAAACTATAATCTGGCAACCTAAAAAGCTGCCTAGGTTGCCCGGCTTGCAACAGGGAAAACAAGTTAAGTGAGTGCCCTGCCTATACTCAACTCCTCTTGTTATGAAGGCCAACATGCCATTAGCTTTATTCACTGCCTGTTTTTGGCAGAAAAATCTATTTTAATCAACGATTTCATTATTAAGCACAATCTTGATTTTATGTTTTGAACTGAAACTTCATTGGTGCAGCTGTTCTTATCGATTCAACCCCTCCCAACTTCAGTTTTATGAGTACGGCTAGAGTGCATAAGAAAGGAGGTGGAGTCACCACAATGTTTAATCTGTATTGACTTGGAATGTGTCGTTATTGAAGGTGATTTTAACATTCATGTTGACTACCCTCAGGACAGAGGGATTAAAGAACTGTTGTGTTCTTGATAACTATGGACTGACTCAGCATGTAGCAGAGCCCACATACAAGGGGCACACTCTGGACTTAATTATCTCCAAAGGTCTGAACATTTCCAAGGCTGTGGTGACTGATGTTGCTCTCTCTGATCGTTTCTTTTCTTTGACAGCACTATCTCTGTGCACAAAATGTTCAAAAAGGGATAGTCACTAAACAGTATATCACTGAAAACACCAGTGAAACATTTATTCCATTTTTCCGAAGGGCCCGTTTCCACGTTGCATCTCTGATCTACTCAAATCTTTCGTGGCAAACTCACAATCCCTGGAACCAGTTTAGTGAATTACATTGCACTGCTGCTACAGAGTCTAGATCCTTTGGTAAGTAAAGGGCCTGTCCCACTTGGCTGTCTTTCGTGCGCCATTTACGCAACTTGCTAGTGTGTGGGTAGCGCAGGATGGGCGCATGGAGTGGTGTGGAGTAGTGTGGACTTCGTCCTGAACAAAATCGTTGTGCGCCACCGGCCTGTCGCGTAGCTGACAGCTAAAGTGGGACAGGCCCATAATTGAGACAGAAAACAGTATCACTCAATGCTTCCCGCTGGGTACTATATAGTTGCAGCAGGTCATTTTCACTTGTGTACTCAAATCTCCCTCATTACAAAGGCCACACTATTATCTTTCTTAATTACTTGTTTGTCCCTGTGCCTTGAACTCCATCTCCCTTTCAACAATGCACTATTCCAAAGGGATGCTCAGAGCATCTCCCCCCCCCCCCCCCCAAGATGTTTTGTTTCAATTTGTTGCCTTATCTTTCAGAATTTCTCAGCTCTAGATTTTAAATATTTGTCTGATATCCATCACTGTTGCAGATGTATGATTATTTCCCATTTTGGAACAGAAATGCTGATCAACATTTACCTACGTTAGCCAAATCTTTTTAGACAATAGACAATAGGTGCAGGAATAGGCCACTCGACCCTTCTAGCCAGCACCGCCATTCAATGTAATCATGGCTGATCATCCCCAATCAGTACCCCATTCCTGCCTTCTCCCCATATCCCCTGACTCCGCTATTAAGAGCCCTATCTAGCTCTCATTTGAAAGCATCCAGTGAACCGGCCTCTGAGTCAGAGAATTCCAGACTCACCACTCTCTGTGAGAGAAAGGGTTTCCTCGTCTCCATTCTAAATGGCTTACTCCTTATTCTTAAACTGCGGCCCCTGTTTTTTTTCTAATTTCAAAGGCCTCTTTGAGACTATCCTTCCTCTTAAATAGCAATCAGCCTTTCCTACTGTGAAAACCTCCTGGAATGCCAGAGCATAAGCTGGACCTTTTCAACAATTTGTGGATGTCCACACACTAGAAGGGGTATCAAGAAGAGAAGAGAGAAATGCTATCTTGCCAGACCAAACACAAGAAGATGGACCAGCTAATTTCTAGAGTTCAGAATCACCAACCAAATTTATAAAACAAGTAGCAGGTCCTGTCACAAACCAGTAAAAGAACAAATGCAACAGCTCCAAAAGTCAAGGTTCATCCCATTGCCTAAAGCAGATATGACCACAGCAGCAGAACGTTCATACGAGCTGACTAATGTTGATGACACTGCTGGAATTTTATTATTAGAATTAATTTCAAACAAGTATCCACGGGTAAGACATTTTATTACCCATCCCAGGGTTGTTCTAAAAAGCTGGTGAATCACTCGAAACAGCTTTTGATACAATTGACAGCCTTGAGGCCACAGCCATACTTTTGAAGCTTAAGCTAAAAGACAAAATAAGAACACATTTTCTTCCCTAAGAGGCAATTAGTATCAATTTGGTGAAGGAACACAAGGCCAAGTCACCAAGCATGCATTAGGGAGCAGAAACTCATAGGGAAAAAAAGACAAGGATGGTCAATGGCCGAGAAAGAACAGCAAAAAATGTTTCCTATTTCCTTCGCACCATTCAACCATATATAAATAGCAGACACGTGCCGTCAGGATAGGCAAGGTCCCTGTTAAAATTATAAAATGGTCATTATTTTATATATAAAATATATACAACATGTATAAAATGGTCATATATAGTAAAGGCACAGGAGAATTATGCTTCCCTAAGAGATCGATCTCTTAGGGAGGCATAATTCTCCCGTGTCTTTCATCCACTGTACATTTAAAACACGGAAGTACGTGCTACTCATGTGCCGTCGACGCTGTTTCAAGCCATCCATCAGTGGCAATGGTCTGTAAAGGCAGTTGAAATTCTGCATTTACACCATGGACTGAGTGCATGTGCTGCGCTGTGCACCAGCCTACTGCGCATGCGCAGGTTTCTTGGCGGGTTTTTCAAAGATGGATAGTGATTACCTGAAGAGTTTCTCGAAGCAAACTTGCGAAGAAGACCAAAATAATTGAAAATGGCAGACCAGCACTGGAACTTAAAGAACTTCAACAGTGCAAAGGAACAAAAATAATTAGAACATTTAAAACTGCTTGGTACAACAGGAAACAAAGAGAGAAGAATGGATTTTGTGTACAAATAATATGGTAAGTAAATTTCTTTGAGCTATATGTTTTTAAATACTTTATTAAGAGATATGACCTATTGAAGACAAATTACTTGATAAAAGTCGAGATGCGCGGTTTCCAAGTTTTTGTAAAGCCGACTGACAGCTCACCGGGGAGAGAACAATCTGCGCATGTGCAGTTTTCAAGATTTTTAAGCCACTGCCTACCCTGACTAATTACTCGTGCCAAATATTCACTATCCTCAAGAGTGAATTTTAGATGTGCAGTGAATCCACTCATTATAACCACATCTTTCAAAATCTTGCATTGCAATTCAGAGTTAGGTGATTTTTCAGCTTTCAGTTCCATTGAGTGCTATATTGTTAGTAATGTCGATCAGCTCCTTATTTTACCTTTGTTCTCTACCATATTCAGTTTCTTGCATGACCTACACTTGAGTCATACACAAACCTAATTTCTTTGCCAATTCCTTCTACCAATCATACATTTCTCCTCTAATAACAAGTGACTCAACATTAACTTATTAATAGTTTCCAATTCATCATGCACTTTGTTTCTTGCTGGATTTCTCTTGCATTCTACACTCCTTTTTCAGATAAACAAGGACAGAAAAAAAGGCAGTGGTTATTGAGGTTTTGGGCATGGAGACTTGAAGGCATGACACGCAATAAGGAATCTAAACTAAATCAGATTTAGCAAAACACATTATTATGGAGGTTATACAAGGAAAATAATGACAAAATTCAAGGCTGGGATGGGAACACAGGCGGATTAACAAGCAAATGGTTCAAGCGTAAACAAAACCTCAGAAATAAAAAGAATGACGGAAGACAGTAAACCAGAAACTAGTAGCCCAAAATGTTTAAATCTAATAATTGAACATCTTTAAATAAAAATGATTAAGCAGAGTTAGCATGAGTTTGGGAAGGGAAACGGACATTTAATCCATCTTCTGAAGTTCTTTGTGGATTTGACTGGTGAAATAAAAGGGAAATCTAAGGGATACAATGCATTTAGATTTACCATAACGTAAAATAAGAATGTGAATGAGACGAACTTGTTGGTTTGCAATAAAAGACAAACAGCTGAAGTAGCTCAGCTGGTCAGGCTGCATCTGTGGAGAACATAGATAAGCGACAGACACACAATTGTGAGGCAACTCAGCCAGTCAAGCTGCATCTCTGGAGAGAAGGAATGGGGATCTTTTCAGGTCATAATTGAGTAGCCCCAGCATTGTGTCTATCTTTGGTTTAAGCCAGCATCTGCAGTACATTCCTACACATAGATAGGCGACATTTCGGATTGGGACCCTTGTTCACACTTTTTTTTTATAGGAGGCGGGCGGCAAAGCAAACCCTGGCAAATGATAGGCGCGGAGGGTTCGATTAGCATTTGGGTGGACAAATCCCATAGATGTTTGGGAAAAAGATCCATAATATATTTATTTGCCTCTGTATTCCACAATTTGAGATTTGTAAGAGAGAAAAAAAAAATCATATGTGGTTAAAGTGCAGCTTTTATTTAAGGGTATTATACATTTTGGTTTCACCATGTGGAAATTACTGCTGTGTTTATACATTGCTCCCCCCATTTCAGGGCACCATCATGTTTGGTACACATAGCTTCACAGGTGATTGCAACGGCTCAGGTGTTTGTAATTGCCTCCTTAATGCAGGTATAAGAGAACTCTCAGCACCTAGTCTTTCCATCACCATTGGAAACTTTCATTGCTGTTTATCAACATAAGGACCATGTTGATAAACAGCAATAAAAGTCAAGAAAGCCATTATGAGTGTTAAAGAAAGAACTGCAGATGCTGGAGAATCGAGGTTACACAAAAAGCTGGAGAAACTCAGCGGGTGCAGCAGCATCTAGGGAGCGAAGGAGACAGGCGACGTTTCGGGTCGAGACCCTTCTTCAGACTGGTTATAGGTATGTTACAAAACTTACCTTGAGCAGCGCTGCAGTTCTGCCGCTTCCCGAGTGCGCGACTTTGGCGCCTTTCAGAGGGGGGCGGGCTTAAAGTGCCGTTTTTCCGCAGGCAGGAAAAATCGACCCATTTCGGGCGATTTCGTTGTGGAAGAAAAATCGCTCCGAATGAGTTGATGAATGAATGAAGGTATTTTTAAATTACTCTAAATTATTTATTAACTAGAGTAATTTAAAAATCACCTTCAAAAGCTGTGAGCACCGACAACCGGAAGGATTTTGCATAGGGGAGAAAATAAGGTAAATAGTTTATTTTTATATTAAAAGTTGGTTTTTCGGGAGGCTTTAATAATATTTTTATGTTGCGAAATGGGGTCCCAAAAAATGTATGAACAAATAGTATTTTTCCTCCCGACTTCACCACTAACCGCAACGTTCCAATCCACCGCATTCCACTAAAACCCACTCGTTAGTTGATTTAAATGGCCATTAATTTACAGGAATCAAACACTAAATTTCTTCCATTTGGCCCAGAAATTCATGAAAATGAGATTTAAAAATTATGTTATATTGTGGATTATTGTGTGAATGTTATTTGGACACAGGCAATTTAAAAAAAGTTTATCTTTTCTTAAGAAATGGATAGATGTTGAGATCTACTCATTGAGTTTTGTAATTAGTTACAATTAGATAACTAACTAATTATATGCTTTAATTTCAGGTCATCCAAGTAAGATTGTTTCATATTTGTTTCAGAATGCTTCAATCTATAATAACTGAACATTTCATTGAGTTCTCTTAATTTTTAAGAAAGTTATGGGCTTTTAACTGTTCCAGATCACAGCTTTTGAGTTAAGTCAATTGAAAGGCAATGGGGAACAAGTTGCTAATTTCTGAGTATGAAAATGGCCATAACTTTCTTAATACTGAAGATATGAAAGTAAATTAGGTGTCAAATTAAACTTCTTTTTATGCTTTATCTGATGGGATAAATTGCAGACTTGACTTTTTAAATCTCAAAATTTTGTAACATTGCTACTGGTTAGGGATCAGGGAAACGAGAGATATAGACAGTGATGTGGAGAGATAAAGAACAATGAATGAAAGATATGTAAAAAAGTATCGATGATAAAGGAAACATGCCATTGTAAGCTGTTTGTGGTGTGAAAATGAGAAGCTAGTGCGACTTGAGTGGGGGAGAGATAGAGAGAGAAGGAATGCCAGGGCCCGAGGGCTGAGGGAGAGGTGGGAAGGGGAGGAGACAGCCAGGGTTAACAGAATTGAGAAAATTCAATGTTTAAGCCCAGAGGATGCAGACTCCCCGAGCGGAATATGAGGTGCTGTTCCTCTAACTTGCGGTGTTGTTGGCCATTATGAGATTATTAGACTGAGAAACGCGAATAAAACTATTAGAGACATTAGCCAAACCTTAGGCTAATCTACTGTGTGGAACATCATTAAGAAGAAAGAGAGCACTGGTGAGCTTACTAATCGCAAAGGGACTGGCAGGCCATGGAATACTTCCATAGCTGATGACAGATGAATTCTCTCTATAATAAAGAAAAATCCTCAAACACCTGTCCGACAGATCAGAAACACTCTTCAGGTGTCAGGTGTGGATTTGGCAATGACCACTGTTCGCAGAAGACTTCATGAACAGAAATACTGCAAGGTGCAAACCACTGGTTAGCTGCAAAAAAAAAGGATGGCCAGGTTAGTTTGCCAAGAAGTACTTAAAAGAGCAACCAATTCTGAAAAAAGGTCTTGTGGACAGATGAGACAAAGATTAACATATCAGAGTGATGGCAAGAGCAAAGTATGGAGGAGAGAGGAACTGTCCAAGATCCAAAGCATACCACCTCATCTGTGAAACATAGTGGTGGGTGTGTTATAGCCTGCACAAGTATGGCTGCTGAAGTTACTGCCTCACTTGTCTTCATTGATGATACAACTGCTGTAGGTAGCATAATGAATTCTAAAGTGTATAGACACATCCTATCTGCACAAGTTCAAACAAATGCCTCAAAACTCATTGGTGGGCGGTTCATTCTACAGCAAGACAATGATCCCAAACATACAGCTAAATCAACAGAGGTGTTTTTCAAAACTAAAAATGTTCAATTCTTGAGTGGCCAAGCCAATCACCTGATCTGTACCAAATTGAGCATGCCTTTAATATGGCTGCAATACAGGCCTGATAGAGCATTAACAGAGAAGACATCCAGCAGCTGGTGATGCCCATGAATCGCAGACTTCAAGCAGTCATTGCATGCAAAGGACATGCAACAAAACACTGAACATGACTACTTTCATTTACATGACAACTCTGTCATGTATACGTCCCAAACATTATGGTGCCCTGAAATTTGGGGGGGGGGGGAAGGAAAGAGATTTGCAACATTTTTTAAACACTAACACTTTTATTTTTCATTGATGGGAATAATCCTCTGCACCTGATGAGTGGAGGGGGACCGAGTAAGATGGCCGAAAATCACAGCCGTAAGTGGTAGCGTTTTATCTAAAATCAATAGACAGTGCAAACAGGAAGTTGTCAAGTTTAGACTTTTAATCATTTGCCATTTCAAACCAACCACCACCAACAACCATTTGCTGTCCTTCATTTCAAACCAACCACCATTTGCAGTGCTTTATTTCAAACCAACTACCACCGTTCAACTTTTTGAACATCCTAAAAATATGAAAAAGAATACTAAGAGTGGAAAAAAAGTTTAATTACCACCGGAGTTGAAAAATCATTCTATTAGAATAATAAAAAAAATTCCAACATCTAAACACTGGCCTCAGGCCCATCCTACCCTTTTGGGCTTTGATTACTGCCGTTTTTTCTTGGAAAACTTGCTCAAAAAAACCATGGTCTTCCCATAAAGGTTACATTACAGTAAATCTGGGAAATATCCTGCTACTTTGAAATTAGAAAACGAGAGGTAGAGGGAAAAAAATATATACACACACACACACATATATATATATATATATAAATATCTGAATACATTCGGCAATTCACCTCTCTAGTTTAATTCACCACAAAATAATTTAATTCGCTCTTGGGTGAACCATTCACCAGTTTAAGAAGCACTGGATTAGATGACCATGTTGCTAAATGCTTGCACTCGGCCCGCCAAAGCCTGCTGGATCTTCCAGTTGCTAAGCACTCCCCTTCCCATTTCATTGGCCTTTCTGTCCTGGGCCTCCCCCACTGCCAGATCTAGGCAGCATGAAAATTGGATGAACAGCACCTCATATTCAACATGGGCAGGAAGAGGCATGGCATGGTCTTAGCCTCAGTAGAGTCACTGATATCAGAGGCCTGTTCCCGAAAGCCCAGACTTGACTACACATTGGCACCGGTGGTCTCGGGTTTATCCCAGTAGCTCAGTCTTCCTCAAATATGTGACAGGGGAGCACAGCTAGCAGGGAGAAGCCCACTTTCTCTCCCTTCCTCCCTCCTCTTTCTCATCTGCTTCTTCTCTCCTCTCCATTTTCTCCTCTGGGAGTCGGCTGTCGAGGTTTAGGTGGCCAAATCAGACACCAGAAACCAGCTAATTGGACCCAGCTGTTATTAATGATGCTGGGGATTTGCCACCACGGCAGTGATAGAGATCAGAGCTGCATCCAAGAGTGGGCTCTGTCACAGTAGATAAATACATGAAGAAATGTAGGCAGAACAGAATAAAAGGTTCTGCCTACATTTCTAGTCAATTCTAGCTAAATTGGTAGAACTCTTCAGTGTGAGTTGGGTAAAAAACGTTTAAGCAGTAAAAGGATTAGTCCAACTCAACATGGATTTATGAAAGGGAAATCATGCTTGACTAATCTTCTGGAATTTTTTGAGGATGTACAATGGATGAAGGAGTGCCAGTGGATGTAGTGTATCTAGACTTTCAGAAAGCCTTTGATAAGGTCCCGCGCAGGAGACTGGTGACTAAAATTAGAGCACATGGCATTGGGGGTAGGGTGTTGACATGGATAGAAAATTGATTGGCACACCGGAAGCAAAGAGTAGGAGTGAACTTTTCAGAATGGCAGGCAGTGGCGAGTGGAGTGCCGCAAGGCTCGGTGTTGGGGCCGCAACTGTTTACCATATATATTAATGATTTGGAAGAGGGAATTAGGAGCAACACTAGCAAGTTTGCGGATGACACAAAGCTGGGTGGCAGTGTGAACTGGGAAGAGGATGTTAAGAGGTTGCAGGGTGACCTGGACAGGTTGAGTGAGTGGGCAGATGTGTGGCAGATGCAGTATAATATAGATAAATGTGAGGTTATCCACTTTGGCGACAAAAACAAGGGGGCAGATTATTATATCAATGGGGTTAGGTTAGGTAAGGGGGAGGTGCAGTGAGACCTGGGCGTCCTTGTACACCGGTCACTGAAATTTGGCCTGCAGGTATAGCAGGCAGTGAAGAAAGCTAATGGAATGTTGGCCTTCATAACAAGAGGATTTCAGTATAGGAGTAAAGAGGTTCTTCTGCAGTTGTATATGGCTCTGGTGAGACCACATCTGGAGTATTGTGTACAGTTTTGGTCTCCTAATTTAAGGACATCCTTGTGATTGAGGCAGTGCAGCGTAGGTTCACGAGATTGATTCCTGGGATGGCGGGACTGCCATATGAGGAAAGATGGAAAAGACTAGGCTTGTATTCACTGGAGTTTAGAAGGATTGGGGGGGGGGGGGGGGGGGGGTCTTATAGAAACATATAAAATTATAAAAAGACTGGACAGGCTAGATGCAGGAAAAATGTTCCTAATGTTGGGCGAGTCCAGAACCAGGGGCCACAGTCTTAGAATAAAGTGGAGGTAATTGAAGACTGAGGTGAGAAAAAACTTTTTCACCCAGAGAGTTGTGAATTTATGGAATTCCCTGCCACAAAGGGCAGTGGAGGCCAAGTCACTGGATGGATTTCAGAGAGTTAGATAGAGCTCTCGGGGCTAGTGGAGTCACAGGATATGGCGAGAAGGCAGGCACAGGTTATTGATAGGGGACGATCAGCCATGATCACAATGATTGGCGGTGTTGGCTCAAAGGGCTGAATGGCCTCCTCCTGCACCTATTTTCTATGTTATACAAGGCAATCTGCAGATCCTGAGAACTTTTCTCGTCAATTTTTGCAGAAAATGGTCACCGGTTTTATTTAGGAGATATTACTATTTGTGTACTAGATAAGCAACTCACAGAATTCAAAATATTCAACAATAAGGTATCGTGACAATATTCTCAAAATAATGACATAGTGGAGATATGGAAATATTTCACATTAGAGCATTGAAACAGGAATTGTGAAATTACCTATCAAGAGTACTTAATGTACTAATGGATTGGAAGTCTAGAAATACATCACAATAACCTGTACTTGATTTTAACAAATCTCAAGGTTTGTTTTGACCTCTTTAAGCAATCCTAAAGTCTACAATGAGCATAATCCAAAAGCATCAGAATTTGATTGCAATCTCAACCAGTGGGAGGTCAACTGAAAGACATGCCAAACAATTATTTCAGTGAATAACTTCCTTCTGCAAAAGCTTGCACTGATAAACCCCAGCCGGCCAGTAACAGCAACATAATAACTACTCAAAAAATTCAATCTTTTTAGTGGATAGGAACCATTATTTATCATTAACTGCATTGAAAGTTTAATTTGAAGACCGTGTCTTCAACACAATACTCTTGTCACCTATCAATTTGTGATGGGAAAGTCAATATGGAAAGTATTCAATTAAAAATAGTCCTACACATCACGAGCGATATGTTAGACAGCAGTTCAGACAGCATCTATGGAGTTAATATTTCCAGTTGATAAGCATTCATCAGAATTAGAAAAGTAGGAAAACTGTCACAGAGTTTTGAAGGAAGATGTGGAGCAGTGACCAAGAAATGCCTCATATCACATGTAATAGTTACTAAACAAGAGAAATCAGTATTTTCTGAAACACAGCAGTAAAATGTAAACAAGAGGCTGCAGATGCTGGAATTTTAAGCAAAAAACGAAGTACTGGAGGAAATTTTATTGCTCGAGGTTTGACATTTTTAAACATGATGGAAATAGCCACTAGATCAGTTACCATACCTATGATTAGCAACCATAGAGTAAAAAAACCCAATTCATGTCAAAGCGGATTATTTTAACTCATGATTAGTTTGCTCTGACAAACATCTGAAACAGTTAAAGTCGATGCTTAACGTTCTGAGTGGAAGTGGAACAAAGAGTTTAATTCGACAACAATTGAAAATGCAGGAAAAGTATAACAGAGAATTGGAGGTGTCAACGAAGTAGTCACCCAAACTGCATTTTATTTCACCATTGTTGATGATAAAATGTCAGTGCTTCACCTCCAATGGTTGCATGGCAAGCTGCTCCAGAAAGGGAGTGATTGGTGGAAATGGAAGAGCAGACTGGGGAGTTGTAGAGATTTTATAGAGGACAGAGATGGGTGGGGATAATCCATCTAACAGAATGGTTGCCAAGGCTGGGGGAATGGAAAGCAAAGATAAGGAAAACCCTATCCTTGCTCTGGCTAGGAAGACAGACAAGCACAGTAGTGCAGAAGTGGTCACGAGTTCCATTAACCATCGTAAAGAAGCCATGAATAAGAAGAGTAGATTTGGCAGAGCATAGAAAGGGGAAGGATGGAATGAATTCCTTACAAGGAATGAGCAGAGGGGGTGTAGACAAAATACAGGATAAGGAGTAGTATGAAATAAGTTGAGGGCAAGAATATACAGAAACAATGGATCTGTCAGAAGAGTCCTACCTGTGCATCTTGGGAAGGATGTACAACCAGTTTGTAGATTGGATGACAACACGACAGTAGGCTCTGAAGTAAAGAGTTTTTAATGACATTAAGAATATGACCACCAGGAAACAATACCCTAATATGTTTGGTCACCATTATGTGACAGGTAGGTGGTGCCTTACAATCAAAGCCTTGAATAGAATTCAAGCCATTTCATCAAACCACAGGTCGACACTCTGAAGAAGGTTCTCGACCCGAAATGTCACCTATTCTTTCTCTCCAGAGATGCTGCCTGTCCCACTGAGTTATTCCAGCATTTTGTGTCTACCTGCAAATTTAAACCAGCATTTGCAGTTCTTTCCTGCTCATCAAACCACAGTATGCTTTACTAGTACCCCATTCATAATTTTAAGCATTAAATCCTTCCTTCATCACTGCATCTCAGTATATACAAAATGTACAACAGTTGCTTATTCTGGCTATTCCCACAGCATTTCCAAAACTTGAACGCATAACAGAGTGCAGATGCGGGTAGCTCGCTACTATACAAAATCAGCAGATTAGCAGCAGCAGAAATGTATTCTCCATAATCTTCAATATCACGGCCCAGCCTACATTCTGCTCTCCTGCCACAATCAAACCAGGGATAACTGGTTCAATGAAGAGTGCAGGAGGGCATGCTAGGAGCAGCACCAGGCATGGCTCAGGACGAGGATCCAACATGAAGCCCTAAGACAGGACTAATTGCATGGCAAAAGTCCTCTGCTGGTTGGAATCATACCCAGCACAAAGCAGGCATGATATTCACCTCCAGAAAAATAGTAGGAAGTATTGATCCTAGAGGCCGGCTAACCGAAAGGGTGGGACGCCTAAACGCAAACTAACCGAAAGGGCTGAACGTCTAAAAGCCAACTAACCGAAAGGCTGTGTCGCCTAAAAGCAAGCTCACCGAATGGCCGCTCTGCCGAAACGCCACCTACCCGAAAGGCGGCGTCGCCTACAAGCCAACGGACCAAATGCCGCTCAACAGAAAAGTCAAATAACAGACATGACGTTGCCTGGGGCGGGACTTGTCAGCGATTGGTCCAGACCCCCACGTCCATCACATCACTGCGAAGGGATGAACATTGTCCCACACCACCTCTCCACCCGACCACAGCCCGTGGAGGGTGGCCGTGGGAGAATGGGGGCTGTCCCGAGGGATGCGCACCTTCGGCGGCTTACAACTTGGTGCCTCTCCCCCCTCCTTTCCCTCCCTCTGCTCTTCCCATTCTCTCTCTCCTCCATCTCCACTGGCAGGAGACAGAAGGGGGGAAGAGAAGAGGGGGGAGCATGGGGGTCATTTTCCCACACAAGCCATAGGTGACTGGGCAATCTGAACCTAAGCACCAAGTTGTAAGTGGCGGAATGTGCGCATCCCTTGGGACAGCCCCCACTCTCCCACGGCCTGTGGGTCGGGTGGAGTGGGGGTGTGGGATAGTGTTCATCCCTCCACAGTGATGTGGATGCGGGGGTCTGGACCAATCTCTGACAAGTCCCGGCCTTCTGGCAACGTCATGTCTGTTATTTGACTTTTCTGTTCCTCTCGATAACTGTAGGTCGCGTCCAGTTCATGAGCTCGGCCTCTTGGAGCAGCGATCCTCAAGCAGCTGCAGGACCTCCAGCGGCCTACATCGCCGTTGAGGCAATGCACTCCCTCCCGCAGCCGGTCTGCGTACCAGCCCTCCAGTTGGGTTCCCGCTGATCTTCAATCCGCAGCAGGCGAACCAGGCCTTCCGGATGTGTTCCTGTCCGCGGGTCCTCCATACGTGATCGGCCAGTCCCCGGTCTGCATCGGGCAGGGTTCTACTCTGCGTCTTTTGTCTGCCGCGGCGGTCAAATCAGGCCTACTGGGCTCGTCTCCTCATAAGGTCAGAATTAGAGATGGTCATTATCATTTGCAATCCCAATACCCTTGAGGGTTGCCTTTGACCCGAAACTGAACTGGAATAGCTATACACGCACAATATGGACTAAGAACAGGACAGAAGTTAGGAACCCTGCAGTAAGCAACTCGCTTCATAATTCGGACAAAATCTGTCCACTATCTAGAAGTCAGGCGTCTCCACGAGCCTGGATGAGTGCAGCTTCAGCAACACTAAAACCTGTGCACCATACAGGTAGCAGCCTGCTTGATCGGCAACCCATCCACAAACAATTACTCACTCCACCACCAGCACACAGTAGCAGTTGATACCATCTACATGATTAAATGCAGTAATTCACCAGACACCATCTTCCATAATCTTTACCAGCTAAAGGACAATGGCAGTAAAGGATAAAACCATGGAAATGCCAATACCTGGAGGTTGCCCTCCACACACCACCCTAACTTGTACAGGCATCGTCGTTTCTTCACGGTTGCTGGGTTAAAATCCTGAAAAGTCTAAAGAAGGGTCCCAACACAAAACTACACCCATCATGTTCCCTAGAGATGGTGTCTGACCCACTGAGTTACTCTAGCACCCTGGTTCATTTTTGGTAAACCAGCATCTGCAGTTTCCTTGTGTCACCAAAAGCCTCCTTATCCTGTCTGACAAGTACTACAGCTATTTAAATAAGAATGTTGTTATTGGAGATGTTAAAAATTTAGAAACAAGTAGGCCAATTCAGCCCGCCAGCCTGCTCTGCCATTCAATAAAGGTCACATTAACCATTTACTCACTGATGTTTTTCTGTCTGAACCTCAAATCGCTCGTATTAAATATTTAAAATGTTATCAATCCCTGTTTTTATTATCACATGGGATTATTTTAACAACAATTTTTGTGCTCCATCCAACGTCAATCTCTCAGCCATAATCAAAATTACATATGATGGAAAAATAACACTGAACTGCTGGCATAATTCAATGGATCAGACAGCATTGATGTAGTATACTTTCAGAAAGCCTTTGATAAGGTCCCACACAGGAGATTAGCGGGCAAAATTAGAGCACATGGTATTGGGGGTAGGGTATTGACATGGATGGAAAATTGGTTGGCAGACAGGAAATAGTAGGGATTAACGGGTCCTTTTCAGAATAGCAGGGGGTGCCACAAGGCTCGGTGCTGGGACCGCAACAATTTGCAATATGCATTAATGATTTAGGGTGAAGGAATTAAAAGTAACATTCGCAAATTTGTAGATGACACAAAGCAGGGTGTCAGTGCAAACTGTGAAGAGGATGCTAGGAGGGTGCAGGTTGACATGGACATAAATGTGAGGTTATCCACTTTGGTGGCAAGAACAGGAAGGCATATTATTATCTGAATGGTGTCAGCTTAGGAAAAGGGGAAGTACAACGAGACCTGGGTGTCCTTGTTTATCAGCCACTGAAAGCAAGCATACAGGTAAAACAGGCAGTGAAGAAAGCTAATGGCATGTTGGCCTCCATAACTGGGAGGAGTTGAGTATAGGAGCAAAGAGATCCTTCTGCAATTGTGCAGGGCCCTGGTGAAACCACTCCTGGAGTATTGTGCGCAGTTTTGGTCTCCTAATTTGAGGAAGGACATTCGTGCTATTGAGGGAGTACAGCGCAAGTTCACGAGGAATTTAAGAGGATAAGAGGGGATCTCATTGAAACATATAAGATTGTTAAGGGTTTGGACATGCTAGAGGCAGGAAACATGTTCCCGATGTTGGGGGAGTCCAGAACCTGGGGCCACAGTTTAAGAATAAGGAGTAACCCATTTATAACAGAGATGAGGAAACACTCTGCCTTAGAGGGCAGTGGAGGCCGGTTCTCTGGATGCTTTCAAGAGAGAGCTAGATAGGGCTCCTAAAAATAGCAGAGTCAGGGGATATGGGGAGAAGGCAGGAACGGGGTACTGATTGGGGATGATCAGCCATGATCACATTGAATGGTGGTGCTGGCTGGAAGGGCCAAATGGCCTACTCCTGCACCTGTTGTCTAAAACAAATCGACTAGAAACGATAGCAACGTTTAAGAAGCATCTGGTCAGACATGGACAGGAAGAGAATGGAGGGATTTGGATCAAGTGGATGCCGATGTGCAATTCCAACTGGCATCATGGCGGGACGTTGTTGGTCAAACAGACTGTTCAAAATCTGTACTGTTCTACCATCTATTCTTCTGTCTCTACAGATGCTGATCGATCTGTTTCAATAACAAAAACTGATGGAACTCAGTAGTATGAAATAGAAAGACATCTGTAGAAGAAAAATAGACAAGACGACGTTTTGAGTTGGACCCTCCTCCAGTCCGATGAAGACCCGAAACATTCTGCCCATCTCATCCCACCAATGCTGCCCGACCCGTTGACTGCGTCCAGCAGTCGGTTTTTTGGCTTCGGATCCCAGCGCCCGCATATCTGTCATGTCTCTAATCGCATAGAATTGTTTTTTTGGTGACGCTTGGCGCAGACCGAGCATCTGCCAACGTTTTACCGACTCAATAACCACGGGCTGCAAGCGCACGATCGAGAGATGGTCGTGTGTAATCCAAAGGACAGAAAGAAAATGGACGAAGGCACCAGTTACTGCCGCAAAGTCAACGCAGAGTCCCGGGGGGGGGATGGGGGGGGGGGATGCTTGGCGCTAGTCGTCGGCAGGTTTGGGGAAGGGGCGGCACACGGATGTTCATCCTCGTAACTGGTGCGGGGAAGGGGGCGACCATTCATCCCGGCCGGGGTCTGGGGAAGAGGGGGCGACCTTCCCGGCCAGGGGGCGACCATTCATCCCACCCGGGGTTTGGGGAAGATCATTCATCCCGGCCGGGGGTCTGGGGAAGATCATTCATCCCGGCCGGGGGTTTGGGGAAGATCATTCATCCCGGCCGGGGGTTTGGGGAAGATCATTCATCCCGGCCGGGGGTTTGGGGAAGGGGGCGACCTTCCCGGCCAGGGGGCGACCATTCATCCCGGCCGGGGGTTTGGGGAAGGGGGCGACCTTCCCGGCCAGGGGGCGACCATTCATCCCGGCCGGGGTCTGGGGAAGGGGGGGGGGGGGAGCCAGCAGCCTGGGGCGGCGGGTAGCGGCAGCTTGCTCGCCCAGAGCCGGCCCGAACAGGCTGGAACCGGTTGGCCTCCACACAAACACACGGGACGCCATTTCGCAGACTGCGTGAGGTCCAGACCGCGCCATCGCTCCTTCACCAATACTGAAGGACACATGATGGACGGGGAAGCATTTACCTGAAGATGTTGATGTTGACGCTGTCGAGAGGGAAGAGCAGCAGCCGTCGATGCCGGGACCACAACCGCCGCCGCCGCCGCCTCACCGGTATCAGAGCTTCTCAGGGAGGGCGGGGGGGAGGAGAGGGGCGGGGCCGCCGCCCGTGATTGACAGCCCGCGCCGCCAATGGGACAGCGGCGTCGGGTGGGCGCCGAAAGGCGTGATATGCAAATCGTGAGCACGGCGCCGGCTGATTGGCCGCGGGGGCGGGGCGGGGCGGGGCGGGAGGGGGGGATGGGCGCGCGGGCACGAGGCGCGGGCACGAGGCGGAGGCGGACGGGGCGCGCGCCGGGCCGGGCCGGACCGGGTAAGTCTCTCCTCAAGTTAACGCAGCATTACACCTTCCGTCTAAGTGCTCGCTCTCTGCCATCGGGCACCATCCCCTTTAAAGCCCACGCGTCTTCCTGCCGTCGGGGCAACAGGACGCACAGCTCCTGTCCCCATGGTCAGGCAAGGGGGGGCTGGTGGGAGTGAAGTCCGTCTCCGGCTCCCTTGTTGGGACCAAAGATCGCTCTCTGATCTTTAATTAGGACCGCAGCAGAAGGCGTGCGTGCAGGCGGCTAATGGAGAGGCGGCTTGGCTTGTACGGTTTTGTAACCGTTCAGTTCCTGCAGATTGTCAGTGAAAGGCATTCAACTTCTGACCCGTAGCGCCAATTCAGCCAAAGTCTTCAATTTGAGCAAAGGGCAACGTGGTGGAGGAACTCAAGCGGTTCAGGCAACATCTGTGGAGGGAAATGGACAGACGACCTTTCATATAGAGACCCTTCCTCAGTCTGATGCTTCCTTCCTCTCCGCCTGACGAAGGGTCCCGACCCCAAATGCCGCCTGTCCATTTCCCCCACACAGATGTTGCCTGACCCTCTCAGTTCTTCCAGCACTTTGATGGGTTTTTTGTTCAAGATTCCAGCATCTGTCATCTCTTGTGGATCTGTCCCACTTCATACTCGGTCCGATCCACCTGTCACCACTGGTTAAACCTGTTAAACACGTGCTCGTTTTTAAATTCTCTGGTTTTCGGATACACTCATCGGTCTAAAGAGAGATTGGCGGCATCTGTTGAGGGCGAATGGACCTGTAATGTCGCCTGTCCATGACCCGCTGACTTCTTCGAGCAGTTTGTTCTTTTGCTCAATAACTAGCAATGTTACAAAATTTTGAGATTTTAAAAATCAAGTCTGCAATTTATCCCATCAGATAAAGCATAAAAAGAAGTTTAATTTGACACCCAATTCATTTTAATATCTTCAGTATTAAAAAAGTTATACTTGGAAATTAGCATCTTGTTCCCTATTGCTTTTCCATTGACTTGACAGAAAAGCTGTGGACAGTCAAAAGCCCATAACGTCCTTAAAAATTAAGAGAACTGAAAGAAATTTTCAGTTATTATAGATTGAAGCATTCTGAAACAAATATGAAACAATCTTACTTGTATGACCTGAAATTAAAGCATATAATTAGTTAGTTACCCAATTGTAGCTAATTACAAAATTCAATTAGTAGATCTAAACATCTATCCATTTCTTAAGAAAAGATTAACATTTTAAAATAGCCTAAGTGTCCAAATAACATTCACACAAGAATTCACAATATAACATGATTTTAAAATCTCATTGTCATTAATTTATAGGCCAAATGGAAGGAATTTAGTGTGATTCCCGTAAATCAATGGCCATTTTAATCATCTAGCGAGTGAGATTTTGTGGAACGCGATTGATTGGAACATGCGGTTGCGGTAAATTTAAACCCCATATCAGCAGGAAAAACACTGCCGGTTCCTATGGGGCCTACATCATCTTTTTCCAACATAAAATTTGGATTAAAGGCATCCTAAGAAGCACGCTTATATGTTCAATAAACGGCTTTCCTTTACCTGTCCCGTACGTGAAATCCATCCCCGTTGTCGGCGTTCACGGCATTAGAAGCTAATTTTTATTTTACTCCAGCGCTGAAATTGTTGGGAGATTTAAAAAAAATTCACAGACTGGCAGTCGGAACAAATCTTCAGCAAAAGCTCGCACCCCGAGAAAATAAAACTCCAGCAGGCAGGAGAAAACCGCATTTTAACCCCCCCCCCCTTAAAGGTGGCAAGTCGCGCACACGGCCAGTGACAGAACTGCAGCGCCGCTGAAAGTAAGTTTTGTAACATACCTACAATAACTTTATTGCCAGAATGGAATTGTTAAATTCTAGAGGCCATAGTTCTCTATATGGAGAGTGGCTGGTGCCTCAGTCTGCCGGGGGTGGTAGATGCAGAGGTGGAATTTTTAGAAGTTTGCAGGTAGGTACATGGAGATGCAAGGAATGAAACAGTATAGATCACATACAGGCAGAGGGAGTAGATTTGGCATCAGGTCTGGTGCAGACATTGTGGGCAGGCGGCCCTATTCCTGTGTTCTATGAGTGCCTGAACTTCAACTCATCTGACTCTCATTGTTGGTCTCTCTGTCTCTTTCATCTGCAACCCTCTCAGATATGGGGTTGATGTAATTTTAAACACTTTATTTGCTTGTCCATTGGTGACCGTTTTTTGTCTCTCTGCGACCTAAACGTCAAGATTCCTTCATGAAATGTTATCTCCACCTCCATTTCCAATTTTAAGATTCCTCAAAACCAATTTTGAATTTTCAGCAATATAAGGCTATTGCAATCTGGTGATGTTTTGGCTGATGTTATTACTGAGGAGAACTCTGATATTTTGCTATATTTTACATTTGCTACATTGATCCTAAAGGGTCATGATCAAGAATTTGTGTTTATTTGTCATATGCATCAGATATGAACCAGATCAATAAAATACTTACTTGGTGCAGCTTTACGTGCATAATAAATGCAATGCCAACAGCAAGAAACACACAATAAATTATCAGTTATTCTGTACATCAGACTATAATAGTCTCAAAATCAAAGTACGCAGAACAAACCCAAGAGTACAAAATCCATAGTGGTTCAATGCTGAGCGGGGTAGTAATTAGGATTGTGCAGGGTAGTTCAAGAACCTAATGGGTTATGGAAATAAAATTTCCCTGAAGCTAGAGTTAACATTTCTCTGGTTCATGTACCTTCTTCCTGATGATATCGGTGAGCAGAAAGCATGGCGTGAGTCTGTGATGATATCAGCTGCCTACTTTATAGATATGTATATAGCGCTGCAGAAACTGTGCACCTTATCCCCCCCCCCCCCCCCTTTTTGTCTTGTTTTTGCACTGAGTAGGAGCAGTTTTTAATCTCACTGTACGTGTGTATAGTGACAATAAAAGGCATTCTGATTCTGATTCTTGTAAGTCAACAATAAAGTCAATGATAAAGTAGAGAGCAGGATTGTTGTTGTGGCAACACTTTGACCTCCCTCCTGCACTCTGATCCAGATAAGGAGAAGCGGAGAGGTTGGTTCTGATGGAGAATATGGAACAGGGGGTCAATGTTTAAACAAATATTTATTTTTTCTCAGCAGGTCGTGAGTCTTTGGAACTCTTCACACGAAGGTTGGTGGAAACAGAGTTTGAATATTTTTGAGCTGGAGGGAGAGGGAGATGGACTCTTGATAAGTGAGGAGGTGAAAGGTTTCTGAGGGTTGAGCAGGAATGTGGAGTGGAGGTTCCAATCTGATTTGGCTGTTATCTTACTGAACAGAGGTGTGTGTTCAAGGGGTTGCATGGCTGACTCTTAATTCTCAAATTAGTGGATGTTGTTTCCTGAACTGGAGTATGGGGAATTAACAGAGAATGTTGTTAAATATTTAGTTTCTGCCCCCGTGCAAGACCTACAATTGGCACTAAAGTCCCTTGATCTGTACAGTTAGCTTTGTATAGTCCTTACAGGTTTGTGTCTGCTGTTTCAGGTAAATACCTGCCGCTGGGCTTTTTTTTAATGTGTTTGTAGTAATTACTTGTTTGTGACATATACCTAGTTACAGTGAAATGCGTTGTTTTGCAGGCAAAAACAAGGTAAAATTGTGGTATACGTAAAGACAATCATTCATGTAAAAGATTTCTTCTGAGGAAATGCACAGAGTACCTTGCTTCCAGCATCCTTTTGTAGCTTAAAATTATCTAGGCCTTAAAACTCTATTGGCTGGCGGTGGTGATGTTGGGGTTGGCCTAGCCTGTCGATGATTCTTGTGACGAGATGAGAGATTGCCTGTGTTCTGGTATACTCCTTCTCTTCACCAAGTGTCTTGGTTCCAGGCTGTGGGAGATGAAGCACATTGTTTTTTGCTGACGGAGTTTTATTTTCTCGGGGTGCAAACCCATTGGGTTCAAGGTTGTGAACATAGTCTTAGGGTTTTGAAAAGTTGATTCGCATTAGTTTAAAGGGCTGACTTAGATCGTCTAAACAGGATCCGTGTGAACTTACTGACCGCTATGGCAGGAGTAGTTGTAACTCAGTTGCACCACATGTCTGAAGAAGGGTCTCGACCCAAAAAGTCGCCCATCTCCTTCGCTCCTTAGATGCTGCTGCACCCGCTGAGTTTCTCCAGCTTTTTGTGTAACCCTCGATTCTCCAACATCTGCAGTTCCTTCTTTAACACTGCACCATGTAACTGTTGAGCTCGTTGGTGAGGATGTCACAGGATGAGATGCACTTAGTCCTAGCCCAACAGCAGTCAGATCTGCGCCACTGCCCGTAACAGTCCACATCCACGCTGCACCTCGCAGCACACCAGATGCTTTAGAGTCATATAGTATGGATGATCGGCCCAACTTGTCTTTGCCGACCAAGTGATTGTCCCATTAGCACGTTTGACACATATCTCTCTAAATCTTTCCTATCAATGTACCTATCCAAATATCTTCTAAATATTGAAAAGCAACTCTTCTATCGATATCTCAAACCTTTAGACTTTTCATCTGTGGCCTTTGTCTACCTGTTATCAAAACGTCCCTTAATCTGTATCACTTACCAGGCTTTATCCTGCCCTTCTCTCTTCCAGCTTTCTTTCCCTCCACCCCACAACAATCAGTCTGAATAAGGGTTCCGACATTTAGTCTTAGGAAGTTCAACATGTCCCTCTCACTAACTTCTACAGATGCGTCATAGGAAGCATTTTATCCGGATGCATCACAGCATGGTTTTGGGAACAGCTCCATCCAAGACTGCAAACAATTGCAGAGAATTGCGGGTGCAGCCCGGATTATCACCCAAACCAACCTCCCTTCCATTGATTCCCATTGACTCCATTTACACTTCACATAGGCCAAGGCCACCAGCATTATCATGGACGAGTCTCACCGTGATCACTCCCTCTTCTTTCATCAGGCAAGAGGTACAGAAATGTGAAAAGGCATACCTCCAGATTCTGGGACAGTTTCTTCCCAGCTATTATTAGACAACTGTACCATCCTATAAATAACGGGTGCAGTCCTGAGCTACTCTCTACCTCATTGGAGACCCTCGGACTATCTTAGATAGGACTTTACTGGACTATATTTTGCACTAAACGTTATTCCCTTTATATCTGTACATTGTGGATGGCTCAATTGTAATCATGTGTTGTCTTTCTGCTGATCGGTTAGCACGCAACAAAAGCTTTTCACTTTACCGTGGTACTAGTTACAATAAACTATACTAAACTACACTGACCCAAAGCATCACCTATCCATGTTCTTCAGAAATTATTCCTGACCAGCTCAGTTACTCCAACACTTTGTGTCTTTTAAATGTTGTTATGGTATCCTCTGCAACCACTTGCTCTTGCAGCCCCTTTAATATGCATACCATCCTCAGTGTCTAAAAGTTGGCCCTCTGGTTCTAACTAAATCTTTCCCCTCCCACCTTAAACCTATGCTCCCTAATTCTTCACTCCCCAAACCTAGAAGAAAAAATATGCCCCTCTTGATTTTATACAGCTCTGTAAGGTGTGTTTTCTCCAACGGATGACTGTTCTAGGAAATACATTTAAGATAACAGTTGGTCAACAGTCTGTTTTACCACAGCATCTGGAGAGCGCTCTGGTTGGTGGGACTGTTGCATTGAACATGACAGACAGACAAATAGGTTGAGTAGTTGCTAAGGGCTCAATTAGCTAATTATGGAGTTAGCTATGTTTGAGGAAATCTCAGAAAACAAAGTAGTTCAATAGTCCTTTGTCATGTGTACCATTTAAGGTACCGTGAAATGCACGTTAATGCATGGACAGTCAACATTTTAGATTTCTCAGAAGATTGACTTCCCTGAGGGAAATCTCTGAGCAAAGTAATGGGATGCAATGAAGAAGGGCCCCGACCAAAAACGTCACTTATCCATGTCCTTCAGAGATGCTGCCTGGCCCGTTGAGTTACTCCAGTGCATGTAATCATTGAATTGGGGGTGGTAAGTTTACAAGTTTATTCATGGATAACCCCTTGAGATGGACAGTCATCTCGTTTTCGAGGGGGTCCAACATAGAACATACAGCACAAGACATAACATACATAGAGGCTCTCATTGACCCACCTACCCACACACCAATCCCAAAACCCCTCCATCCCCACTTGTTAATTGACTTTACATATCCAATAATAATAAGTTATGTGTTACAGCATAATGTTGATGCATAATACCATCTACCACCTATCATACATTGTCCGTTAATACATACTATCAACATTATTACATGATATATCATTTCATAGTATTGTGACATAATACAATATAAGACCTTGTTACACTATGCAATACAATAACACATAAGTGTAATGGCCATGCATATACAATAGCTATGCCAAATGATCACACACAAAGCAAGCTAGATAAAGGAGCTCGAAGACTCTAATACTAGAAACAGGTCTAGTTTTATATGGTTTTATAAGTAAGGGTAAAAGTGTATTTTTAAATAGACGAAATGAGCTAATAGTTCTTATGGTACTAGGCAGAGTGTTCCACTCAGGAGCTTTGAATTTAAATGCACGTCTCCCAATTTCTTTGGAATAGTTCTTGGAATGAAAAAGAAGGGTTGCTGAATATGTCTTAGTGAATATGAGGGTGTGTATGGTAATAGGTCTTGTTTTAACTAAGAAGGGTAATTGAGATGGATGCATTTAAAGATGAACTGGAACCAGTGGTAGCATCTTCGAGCGTGGGGGGATAACCAGTTTAGAGTTTCGTACATAGAACAATGGTGAGTTAGATATGGACACCTTAAAATAAATCTGCAGAGACTATTATAAACTACATTGAGGGGTTGAAAATGTGTATCAAATGTATTCTGATAGACAATATCAGCATAATCCAGTGTTTGTAGTAGTAGTTGAGAGACAATTCTTTTTCTCATCTGAAAGGTGAAACAATTTATATGGCGGTAAAGAATAGCTAGATTACAGCTGAGTTTTTTAGTAATCGTCTCAATATGCTGCTAAAATGAAAGCGTTGGGTCGAGCCAAACACCAACATATTTGAAGTTCAATACTTGTTCTAATGGTGATCCTTCATTAAATGATAGGATGATTAGAAAATTGCATGCTATACTTTCAGCAGCCAGTCCAATAAACACTGCTGATTTGATTCAGAAAAGCTAGAAGCATGGAGAGAGTGGGAGAGCATCCAATTGTCTTTGTGATTATGGCAGCCAATTGTTTAATAAAAGGTTGGCCTGTCTGCAATAGAGGCTAGGAAGCCATTTTATAACCTTGGAAGCATTTGGATTATGCTTGCAACAGTTGATATAATTAGTGAGTTTCATTTATGTTGGAAGGAGCACTGAAAGGAAGTATATGTATTGTTTTTAACAATACTTCTTTGAAAGATATTCTGACAAGATCTAATCAGCAAATTAGTTCATGAGATTGCAAAGCAGAGTGGAGAGGATTGTCTTTAAATGAGGAATGATAAGGCATATAAATAGACAAGATAGATATAGATGAACTATGTATTAATAAAATTAATTACAAAGGCTAACATGAAATGGAATAATTAGATTCATGGAACTCAAATTAAAACAGAAAATGCAGTAAGACAAATTAATGATGTATGTTAAAATTTAACCATTGTAATGGCTGCACGCACTGCACGATTACATAATATTTAACACTGCTTTCAAATGGTTAGAACTAGGTATGTTACATAAAGGTATTCAGTATTAATTGATAGGAAGGAACGGCAGATACATAGGGAAATTAACATGTCATGAAATAGGTATAATATTTCATATATGCATAAATGTCTATATCTTTGTATCAGTCAACAGAACGCCACTGTTACCCCCATCTGTTTTGGGATCTGACTCCATTTTACCTGGTCATGTGAGTGAGGGGCAGTGGCCCTGTAGGCTGGATATTATAACCATCTCTTTCTGAACGGTCTCTAATATTGATTCACAGTAAATGGTACATTATTGTCTTAGAAACTGATGTAGTATGGGCATGTTGGAATAGGTCCACACTAATGTTCCTGATTACCTTTGGGTGGGAGTAGCACTGGTAAAGCAGCACAACTCAGAATGAACGAGTTTCATCCTATTTCTCAGCCACAATGACTCTCAGCCATTCCTTTCTAAAAGTGATTTCTTATGCAAGAACTGTTGTTGATTCAGCTTTTAAAGCTTGAATGTATGATGAGTAATAGGGAAGTGAATGAAACCTTGGGTGGAGGTGACCTTTGTTGTGAGATTTAAATTCCAAGTAGGGAAAAATGTTGAGTTCACAAGAACATGATTAATGTTCTGGCGCAGTAACTTAATATTCACACAAAGGGTGGTGGATGTTTGCCAGAGGAGGAAATTGAGGCAGATACTATCCCAACATTTAACAAACAAACAGACAGATAAACACAAAAAGCTGGAGTAACTCAGTGGGACAGGCAGCATCACTGGAGAGAAGGAATAGGTGATAGAAACATAGAAACATAGAAATTTGGTGCAGGAGTAGGCCATTCGGCCCTTCGAGCCTGCACCGCCATTCAATATGATCATGGCTGATCATCCAACTCAGTATCCCGTACCTGCCTTCTCTCCATACCCCCTGATCCCCTTAGCCACAAGGGCCACATCTAACTCCCTCTTAAATACAGCCAATGAACCGGCCTCAACTACCCTCTGTGGCAGAGAGTTCCAGAGACCCACTACTCTCTGTGTGAAAAAATTCCTTCTCATCTCGGTCCTAAAGGATTTCCCCCTTATCCTTAAGCTGTGACCCCTTGTTCTGGACCTCCCCAACATCGGGAACAATCTTCCTGCATCTAGCCTGTCCAACCCCTTAAGAATCTTGTAAGTTTCTATAAGATCCCCTCTCAATCTCCTAAATTCTAGAGAGTATAAACCGAGTCTATGCAGTCTTTGTTCATAAGACAGTCCTGACATCCCAGGAATCAGTCTGGTGAACCTTCGCTGCACTCCCTCTATGGCAATAATGTCCTTCCTCAGATTTGGAGACCAGAACTGTACGCAATACTCCAGGTGTGGCCTCACCAAGACCCTATACAACTGAAGTAGAACCTCCCTGCTCCTATACTCAAATCCTTTTGCTATGAAAGCTAACATACCATTGGCTTTCTTCACTGCCTGCTGTACCTGCATGCCTACTTTCAATGACTGGTGTACCATGACACCCAGGTCGCGCTGCATCTCCCCTTTTCCTAATCGGCCACCATTTAGATAGTAGTCGGTTTTCCTATTTTTGCCACCAAAGTGGATAACCTCACATTTATCCACATTATACTGCATCTGCCAAACATTTGCCCACTCTCCCAGCCTATCCAAGTCACCTTGCATTCTCCTAGCATCCTCCTCACAGCTAACACTGCCCCCCAGCTTAGTGTTATCCGCAAACTTGGAGATATTGCCTTCAATTGCCTCATCCAGATCATTTATGTATATTGTAAATAGCTGGGGTCGCAGCACTGAGCCTTGCGGTACCCCACTAGTCACTGCCTGCCATTGTGAAAACGACCCGTTTACTCCTACTCTTTGCTTCCTGTTTGCCAGCCAGTTCTCTATCCACATCAATACTCAGATTCAGATTCAATTTTAATTGTCATTGTCAGTGTACAGTACAGAGACAACGAAATGCATTTAGCATCTCCCTAGAAGAGCGACACAGCAAATGATTTGAATAAATAATAATAAGTGTCCGGGGGGGGGGGGGGGGGGGGTGATTGGCAGTCACCGAGGTACGTTGTTGAGTAGCGTGACAGCCGCCGGAAAGAAGCTGTTCCTGGACCTGCTGGTTCGGCAACGGAGAGACCTGTAGCGCCTCCCGGATGGTAGGAGGGTAAACAGTCCATGGTTGGGGTGAGAGAGGTTCTTGGCGATGCTGAGCGCCCTCCGCAGACAACGCTTGCTTTGGACAGACTCAATGGAGGGGAGCGAGGAACCGGTGATGCGTTGGGCAATTTTCACCACCCTCTGCAGTGCCTTCCGGTCGGAGACAGAGCAGTTGCCATACCAAACTGTGATGCAGTTGGTAAGGATGCTCTCGATGGTGCAGCGGTAGACGTTCACCAGGATCTGAGGAGACAGATGGACCTTCTTCAGTCTCCTCAGGAAGAAGAGACGCTGGTGAGCCTTCTTGATCAGAGTTGAGGTATTGTGGGTCCAAGAGAGGTCGTCGGAGAGGTTGACTCCCAGGAACCTGAAGCTAGAAACACGTTCCACCTCCGTACCGTTAATGTGGATGGGGGTGCGCGTGCTGCCCCTGGACTTCCTGAAGTCTACAATGAGCTCCTTGGTCTTCTTGGAGTTAAGGGCCAGGTTGTTGTCAGCGCACCATGCTGCTAAGTGCTGGACCTCCTCCCTGTAGGCCAACTCATCGTTGTTGCTGATGAGGCCAATCACCGTTGTATCATCTGCATACTTGATGATGGTGTTAGTACCATGTACAGGTGTGCAGTCATAGGTGAAGAGGGAGTAGAGGAGGGGGCTCAGCACACTGAATACTGAACCCCCAATGCCATATGCTTTAAGTTTATATACTAATCGCTTATGTGGGACCTTGTCGAAAGGCTTCTGGAAGTCCAGATACACCACATCCACTGGTTCTCCCCCATCCACGCTACTAGTTACATCCTCGAAAAATTCCACAAGATTCGTCAGACATGATTTACCTTTCGTAAATCCATGCTGACTTTGTCCAATGATTTCACCACTTTCCAAATGTGCTGCTATCCCATCTTTAATAACTGACTCTAGCAGTTTCCCCACTACCGATGTTAGACTAACTGGTCTGTAATTCCCCGTTTTCTCTCTACCCCCATGTTTTGGGTTGAGACCCTTTTTCAGACTAGTTAGGGTAAGGGACAGTTAGACAGATACATGGATAGGACAGGTTTAGAGGGATATGGACCAAACGCAGGCAGGTGGAACTAGTGTAGCTGGATATATTGGCCAGTGTGGGCAAGTTGGGCCGAAAGGTCTGTTTCCACATTGCATCACTCTATGATGCTATGACATAGTGGGCAGATTCAGAAAGGCAGGGTCAACTGGCTGAGTTTAAAAGAGAAACCTAACAGGCAGGGCAAGCTGGCTATAATATTATATGAAAGGAAAATACAATTCTTTGAAATGTGTGCTATTTTTAATTATTCAAATGCTTTGTCTAAACTAGGGTAAATATACTCCCCCTCCACTCCTTTCAGGGACCCAAGTCCTTCCAGGTCTGACAGAGGTTCACCTGCACCTCCTCCAACCTCATCTACTGCATCCGCTGCTCCAGATGCCAGCTGATCTACATCGGTGAGACCAAGCGGAGGCTGGGCGATCGTTTCACCGAACACCTCCGCTCGGTCCGCAATAACCAACCCGACCTCCCAGTGGCTCAGCACTTCAACTCCCCCTCCCATTCCCCCTCTCGGTCCTGGGCCTCCTCCACAGCCAGAATGAGCAACACCGCAAGTTGGAGGATCAGCACCTCATATTCCGCTTGGGGAGTCTGCATCCTCTGGGCTTGAACACTGAATTTTCTCAATTCTGTTAACCCTTGCTGTCTCCTCCCCTTCCCACCTCTCCCTCAGCCCTCAGGCTCTGGCATTCCCTCTGGCTCTATCTCTCCCTCTCCCTCTATCTCTCGCACTAGCTTCTCATTTTCACACTACAAACAGCTTACAATGGCCTGTTTCCTTTATCATCGATACTTTTTTGCATATCTTTCATTCATTGTTCTTTATCTCTCCACATCACCGTCTATAGCTCTCGTTTCCCTGATCCCTGACCAGTCTGAAGAAGGGTCTCGACCCGAAACGTCGCCTATCTCCTTCGCTCCTTAGATGCTGCTGCACCCGCTGAGTTTCTCCAGCCTTTTGTGTACCCACTATTCAACAAATAAGTTGTTCTGACCTCATGTTTGGCAAACTCTGCATGAACTGGGTATCTTTGTTTAAATGAACTAGTTTCTTTGTTTGATACTGGAGATCGGTGGCATGTGCAGAACTTGAAGCAAAGCGGCATTCACAGAGGAACATTCAGACCATCGGGTTTGTGAGATGATCTATTGAATTCATTCCTTCCCTTATCATGGAATTTGAAGGAATGTGTTTGCTTTTGAAAAAAATGCTGACACATTCAATTGAGTATTAAAAGATTTGTAAGATAATCTCTTCACACTGCATGTGTGACTTACTCCTTGCACTGTGTTCTCAATGGGTTGCTTTGTTTCATCAGTGTTAAGCAGTCCATCTATAATTAAAACTTAGCAATGATTGGGCAGTAACTGGTGATTTAATTACTTGTCATTAATCCAAGTCTGCTTATTTGGGCAGAATGTCGACAGGTATTTCGCTGGGTGAGGATATTTTGCTGCTTGTTGCATTATATATTCTACATTCAGTACTGCATATAATCTATGTATGGTTGCGGACCTAATAAGGCTAAACTGGATTAATGCAGTAGACGGCATGAACATCGTGGGCCGAAGGACTTGTTTTGGTGGTGTATGACTGACTTTTTGATCCCCAGCCTATATAAATTTGTGATTACAAGCTGTCCCTTCATGTTCATGGCACTGCTTTGATGCATTTTTCAAATCTGAGTATTACCATTTCACACACGGTTGTGCTTTTTTTATTCCCCACATTTATTGCAGACCTACCGTCTTTCTCATTCTACATATGCAGACCTGTCTGAACTGCGATATTTATCTCCTGCTCTCAAGGCCTCCGTTGTTCCCTGGGCTGCTGGCACCTCCGCTCAGTCCCAGACCCCTGATTGTGGAGGAAACCGCATCTCAGTCACTTCCTGGTCGAGGATGCGTCTGTTCTCCGACTCACATCATCGCTCATCCCCCCCCCCCCCCCCCCCCCCCTCACGGTCTATCATCTGGATTGCCGCGGCCTTTCCTGCCGGAGACCGGCCAAATCTCCAGCAGCACTGGATTCCATCGTGGAGCGTAATGATGCCCCATCGGGGATCGCCGGAGCTCTGGAATTTTGGGACTGCTGTTTAACACCGTGGAGCTGTGGTTCGCTGAGCTTCTAGCCGCGGGCGGCGCTGATTTTAACATCGCGAAGTCCTGGGATCTTTTGCCGAGGGTTTCCAGTGTTGGATCTCCGTCCAGCTCAGCCTGTGGACTTCGGGAGTCGCAGTCTCTGGTAAGTAGTGGCCGATTTGGAAACTCCAAGCCGCTGAGAGTGTTCTCCATTCCGACGCCGGAGCTCCAATCATCCCGGCGAGCAGCGACTGCGGAGGGCTCAAAGGCCCCGACCACGGGTGAACAAAGAGGAAGTGACTGGCCTTTTATGCCTATCCTCACAGTGGAAAATGCTGCTTCTGTTCATGTTAAATTCTATCATGTATTGTGTTTTTATTCATATGGATGTATGGTAATTCAAATCTCACTACCAATTGGAGCATATTATAATAAATGTGACTTGAACTTGATATAGTTTGCAAACACTGAAATCCAGACCCTGATCAAAGGAGCAGCATGTGGCATTGGCTCACATAATCAGGGGCTTTTTCCACTGTTTCTGAAAATGACCTGTGATCAAGGCTGTATTTACGTATAAGCTCAACAAGCTTAAGCTTAGGGCCTCGAGATCTAGGGGGGCCTCGCAGAGCTGGATTTACCACTACACTGAAGCCTAGGGCCTCGAAATCTAGGTGGCCTCCAGCCAAGGCAGGACACCTGCCGTTCAACTCTGGGAGGGCCCCCCTCTCTATCTCTTTCTCTCTCTGTCTGTTAATCTCTGTCTCCGCCCGCCATCTGTATCTGTGTCTGGGCCACCGGGTCTCCACTCTCCGCTCGCTCCTCATCCGCCGGCACGGCAGGCCGCCTTGCACATGCGCACTGCTACAGCCAGCACATCCTCCCCCTGCGCATGCGCACTGCCACGGCAACTGGTCGGTGCTGGGCACTTTCTCCCTCGCTTTGAATTGTGGGAGATCTGGCCACCATTGCTGTCCGCTCGCCGCGACCGCTGAAAACCAACGCAGAATCACTCCCTGACCCTGGATCTGGAGTAACTCTTGCTTCTGGTTTCCTTGTCCTCCATAAATATTCTAAATGGAATTTAAACTGGAGGTAGTGGAGAGCTGAACAATAACAGCCTATTGCGTTTTATCTGTTTATTTATCGTGTATATATATTAGGTATGTTACAATACCTACCTTTAGCAGCGCTGCAGTTCTGCCGCTCCCCGTGTGCGTGACTTTGGCGCCTTTCAGAGGGGGGCGGGTTTAAAATGCCGTTTTTCCCTAGACAGTCCTAGTCGATCCATGTCGGGCGATTTTTGTCGCGAAAGAGAAATCGCTCCGACATTTCATTCATGAAGGTATTTTTAAACTACGCTAGATTATTTATTAACTAGAGTAGTTTAAAAATCATCTTCTAAAGCTCTGAACGCCGACAGCAGAACGGACCTAACGTAGGGGAGAAAATAAAGTACACAGTTTATTTTTACATTAAAACTTGTTTTTTAGGAAGGCTTTAATCACATTTTCATGTTGCGAAAAGGGGACAAAAAAAATGTATGAACCGGCTGTATTTTTCCTGCCAACTTCACCGCAAACCACAACGTTCTAATCCACCGCATTCCACTAAAACCCACTCGCAAGTTTATTTAAATGGCCATTAATTTACAGGCATTAAACACTAAATTCCTTCCATTTGGCCTATAAATTCATGAAAATGAGATTTAAAAATCATGTTATATTGTGGATTATTGTGTGAATGTTATTTGGACACTTAGGCAATTAAAAAAAGTTTATCTTTTCTTAAGAAATGGATAGATGTTTAGATCTAGTAATTGAATTTTGTAATTAGCTACAATTAGATAACTAACTAATTATATGCTTTAATTTCAGGTCATATAAGTAAGATTGTTTCATATTTGTTTCAGAATGCTTCAATCTATAATAACTGAAAATTTCATTGAGTTCTCTTATTTTTTAAGAAAGTTATGGGCTTTTGGCTGTTCTAGATCACAGCTTTTGAGTTAAGTCAATGGAAAGGCAATGGGGAACAAGATGCTAATTTCCGAGTATGAAAATGGCCATAACCTTTTTAATACTGAAGATATGAAACTGAATTAGGTGTCAATAAACTTATTTTTATGCCTTATCTAATGGGATAAATTGCAGACTTGATTTTTAAAATCTCAAAATTTTGTAACATTGCTATATATATGGTCTATGGTATATAAACACACTGAACTCCTGTTCTGTATTATGTTTACATATTCTGTTGTGCTGCAGCAAGCAAGAATTTCATTGTCCTATCTGGGACACATGACAATAAAACTCTCTTGACTCTTGACTTGGACTTAAGCAAAAAAGGGTTTTTGAGGAAAAAAGAGTTACGTTAAATTTAGTTGCATCTGGTTGCGTAACTATGGTAGGGTGAAGACTATTCCATGCTTTAATTGTGCGGGGGAACTCCATGGAACAGCCAGCATCTCTGGATAGAAGAAACTGGGTGACGTTTCGGGTAGAGACCTTTCTTCAGACCACCTCTGGTTTTAGTGTTTTTAGTTTAATTTAAAGATACAGCGCGGAAACAGGCCCTTCGGCCCACCGAGTCCACGCCGACCACCGATCACCCGTACACTAGTTCTATCCCACACCTTAGCAGAGTAAGCCAAGAGTGTTTTATTCTCTCACGTCCCAATTAGAACAATGAAATCCTTACTTGCAGCAGCACAACAGAATATGTAAACATAGTACTCTGTAAACAATGTTATAAACGAGAAAACAAAACAGTGTAGATTTATATATGAATATATAACTATATAAATATATATGTGTGTGTGTGTGCGCGAATATATATACACACACACACACACACACACACACACATTTTCCCTCCTGGGATTAAGAAAGTACTATCATATAGTATCGTGTGTGTAGGAAGGAACTGCAGATGCTGGTTTAATCTGAAGATAGACACAAAAAGCTGGAGTAACTCAACAGGTCACACAGAATTTCTGGACAAAAGGAAAATATTATGTTTTGAGTTTGGTCTGAAATAGGGTCCTGCACACCGTTGGAATGTGGAAGGAAACAAGCACCCGGAGAAAACCCATGCGATCAAAGGGAAAAGGAGCAAACTCCATACAGACAGCACCCATATTCAGGATCAATTCCGGGTCTCTGGCACTTTTAGGCATCAACCTTCCTGGTCCCTACCAGGTCGGCGATGCAGCTTTTCTCTGGGCTGCACTTTCGACCGTACGGCCTACCAGCGGGCCTGGAACGGCGTTTCCTGAGGAGACCGCCCAGAACCTCGGCTTTGGCAGCGCTGGAGCGCCATCGCGGAGCGGGCGATGCCTTGCCTGGGTCGCCGCGCCAGAGCTCCTGTGAGCTGAAGACCGCCGACAAAAAACATTGCGGAGCAGCGGGTCTGTGGAGCGGGCGGTGGCGCTGACTTCAACATCGGGAGCCAGTGGGGGAGCTCCATTCAGCGCGGCCTTGTTGGCTTCAGAAACCGCGGACTCTGGTAAGGAAGCGGCCGTTCCAGGTGTCCCAAGCCGCTGAGAGGATTCTCCCGACGCCGGAGCACCATCACCCGGCGAGAACGGCCTGGAACATCGGGCCTCGTAATGGCGACTGCGGAGGCCTCAATAGGCCCAACTATGGGAGGACGAGGGATGGGGACTGGACATTGTGACTTCCCTCATAATGGGAACCATTGTGGGGGGATGTTTTTTTAATGTTTAATGTGCTGCATTGGCAAGAAACATTTCACTACACCAATGTATATGTGACCAATAAAATAACCTTTGAACTTTATGGCCAATGTACTGCCCCATAGTCTTGAACTTAATTAAAATGTACAGTAGCTGTAAAGGGGGACATAGCGTCACTTGGAGATTTAAAACTGAAAATGGATATTTTCATTTTTTTAGTAACCAGTTATCAACGTATAATTTTTTGTGTGTTGGAAAACAAAATATACTGGCACAGCTGGTAGACTTGCTGCCTCACACGCCAGAGATCTGTGTTCGATCCTGCCCTTGGGCACTGTCTGTGTTGAATTTGCACATTCTCCCTGCAAGCGTGTGGGTTTCCTCCCGCATACCAATGACACATTGGCTTTGTAGGTTAACTTGTAAAATTGCCCCTAATGTGTAGGGAGCGGGTGAGGAAAGTTGGATAACAGAACTTGTTTGAATGAGTAGACAAAAATGCTGGAGAAACTCAGCGGGTGAGGCAGCATCTATGGAGTGAAGGAAATAGGCAAAGTTTTGGGTCGAGACCATTCTTCAGACTGATGTGATAGTGGGGGGGACGGGAAGAAGAAAGGAAGAGGCTGAGACAGTAGGCTGTGGGAGAGCTGGGAATGGGAGGGGAAGGAGGGAGAAACCAAGGTCTACCTGAAATTAGAGAAGCCAATGTTTATACCACTGGGGTGAAAACTACCCAAGCAAATATGAGGTGCTCTTCCTCCAATATGCGGTGGGCCTCACTCTGGCCATGGAGGAGGCCCAGGGCAGAAAGGTCGGATTCGGAATGGGAAGTGTTGCACTGTTGAGGCACCGAGAGATCAGGTTGGTTATTGCTAACTGAGTGGAGGTGTTGTGCGAAGCGATCGCCAAGCCTGAGCTTGGTCTCACCGAGGTTGATCATACGCTGAATAATCCAACCACATTTTTGTTCGGAAGTGGAAAGAGATAATAGAAATTGCATTAATTGCAATGTGTAAAAAGAGTTGAGATACTGTATTATAATTTTGCTGCATGTCATTGTGGTATATATCATGTCTTGATTGGTGAATATGTTTAGTTTGTGACTTTATTTGAAGCAGAAATAATATGTGAATGCTTCATTGGGCATAATTCCGACTGGTAACTACGCACTTCGTCCGAGCACATTATCGAATCCGTCATGCAAGCCGTCTTAAATGACCACCGAAACTGTCATTTGGCAACTTAAAAAGCTGCCAAGGTTGCCCGGCTGACAACGGAGAGAAAAAATTAAATGAGAGCCCTGCAAGGTGTATAATATTTTTGACGCTGTCATAGGCCTTTCTTACATATGCTGTCACAACGCACTCTAAACAAACAACCTCTAAAGTCTCTAAGCAACCCATCAGTAATTTTCCTTGCCCTCCATTTCAGAATAATAATGTTTTAAGCCAATAACTGGACACTAGCACTAGCAATAAATAAATAAATAAATAAAAAGAACACAGCTTTCCAGCCCCTTATCTCATTGGCCACACTCTGCTGCAAATTGGTGTCAATCTGGTGGACCATCTTCCTCTAGTCGTGGGGGTGGAGGATTGGGAGGGGCCTCACAAGTGGAATAGCTTTGTTTTAATGAGTGGAGCTGTGCTTGGTGCTGGCATAAAGCTGAGAAGCAATATGTAGTAGATGGAACCCCATCTGCTGAACGTGGTGCTGAGTCCTGGGCTGAACCAGGAGATTAGATGCTTCATATATCAGTTCCACCACCATCCATTCTCCAATGCTGGGCTGTACAGATGCAGCAATATGGAATGCACTGACACATGCACAGCACTGAACATCTGTTTTCTATTGAGCCACAAACTCGCGATTAGCACGATTCATGTTGACTACTTTAGACTTGAAATGAGTCACAGCCCCGATTTACTGTAAGACTCAAGCCTTGGAACTATTTTAAAACTTGCAAAACATTTCCTACTTTTCTGAAATGGTCAGATTACATAGAAACATAGAAAAAAAGGTGCAGAAATACGCCATTCGGCCCTTCGAGCCAGCACCGCCATTCAATATGATCATGGTTGATCATCTAAAATCAGTATCCTGTTCCTGCTTTTCCCCCATATCCATTGATTCCTTTAGCCCTAAGAGCTAAATCTCTCTTGAAAACATCCAGTGAATTGGCCTCCACTGCCTTCTGTGGCAGAGAATAGTAAGATTAAATGAGAACTTACCAGTTTGAAGTTTGATCTTGATTTTATGAGGAATTATCTTGGTGATTACGTGAAGAAGGCCCGCCAGGCCGCATGCGCACCAAACCTCAAAGCAGCGGTATGAAATCACAAATAAACAACACCAAAGTACATAGTAAGATCAATGGCTCGAGAACTACCATATGATCCTTTATGAGAGAGGGTTGGGCGTGACGGCAACGTAATCACCAACGTAACTCCTCATAAAATCAAGATCAAACTTCAAACTGGTATGTTATCATTTAATCTTACTATTTTACTTCGGAGTCACATTAGTAGTAACATTGCATTCAATGTAGAAATAGAGTTTATTTAACAATGTAAACAAACGACAGTACCCCTTTAATTTAGGTACTTAAAATGGCATAGGCAAACAGTCCTGGATTGACAATCGGCCAATGATAAAAATTCTGAAACATCAGCTCATTTGCCCATCCGGCAGCCGCCAAAATATGGTCGAAGACCACGTCCCTCGTCTTGGCCGCCAACATAGCTGCTGCCCTAGTGGAATGAGATGTAAACACACTATCTAAATGATACACTGACGTTGATACTGACCTGGTGGAATGAGATATACGATCGTCAGTGTTAATACCTATATAACCCAGAACCTGCTGCAGCCACCTGGAAAAAAGTCTGAACCAACCTTCCTTTGTGTAGTTTTTTGTTAACTGATAAACAGTGCTGATTCCACACTTCTTAGGATTCTGGTGGTCTAGATAACATAGAAGTGAGACCGTGGGGTGTTCAAAATGATCTTCAATCATGCTACCCCTAGTCTACTCTGGTTGTGTAGACTAGAATGTAAATGTAATGGCACCTGCAGCCAATTCCATCCTATCTAGCCATAGCGTTTGCAATGTTTGCCGTCATTGTGCTGATATGTGTCATAACTAAGGATGTAGCTGGAACCCCTTGGTGAAGTAATGTTCACACATTTTCAATAACCAACTGCATAATCTTGTAGTGGGAGAACTTGTGTCAAGATCTTTTAACAACTCGATATCCGGGTTGGACCCGAGAGCGTAGTTCCCTTATGTTGCAGCTGTAGTGTCTCTATAACTGAATTATTGTCAATACCATTTAAAATGAGCTGAAAACGTCAGTAATCTGTACCGTATTAAATGTCACATTAACATTTAACAACACACTTCTGATCCCCTCAATAGCAATGTACTGCTTCTTTGGGTGCTATCCCTGCACACTGCAGTGAGCACCTTCATGGCTTGATGTGACAGCCTGAGGAAAAAGTCAATCCATTCAAAATGTGTAGGTCAATAATTGTTTTACTGTGTAAAAGCCGGTCTCCTGAACCACAGTTTGAAACAACAAGTTCTTGTTTTTTGGCATAACCGTATTCCGTTGTGCCCTAATGCCTGATGAAGCAGGCAACATGGACGCTTGGATGACAGTACGAACCCAAGCGAGGTCTTGCTGAATGTTTTAAGACCTGGCTAATGAGGCAAAAAATGAGGAAGACATAAAGACCATTCCTCCTATTGAAGCAAGCAAATATTTCTCCGCAATGTTGTGCCACATATTTTTTGCAATGTGAAAAACATGCATTAACATGATGAATATTCGATGAAGTATTGAACCATGCTTTCATCATACTTCAAGATCCAGCACTTATTCTGTGTTATCATCGATCTGAACTGGATGCTACACCAGTGACAAGGAGATTAATTACAGGATATTTTTCCTTGATTACCATGTGACTAACATATGTCACCATTGTAGAGTAGCAACTTGAATTTGAGCATGTAGAATATGTATATTCGCTCAAAACCCCTTACTCATGGGTGCATTTAGTGTATATATTTAGTTGATACCAACAACTGAAGAATTGGTAACTCATGCAATCTCCACTACCTTTGAGTAGGTGATGGTATTTGGAACTTCTCATCTGAGAGTTCGAAACATCAGTTCATAATAACTGAATTCAACCGACCACACTACCGTAGCGAGTTTCAAGTTCAAGTTCAATGAGTTATTGTCATGTTCAGCAATGCTGAATACTGTTACTTCATCATTATGGCTGAAGTAGCCTCAGCTGACAAAAGCACAAGGTTGTTAACAACGATCTAATTGTTACTTACAAAATATCAGTTCCTTGATTTGCTCAGCTGCAACACAGCTGCTATATTGCCGCTCTATTGCTGTGTAAGCTCACTAAATCAACATTGTGTACAGCTTTACCTGTGAAGGGTAAAAATAAGTCATAGCAACCTGTGCTTAAACAATTATAACATTGTCGGAACATATAACAATAACTTTTTACTTTGCCTAGCTTTTACTTAAAGAAAAAACACTATAAAATACATACTTTTTATTATAAGAGAGAAACCCTTTATAGCCCGACTCACCCAAGTCCAAATAGGGCTGAATGAGTCCCAGTAATTTCTTGACTGGGGACCAACATCTGTGAGCCACTGACCCCACTGTCAGTGACTCTGCTTAAATTTCTTGCCGTTTTTATGGCATCCCTGCAGGCTGGGGAGTCGCTAACTGCACTGTTAGCGGCTCCTTATCTCGCAACCGGATCAATTTTGCCGGTTTATCCACATTTGCGGTCAGACTGGAATTTCCCCACAGTCCATAACCAGCAACTTCTCTTGCTGCGAAACTGGCAGGAAAAAACCTTTGTAAAAAGAGGCTCCTGCCTGAAAACCCCTGGTAAGTAAAAAACCAAACTTGCCTTTTAAGTTTCTTACCACCGGCAGGAGCTGTTTCCTGCCAGACTAGTGCTTGCGCCAATGCGGCTGACGTACTGGTACGCATGCGGCCTGGAGGGCCTTCTTCACGGAATCACTCACGTGACTCCGAGGTAAAATTCCAGATTCACAACTCTCTGGGTGAAAAAGCTTTTCTTCATCTTTGTCCTAAATGGCCTACCCCTTATTCGTAAATTGTTACCCATGGTTCTGGACTCCCCCAACATGAGGAACATTTTTCCTGCATCTAACCTATCCAATCCTTTAAGAATTTTATATGTTTCTTGAAAATCCCCTCTCATCCTTCTAGATTGACATCTGAAGAGAGGTTGCGATGATTGTGATTTTATTCCTAAGAGTGTAGAAGAATGAGAGGAAACCCTATGTATAAAATCTTGATGCAATAGAAATCTGAGGAAGGACATTATTGCCATAGAGGGAGTGCAGAGAAGGTTCACCAGACTGATTCCTGGGATGTCAGGACTGTCTTATGAACAAAGACTGCATAGACTCGGTTTATACTCTCTAGAATTTAGGAGATTGAGAGGGGATCTTATAGAAACTTACAAAATTCTTAAGGGGTTGGACAGGCTAGATGCAGGAAGATTATTCCCGATGTTGGGGAGATCCAGGACAAGGGGTCGCAGCTTAAGGATAAGGGGGAAATCCTTTAAACCGAGATGAGAAGGACTTTTTTCACACACAGAGTAGTGGGTCTCTGGAACTCTCTGCCACAGAGGGTAGTTGAAGCCAGTTCATTGGCTATATTTAAGAGGGAGTTAGATGTGGCCCTTGTGGCTAAGGGGATCCGAGGATATGGAGAGAAGGCAGGTACGGGATACTGAGTTGGATGATCAGCCATGATCATATTGATTGGCAGTGCAGGCTCGAAGGGCCGAATGGCCTACTCCTGCACCTAATTTCTATGTTTCTATGTGTCTGCATAGATTAGACTCTGGAATGATGCTGCCGGTGAGAGAATCTGGGGCCACAACCTAATGATATGGGTGTGAGCCATTTAGATCTGAGATGAGGAAATATATTTTTTCTCAGTGTATGGTGAATGTATGAAATTCTTTACCACAGAAGAAAGATGTGTCTGAATCACGAAATATGTTCAGGAGTGAGTCGGATACAGAAAAGGAGCAGAAAGAAAAAAAGTGCAAAGATCACAACGAGGTAGTTTGTGAGATTGGGAAGCCTGAGATTACGAAGGGACTGGTGACAGTAGGAAAAGCTGTAAGAGGCACTGCCTCAAAGTCTGCCAATATCATTTGAGGCCTTCGCTACCCGAGGCATGCTCTTATTTCAATTCTACCATTGGAAGTAGGAGGAATAGGAATAGGAATACTCTTGTCACATGTGACCAGGCGCAGTGAGATTCTTTGCTTGCATAGCCAATGTATACAAATAGCAGTCACCTTCAGCACTGACAAAGTTACAAAGCACGCCGTCTTCCCCTTTGCCGACCCCCTCCCCCAACAGACCCCCTCCCCCACGTCAGTCCCCATTGTCTTTGTCGTCTCCCCCCTCCTCCCTCACAGTGACCACCCCCCCCACGCCAATCCCCCCACGCCAGGTCCTTCATTGTTATTCTCCTCCCCCTCACGGTGGTCCTCCACGCTTCGTCGACCGTGGGTCCTCCCGCGAGGCATCACCGTCGCCACGAGGCTTCACCACCGCCCCACTCCACGCCCCCATAACCACTGGCTCCATCAGCCGCTTCGCCCGACCCGGGCCTCTACATGCGAAGCCCTGACCCGGGCTTTTATGTGGCGATCCGCGGTACCTCAATAAAGGCCTGCAGCCACGTTCCCAGTTCACATCCGCGGCCCATCGGGAAGCCTACTGGCCGCGCGGCCCGCCACGAAGGGACAGGAGACTAAAAACTGTGAGCACCAGCTTCAAGAACTGCTTTGTTTCAGCAACCATCAAGTCCTTTCACACTACTCAACACTAACCAAAACAACTATGATATTCTAGGGACTGAATCTTTGGCTGCATTACAGACTTTGGTTTTTGTACTGTTATAGTTACCTAAAATAAGGATATTAATTTCTTGTATTTTTGATCATTCTATATTATCCCTGAGTTATAGCATCGCCAGGCCTGTACAGCTGCAGCAATAAGAATTTAATTGTTCCATTGTCTGTACATGTGACGATCAAACACTCTTGACTCCATGTGTAGGTAATTCATGTGACCGCCACTTTATGCTGTTCAGGAGTCTACCCCAACCACTCTCCCCAGCAGTTCCTTTACAGGTTCTTGCCACTCTCTGGGTAAAAAGGATTCCCCTCAGATCCATTAAAAATTTTACCCCTTACCCCAGTTTTATTCACCTCTGATAACAGGGGGAAGTTTACTGCAGTCTGCATTATAGTTTTATTTATCCTCTTAAACTTCTCTGCTTCATTCTTCAGTGGCTTCTCTTAACTGAAATGCACCACCCCAGGCAACATCCTGTTGAATCTGTTCTGCACCCTCTGGCACTATCATATTCCTCCAATAGTATGGTTACCAGAACCAAACAGAGTACTCCAGATGAAGTCTGACCAATCTCTAACTTATGAAACTCTGATCTTGGATGTATATTTATTTGTGTGATGTTCGTGTGCGTTTTACATCTCCTCGAAAACACGATGCGCTAACGGTGAACTTTTTACATATTCCGATAGAGATTTATGCCATGATGTAAAAAATCGCTTTATCTGAAAACTTCATGATTTATTTCTCCAGTTATTTAAGAAAATGTTCAACATTTTCAAAAACGAATTGGTCTCGCTGATGACATCACAATGGATCTGACTGCACGATGCTGCTCATACTGCGAGTGACGTCACCACTGTTCTGTCTTCTGTACTTCTTGGCTTCTTAACTTTCACTTCTTTAAATTTGTCACTTAGCGTTTTTAAACTGCTGCTCAGGCCGTGCTGCGCGCTCCGCTGCGCTCCGCTGCGCTCCGCTGCGCTCCTTGAAGTTCTAGAACATGGCGGTGGCGGCCGTTATCGCCGCGGGGCAGCTTGATGGGAAGGTGGTCATGGCAGCCAATACTTCCGCTTGGAGAGGCCATCTATGGACACATGCGATCCCTCCATCGATCGCAGGGACTCGGGGAATCGTGAAGCCTTTTCCTCGCTGGTGATCCTGATCCCACCTGACGATCTCTGGCCGTCAGGGGGGAAGACCTCCTCTCCGTCTCCCCGCCCGATCATCTGTCGTGCGGGTGGGTGGGCTTCTCCTCGCGGAAGCCACGATCAGCCAGCCCTATGCTGCTTTTGATCATCCTCAGATCACTCGGGGCCTCGCTCGGGTCCAAGGCGGCCGCAGCCTCGCCCGGACCCAATGCCTGGTGGGGAGGTTGCTGCTCTATGACCTATGTAGGTGCTTCATCTACCCCCTCCCCCTCCCTCTCTACCCCTTCCCCGGGGAAGAGAGAGGGGGGGGTGGGGGGAGGGTGCCTCGCTCGGGTCCACGCCCACCCACAGCCTCGCTCGGGCCCGGTGCCTGGTGGGGAGACTGCTGCTCTATGACCTGGGTAGGTGCAGCCTCTACCCCCTCCCTCTCTGCCCCCCTCCCTCTCTGCCCCCTCTCTCTCTCTGCCCCCTTTCTCTCTGCCCCCCCCCTCTGCCCCCTCCCTCCCTGCCCCCTCCCTCCCTGCCCCCTCCCTCCCTGCCCCCCTCCCTCTCTGCCCCCCTCCCTCTCTGCCCCTTCCCTCTCTGCCCCCTCCCTCCCTGCCCCCCTCCCTCCCTGCCCCCCTCCCTCTCTGCCCCCCTCCCTCTCTGCCCCCTCCCTCTCTGCCCCCTCCCTCTCTGCCCCCTTCCTCTCTGCCCCTTCCCTCTCTGCCCCCTTCCTCTCTGCCCCCTCCCTCTCTGCCCCCCTCCCTCTCTGCCCCCTCCCTCTCTGCCCCCTCCCTCTCTGCCCCCTCCCTCTCTGCCCCCTCCCTCTCTGCCCCCTCCCTCTCTGCCCCCTTCCTCTCTGCCCCCTCTTTCTCTGCCCCCCTCCCTCTCTGCCCCCCACTCTCTCTGCCCCTTCCCTCTCTGCCCCCTCCCTCTCTGTCCCCTTCCTCTCTGCCCCCTCTTTCTCTGCCCCCCTCCCTCTCTGCCCCCCTCCCTCTATGCCCCCTCCCTCTCTGCCTCCCCCCTCTCTCTAGGGAGTGGTAAATATTGGGACTGATGGGTGAATGGTGGAGTATTACGTTCGGGAACCAGCCCTCCCCTGTGACGCCATGCCCCCCCACCCCTCAATCTCTATCCCCCTCCCTCTCCCTCTCTACCCCACCCCCCTAGCCACGCCTGCGCAGTGGGGGGTTATGCGTGTGGATAGGGCGGGGGATGGGATAAAAGGAGTGAATGAATACTATTAATATAATATCAAGGGGGGCGTTAGTGCGTGTGTGTGGTGGGGTGGTTAGTATGTGTGACGCTAAAGGCCGCCCCTGCCCCCCTCCCCCTCTGGCTCCCTATCGAAAAGAATGGTGGTGGTACAGTGGCTAATGTGCCGCTGTACCACCGCTGGCCTAATAACCTGGCAATCTAAATTGATGACCAATTCCATTTCCTTACTGACAAGAGGGAGAAGTTGTGGTTTGGCATTCTGCTACTGAGCTCTTTATCTCTTTCCTGTACTCTGTCTTGTCATTGTTCAAGATCTGGTGTGTCATCTGCAAACTGCACAATCATGCGTGCATAGGGAGTATAGTGAGGGCCTGAGAATGCATGCGGCCTTTCGTGGCACCAGTGTACAATTATGGTGCATATTTGTGGATATTTGTCGCATTTTCTTACTGATTGCAGTCTATGGGTCCGCATCTAGTTGCAGTTGGGTTGCTGAATCGTCACTCTGGAAGTCGGGAGATTAGTTTGCTTGGAATTAATGTTGATGGTGGAGCTATTGACTGTTATTTAGGTGTTCCGGGGTTAAAGAGAGAGCCAGGGAGATAGTGTTTGCTGTGTAACTGATGCGGCAGTATGCGAAATGCGATAGTAGGTCTAGCCTGTGTAGCAGGCTAATGTTAACATGCGCTAAGACCAGTCTCAAAGCATTTCACGATAGTGGATGTCAGAGCCACTGGGCGGTTGCCATTAAGGCAAGTTTGTTTTTTTTTAGTTTTGTTTAGTTCATGAGATACAGCGTGGAAGCAGGCCCCATTGGCATACCGAGGTCGTGCCATCCAGCGCTCCCTGCACTCTAACACTATCCAACACACGCCAGGGATCATTTCCAATTTTACCAAGCCAATTAACCTACAAACCTGTACATCTTTGGAGTGTGGGAGAAAACTAGACGTCCCAGAGTAAACCCACCCAGGTCATGGAGAGAACATTCAAAATACATACAGACAACATTCATAGTCAGCATCAAACTTGGGTCTCTGGCGATGTAAGGCACTGATTTTGATTCCAGGATGATAACGGTCTTCGTAAAACAAATGGAAACCACAGATTGGAGCAGGGAACTGTTAAAGATTTGAAAGGTCCATGAATAGTCCTGCTAGCTGGTGCACGCAGATGAGGTGATTCCCACGGGTTCACTCTCAGGAAGGCCGATCTGACAACTGCACAGGTTTTAAGAACACGGCCGTGGATGAACAATGAAGTCCTAGTCTACAGTGTTGGATGATCTGCTCCTGTAGAGGAAATCTGGGTTCAACCACTGCAAAGTCATCGGGAACGCCAAGGGATAATTCTGGACCAGGCCAGAGCCCTCGAATAGCCACACAGTCACTGTCATTGAATCAAGCCTTACACACCACCATGGGCTACAAAGCAAAGTTGAGAAATATTGCTGGCAACATTGCTGAGTGCTCACAGACCTCTCCTTAAGCTTTAACCTTTCCCAACACAAATCTGTGGTTAACACCTGTTTTAAGAACACCACTATCAGTTGGAATTTTCATTGGACATCTTCAACCTCTTGTTGCTAAGGTATGAGGGTCCCTAAAAAGATATCAATAACACTGGTGTCTAAGAAGAGTCAGGTGACATGCGGCAATGTCTACTGACCATTTGCACTAACATCCATGGCGATAAAGTGTTTGTTTATGACATACATCAACTATTGTCTATTGTCTATTTATCCTTTTCATACATACCTATCCTTCGGTTAATTTATTGTGTTGCACAGGGAGCCAAATGCAACGTAATTTCGTTTGGAACTGCATATATCAATGTATTTCTAAATGACAATAAAGTTTGTTTGACTTGACTTTGACTTTGACTCCAGCCTTAGTAAGGACCTGGACCCACTATAATTTACTTACCGCCACAATAGATCAATAGGGGATGCGATTTCAGTGGCTCTCTATTCTGGCCTGGGACTGTTGAACAATACGGACTCGTAAGTCATGCTATTGTTCATCAACTAAGGCTCAATATTCACTGCAAATGTATCATCAGAGTAGGAGAAGTGGGTCTCTGTTCTTCCCTATGTAATTGGATCCTCAACTTTCTCAGTAAGAGAACGTACCTTGACTCCATACCTTGACTCCATTCTGTCCCCCTTGGTTAAATCCTCCCCACCTCGGTTCAAGATGCTACACTTGTCGCTTTACCTCCCCCCTCGTCTCCATTCAAGGACCCAAGCAGTCGTTCCAGGTGTGACAGAGGTTCACCTGCATCTCCTCCAACCACATCTATTGCATCCGCTGCTCTAGATGTCAGTTGATCTACATCGGTGAGACCAAGCGTAGGCTTGGCGATCGTTTCGCCAAACACCTCCGCTCAGTCCGCATTAACCAACCCGACCTCCCGGTGGCTCAGCACTTCAACTCCCCCTGCCATTCCGCATCCGACCTCTCTGTCCTGGGCCTCCTCCATGGCCAGAGTGAGCAACGCCGGAAATTTGAGGAACAGTACCTCATATTCCGCTTGGGGAGTCTGCATCCCGTTAGCCCTTGTTGTCTCCTCCCCTTCCTAGCTCTCCCTCAGCCCTCGGGCTCCTCCCCCTCCTTTTTCCTTTCTTAACCCCGCCCCCCCCACCCTCCATCAGTCTGAAGAAGGGTTTCAGCCCGAAACGTTGCTTCCTTCGCTCCATAGATGCTGCTGCACCCGCTGAGTTTCTCCAGCACTTTTGTCTACCTTTCTCAGTAAGGTAGACAATTGGCAATAACACTTCCTTTTCAGTAGCCATCAACATGAGAGCACCTCAAGGCTGTGTGCTCACCCCCCTACTCGGCTTTGCCGATCCCCTTGACTTTGTAACCAGACACAACTCTCTAAATTCACTAACGATACCACCATAGTTGGATAAGTAAAGGTAACAATTAGAGTATAGGAGGGAGATGGAAAATGTGGTTGAATTGTACTGGAATAATAATCTTGCTCTCAATGTTAGCAAGATCAAGGAACTGTTATTGATGTCAAGAGGAAAAAGCCAAGGAAAGACTTTAATGACGGAGCGGCAGTGGAGAGAGTCAATCGCTTCAGGTTACTCAGCGTGCACATGGCTGAAGGTCTGTCTTGGGCCCAGCATATCGATGCAATCACAAAGAAAGCTCATCAACGCTGCTACTTCCTTCGAAGATTGAGGAGTTTCAGCTTGGTGAGGAATACTCTATTGAACCTCTACAGTTGTACTGTAAAGGGCATCCTGACTGGTTGAAAAAGTTCACTTAAAAAGATAGACAAAGCACAAATTCTTAAGACCATACAAAGCTTTAATTTAACGTCTGACGGGTGTGGACCTAGAGACCCAGAGGCAACAGTTTCACGTCTGAATCTCCAGCAGCACACACAAAGAAATACCAGAGAACTCAAGCTTATATACGTACAGATATAAACAAATTGTATGACGGAAATGTACAAAAAATCATCATCCACCTCCAAATATGGAGTTGTTTTTCACTCTTTGCCAAAAACCAGACACCCCAATGGCATCTTCTGGGCCCCTTCTTATCTGATTAACCTCTTCAACTTACCTAAAAATCTTTGTAAAAAAACTGCGAACTTTTCAACTTATCTAAAAAAACCTTGCAAAGAGCTGTGAACTATTCAACTTAAGTTAAAAAAAACCCTTGTCATGATGTGAGTTGTCCAAATCCCATCATGCATTACAATTGGCCTTTTACAAGAGGAAAGCTTAAATATAACAATAATCAATTAATAACCAACTCTTTCATGGTTGTTTAAAGGAGATTGTGAATTACTCCAGGAAGCAAAGCAGTACACACATCCTGTATACATTGACGGTGCCAAAGTACAGATGGTTGAAAGCCTCAAGTTCCCAGGAATAAATATTACCAGCAATTTGTCCTGGACCAGCCAAATCAAAGCTTTGGCCAAGAAAGCGCACCACGCCTCTACTTCCTTCGGAAGGCTTAGAAGGTTTGGCAAGTTTCCAATAACCCTCACCAACGTCTACATATGTGCCGTAAAAAGCATTTTACCGTAGAGAGCGTCACAGCCTGGTTTGGGAGCAGCTCCATCCAAGACCACAAGAAATTGCAGAGAGTTGTGGACATAGCCCGGACTATCGTGCAAACCAACCTCCCTTCCATTGACTCAGTCTACACCACGCTGCCTCGGCAAGGCCACCTGCATAATCAAGGACCAGTCTCACTCTAGTCACTCCCTTTTCTCCCCTCTCTCATCAGTCAAGAGGTACAGACGTTTTCTTCCCAGCTGTTATCAGACAGCTGATGGTCCCCTCATTAGCTAGAGTGTGGTCCTGACCTCCCATCTATGTAATTGGAGACCTTTGAAATTGGACTTTATCAGACTTTATCCTTTAATTGGACTTCATCAGACTTTATCGTGCACTAAATGTCGTACACTTTATCCTTTTTCAGAGCACTGGGAACAAAATGATTATAATCATGTAAGACAAAAGCTTTACACTATACCCTGGTATATGTGACAATAGTACACTAAACTAAGCTAAATTAAAATGCCAGGAAGGAAGGAGACCAATTCAATTCAATTCAATTCAATTCAATTCAAGTTTAATGTCATTGCACAAATACAAGTATAGGTACAACGAAATGCAGTTTAGCGTCGTTCTTAGTGATAGCGATATAGAAAAATAAATACAGAGTGCAGTGGTAGCAATATGGAAAATAAATAAATACAGGGTACAGACAAGTCTATCAGCTGGGCTCCGAGTTCAGCAGTCGGATGGTGTAGTTGAAGAAGCTGTTCTTCGTCCTACTGGTGCGGGACTTGAGGCTCCTGTACCGCCTCCCTGATGGGAGGAGGGCAAACAGTTCATGATTAGGGTGTGAGGGGTCCTTGATGATCTTCCCGGCCCGCTTCAGGCACCGTTTTCGGTGGAGGGCATCCATGGCAGGGAGCGGGGCACCGATGATGTACTGGGCGGTTTTCACCACCCGTTGTAGTGCCTTCCTGTCTGCCACGGTGCAACTGCTGTACCATACCGTAAAGCAGGTGGTCAGGATGCTTTCGATGGTGCAGCGGTAGAAGTTCGTCAGGATCTGGGGGGACAGGTGGGCTTTTTTGAGCCTCCTCAGAAAGTAAAGGCGCTGCTGTGCCTTTTTGATTAGCTTTGAGGTGTTGAGGGACCAGGACAGATCCTCCGAGATGTGTACCCCGAGGAATTTGTAGTTGGAGACCCGCTCCACCTCAGTCCCGTTTATATGGATGGGGGTGTGTCTGCCCCCTCTGTTCTTCCGAAAGTCAACAATTATTTCCTTCGTCTTCTGGGAGTTGAGGACGAGGTTATTGTTGCCACACCAGGTAGTCAGGTGCTGGACCTCCTCCCTGTAGGCTGATTCGTCATTATCACTGATCAGTCCTACCACCGTGGTGTCATCGGCAAATTTTATGATGGCGTTGGAGCCATACTTGGGGATGCAGTCATGCGTGAAGAGGGAGTAGAGGAGAGGGCTGAGCACACAGCCCTGTGGCACGCCGGTGTTCAGTGACCACAGACAGGGGTAGATACTACCCAGTCAATCATGCGTATTAACCTCCCCATTATTGAAGGGATCTGTAGGTGCTGACTCAAAAAGGCAGTCAATATCATCAAAGGCCCACACCACCCTAACAAAGCTCTCATTTCGCTGCTACCATTGGGAAGAAGGTACAGGAGCCTGAAAACCGTCACCATCAAGTTCAAGCTCTTGAACACTACACAACGCTAACCTCATTAACTATGAGGTTCTATAGACTGTGTCTTTTGTTTGTGGCACCATCGAGTGTGGCTGCGTAGCCTGCAGTTGTCCGTCCTTTCAGTCTTTTTGTTCTCTTTAGTCTGTTTTAAAGTTTCTTTCTGGTGATCTTTTACTCTTCTTTAAGGGGGGGAGGGGAAACTGTTTTCTTGGTCACTTCCTGGTCGAGGGTGCGACTATTCTCCGAGCCACACCTTCACCACTCTCCTTGCGGCCTACTATCTGGATTGCTGCGGCCTTTCCTGCCGGAGACCGGCCAGAGCCTCAGCTTCAGCAGCGGCGGCAAAGCCGGAGCGAGCGATTCCTTACCGGGGTCGCCATGTTGGAGCTCCGGAGGGCTGGGACTGCCGACTTTGACACCGTGAAGCTGTGGTCTGCGGAGCTTCCAGCTTCTGGCGGCACGTGACGCTGACTTTAACATCGCGGAACCCTGGGATCTCTCACCAAGGTCGCCAGCGTTGAATCTCCGCCCAGCTCGGCCTGTGAACTGAGGAAGAGGACTGAACCTTGGTGCCTTCCCTCACAGTGGGAAACATTGATCCCACTGTGGGGGAATGTTTTTTATGTTTTATGTTATATTCTAAAGTGTTATGTTTATCTTATTTGTGTGCTGCATGGTAACTCAAATTTCAGTGCACCAATTGGTGTACGTGACAATAAATGCCCTTTGTTGCTCGACGGACTTTAGTTTTTACATGATTATGGATACCGATAGTAAGTATTCATTTATCGTATTTTAGTTATTATATATTATCTTTGCATTATTACAATTGCGTGCCCGTTAAGCTTTTTGCAATTAAGTATTTCATTGTTTCGCTGATAGTACATATGACAATGAAACATTCTCGACTCATAACTCTCTGGCTAAGTGATTCAAGTACTCATCTGGACATCTCTTGAATGCTGTTCGGGAGTCTGCTTCCACCACTCTCTGCGGTAGTGCATTGCAGGTACTGACCACTCTGGGTGAAAAGGTCCCCCTCGGATCCTCTCTAAATGTTTTACCCCTTACACTAAATCAATGTCTTCTAGTTTTTTTCTAACCCTGATAAAGGGGTAACATTTCCTGCAATTCACATCCATCATAAGTTTATTTACCTCAATCATGTTCCCTCTTAACCTTCTCCACTTTAGGGAAAAGAGATCTAACTTCTCCAGTCTCTCCTAACAATTGAAATGTTCCATCCCAGGCATTTCTCGCTGCATCTCAACTGCATCCCCTGCAGCACAATCATATCCTTCCTATCATGTAGTTATTATAAGTGCATGTAGTACTCCAGCTGAGGCCTGAACGATCACTATAATTATAAACTCTGATCCTGGATGTGTGTGTTTATTTGTTTGTGTGTAAAATACTAGGCTTGTATTCACTGGAGTTTAGAAGGATGAGGGGATATCTTATAGAAACATGTAAAATTATAAAAGGACTGGACAAGCTAGATGCAGGAAATATGTTCCCAATGTTGGGCGAGTCCAGAACCAGGGGCCACAGTCTTAGAATAAAGGGGAGGCCATTTAAGACTGAGGTGATAAAAAACTTTTTCACCCAGAGAGTTGTGAAGTTATGGAATTCCCTGCCACAGAGGGCAGTGGAGGCCAAATCACTGGATGGATTTAAGAGAGAGTTAGATAGAGCTCTAGGGGCTAGTGGAGTCAAGGGATATGGGGAGAAGGCAGGCACGGGTTATTGATTGGGGACGATCAGCCATGATCACAATGAATGGCGGTGCTGGCTCGAAGGGCCGAATGGCCTCCTCCTGCATCCATTTTCTATGTTTCTATAATCACATCTTCTCGAAACAACAATGCACGAACGGTAGCATTTTTGCATATTCTGATATAGATTTATCCCGTGGATTCCGAAATAGCCTTATCTGAAAAATTCATGCTTTATTTCTCCAGTGGTTAATGAAAATGTTCACAATGGAAAAAACGTTGTCTTTTGCTGATGATGTCACAATGGGTCTGCACGCTGTGTTCCACGTGTTGCGAGCGAAGAATTAGCTCTCGGGTCCGTCTCGGGTCGGGCCCATCTCAGGTCGATCCCTCTCCCCTCCTCATCCTCTCCCCCCTCCTCCTCCTCCTCCTCTCCCCCTCCTCCTCCTCCTCCTCCTCTCCCCTCCTCCTCCTCTCCCCCCTCCTCCTCTCTCCTGCTCTCTCTCTCTCCCCCCCACCTCTCTCCCCCCCACCCCTCCCCCCACCTCTCTCTCCTCCCTCTCTCTCTCTCTCCCCCCCCCACCCCTCCCCCCACCCCTCCCCCCACCTCTCTATCCTCCCTCCCTCTCTCTCTCCCCCCCTTCTCCTCCTCTTCCTGATGGCAGTGGTGATCCCAGTTCCTAACCATTTTAACTCCTCTTCCCATTCCCTTTCTGATTGCCGTCTGCTTGCATGTTCTCAACTCCACTTAACGCTCACCACGGTTTGTTTGCACAAAGCATTTGTCAGCTGTCTGCTTGTGGTTGCTCCGTGCTGAAAACTAGGAGCAGATCAACTCCCAAACAACCACCCATGCACTCCCCCAATTAAATGACTCCAGCTTCTTCTATGGCAGTCTGAGCGTGTCCTTCAAAAATGTGTTCTTCAAAAGCCATCTCAGAACAGAGTGGAAGCAAGTCATCCTCAACTCAGGGCAAGCTCGTGAGAAGATGATCAGCCGATTAAATGGATGACCTGTTCAGTTGCACGTGTGTGGGATGTTAATGTCTGAATACTCGTTTATGTTAGTAAAGTCATGGAAAAACCTAATGTAATCATTGTTTAATGCTCAGGGCATTGAGTTTGTTACGGTTTGACCTCTGAGGGTGATAGATATCAGTTGTATGCCATCAGGGTGTGAACTTTGTAAACAGAACCGGAGTGCTGTGCTGAGTCCGTATTTGTCAATCCAGTTCCCAGGCAGCTTTTCTGCTGAAGTTGACATTGCCAAAAAGCTCTTGCTGTGTCTGCCAACCGTAGCATGTTTACCAAGAGCTTACGCAGGCTTGTAGAGCTTGCTTTTCCCTGCAACTCCGTTTCTGTTGTTGTTTTAGATTGTCAAGGGGGACGTAACCTTGAAATGTGCCTCTAGAAGTTTAACGTTAACAGCTCTTTCTCACGCAAAGGCTAACAGAAGGCTGCAAGGCGCGCTCCCAAGCTGAAAAACCATCAGTATAAAGGTTTGAAAATTGCAAAACTATGCTAACTAGATTTATGCTGACTTTGATGAGGGTATTAAGACAACAAAGGCAAACAAGTGAATAGAGATGGAGTAACAATCTAATTTAATGAACACTGACTCTAGGGACAGCATTAAAGCTGTAGTTAAGCTGTATGGTTTCTATTTTCTTCACAGTAATAGACTGCTGCAAAATTGTTTCTGTTTTGAATTATTTACACAATTCATGATCACCCATTCAAAGGCTGAAGAGATTTTCATCTTTATCCTCAGGCCACTGTTTTGTGTTTTTGTTCTCTTTCATTGTTCAAAGAAAGGTTATTTTTCATCAGACGAACCACTCAAGTTGTTCTGAGACCAGGTAGCTCTCTGATGATGTGCACCTCTGAAGTAATGGCCAGGGGCATCGGACACGGACATAGCCTGGAAGAGGGGCGGTCAGACAAAATCTGCCTGCACTTGTGCATGGATACGTTCACCAGGCCTGCGAGCAAACTGGCGAGGAGGATGGCGAGCAACTCATGCCTCCCAGCCCCAGCCCTCTGCCCCAATATCTGGACTGAAGGGCAGCCAGAACTTGCAGAGCAGCCCCTTGAGAAACTCAATGTGTACAGGGAACAGTGACTTGCCCAGGCCAAACAAATGGCAGGTGGCCTCCATGAGTCTGTGATTCAGTGTAAAAATTTGGGAATGCTCTGTGCAGCGTTCTTCAAATGTCTCTCAATGTGTCCAACATGGTAAATCGAAGTGTTTGGTGTATGTCTTTTTTCTCCTTTCTTCCCCCCCCCCCCCCCCCGTTCTCTGTTCTTCCCCTTTTCTCTGCCTCTCTCATTGCTCTCTTATTTCCCCTCTTCCCACTCTGTCCCCCATGCTCCTTGTTGCCTTGCTTACCATCTATTTGAGTGTTTTACCCTCTGTTCTGGTAATCCCCTGCACAGCTTGCATGTGAAACAATGTAACTGAAGAAGGGTCTCGACCCGAAACGTCGCCTATCTCCTTCGCTCCTTAGATGCTGCTGCACCCGCTGAGTTTCTCCAGCTTTTTGTGTACCCTAACTCCTTATCAGAGCTTCCCTCTGCAGTTCTGTTTGGCAATAACTGCTAATTATTACTCAGGAGCAAAGGTCTATTTGTAATAAACACATAATGTTGCTCACCCAGTTTAGGCCAGCATCTACCCAATGAACTTCAATACAGCCAGTCAAGATTGTTGATTTGCCATATGCACCAGGACTGGCACTGTGAAATTCTTACTAGCTGCAGCTTTACAAAAACATCCTGTCTCCAGATGTCGTTTTAGGTCCAGCACTGGTCACAGATGGAAATCGTATTTCATTTGTTTTTGGGAGGTTGTAGTTCTTTTGTTTATGACGTGTGGTTGTCTTTGGTGATACGTACATTTATTCTCCATCCCTAACTGCCTCCTCAGGTACAGGGGTGTCAGCCACATTGGAGAGTTAAACAAGGATAGGTGGATGTGAGTGATTTGAAGAACAGAGACAGATGGGGTTTTATGACAATCCAATGGTTCTACTGTTACCATTACCGAGACAAGCTAATTAAAAAATGTTGGTGAACTGAGCGTCCTCTCATTTACTGGAGATACCTGAACACAGTTTACAACACAGGTCGTGCTAACTCTGAGCCAACATTTTCTATTTCACTAACTTTACATCTCTTTCAACAGAATGTCTCGTCTCCACATTTCACTCGTTCCCTTCATCACGTTATTGGCCGCGACACAGTGTATCACAGATGGTACAGGTGCGTAATTCTGTGTGCAGGGCCGTGCATTTATCAACACCTTCACACCTTTAGTTTCATTTGGAGTTACAGCACAGAAACAGGCCCCTCGATCAACTGAGTCCACGCCGACCAGCAATCCCCATACACTAGCATTATCCTACACACGAGGGACAATTTCTACAAATCTACCAAAGTCAATTAATCTACAAACCAGAACTACCTACAAACCTGTACGCCTTTGGAATATGGGAGGAGACCGGATCACCCGAAAACCCACGCCGTCACAGGGAGAACGTACAAACCATATAGACGGCACCCATAGTCAGTATTAAACCCGGGTCCCTGTTGCTGTAAGGCAGCAACTCTACTGCTGCGCCACCATTCCGCCACCTTCATTCAATAAAGTCTCTCCCCCAGTGCCTAAGTAATACTATGCTTCTCTGGTTATGAACATAATCCAAGCTGCCCCTTGCATTTCTCACAGCCTCTCAAACCTATTTAATTATTTAGATGTCAACCATTCACCGTGTGTAAGCAAAAAATGTTCCTCAGGTTACTTTTGGCTATTGCACCAATCACCGTAACTCTTTGTTCTAGACCCCCCCCCCCCCCCCAATGGATATAGTTTCTCTTGTATGTCTAATGATTTCAAATACCTCAATAAGATCTTGTCATATCCTTATTGCTCAATTCCTCTTGATTATCACTCAGGGGCCACAACTATTTACAATATTAATGATTTAGAAGATGGGATTAAAAGTAACATTAGTAAATTTGCAGGTGACATAAAACTGAGTGGCAGTGTGAGGTTGCAAGGTGACTTGGACAAGGTTGAGTTGTAATTATGCTTCTAGAGCTAACCCCCCTTAGTCTAGTTCAGTAAAACACCAAGTCCAGCACTGGACCACTAATCTATTTTATGAAACAATAACGAATCCCCTATACGATACCTAACCATACCACAGGATAGATCCTTGTTTCTGCTTGTCCACGCCCTTCAGCCTCGTGCAAGCAGATACCTCTTCCCCAACACAATTACAAAGCACCCCATTACAATGTTTCTACAGAAGCTTCTGGAAAGAAGTCAGTTGACCCAAGTAATGCAACATTCTCCCAGGGAGTATAAACAATTCAAACAAGGTTTCACACGTCAGCCAATCATCAAACAGTAACACAAACACCTTGCAACATTATTAACAGTATTTACAACCCTTCTGCAGCCAGCCAATCCTGCTAATGCATCTGAAACACCTTTTGGTTTCTCATTTTAACAATAGACCTCACCTTATATCATAGTTTAATCTAGGACCTGGACTTCCTGGCATCTATTTGCAGCTTTCAGCTTTACACATAAATTGACCCAAACAGGTTCTGCAGATGCAACGATCCTCCATTTTATATATCTCTATTTTGGCTAATATTAACATTCTTCCCTTCCATCATTTGATAACCCATCATTAATGATAACCTAAGTACAACAGTGGATGCTTCATTCTAACAGATATCTTAACAAAAAGATGTTGATGTGTTTTCCCAGAATTTCATCAAGCTTTCCCAGTTTTCATGGGCATAGCTTCATGATTTCCGTCTGATGAGTCTTCACCTCCCGAGTTTTCATGGGCACGAATCCCCTCCATCCATCTTGATAATTCATCTGTGCTTGATCCATAGTAGAGTATAAAGTTTCTAAGAGAACTTGGCATAAATTAAGTTAGCAGTCCCTATTTCCACAACAAATACCTACAACCCTGGCTCCTTTTCTTATTTGATGTAATCCTTCTTTAATGTTTTAAATAAACTTATAGACAATAATAGTTCTTTCTCCCTAGGTAGTTTGCATCGACCGCTTGGAGGGAGACTTTATACTCACTTTTAATCCATCTTATTACTGTTGTACTATTAGCTCACGTTCCCAGGGTATTTTTACTGTCAGATTAGTGCCGCAATTCCTGACATCTGCTAGGGTCTGTTCTCTCCTTGATGCCCGTTGAATAGTCCTGTCCTGCTTCTGACTGCTCTTCTGGGGTGAGACAAGAAAATATACTAGGTTAATTTATATCATGTGCCCAAATCAAATGTTTCAATTATCTCTGAAATAGAACCTGATAGGTGTTTCAATAAGTCATTTCAATAATTTGGGTGCAGAGTGGATGACCCTGGTTACACATCAATGTCTGTTCCTATAGTTTTAGACTTGAGATAGTCCGTTCAGACAAAGTAGAGCTAGAAGTGATTTGTGTTCAATGATCTTTCCAAAATTGGAGCCTGCCGTGATGATCTTTCTCGAGGCATCCTGTACCTTTTTAATTTACTGCGACGCGATTCATCTTCCTTGCTGGCACAAAGTGTTGGGTTAATTAAGATGTTAGCAGGGTTTGGCACTAGTATATGTATGGAGCAGCTTTTCAAATGAGTTAATTGCTGTTAAATTTTGTATCAGTTTATATTGATTTTCTTCTTTCAGTTTCAGAGCTGCAACAGTAAGGATGTTACTATGAGGAGCAAGTCTTATAGTTCTCGTAGATGGTTTTATTTTAGTTTTATTCTGGCATTTCCTGAATCAATTTATCAGTGTTGCTGGTGGCCTATGATCTTCATGGAAAAGTAATACCACTTTCTGGGGAGCTACTTGGATGGGATTGATGGCCACACATCTTGCCTGAGCTGTGTCTTCTGCCAGTTCTAGAGGGTTCACATGCTCGTATACCTCACTCCCCAGATGATGACGTAGATAGGTAACACTGTCCTGGAGGCCTGATAAAACGCCACAACATTTCAGTTAGACATATTTGCTCTAATTGTTCGGGTCTGCCACAATGATTGTTTCTCTCCACTATTGCTCCTAGGTTTCTCGCCTCTGCTGATTCTTACTGGTACCTCAATGTATCCTACAGTTCCCTCCTCTTCTTTCAACTAGTGCCAAATCTTATTCCCATCGAGTTCCTTCATCTCACCACGGTTACTTTGTCTCTCTTCTTAGTTTCTTTATTGCCTCTAATTTCTTCTCATACTTTGTTCTACTTTGTCTCTCTGTTGGGCCTTCCTTGCTCTAGTGATCTAATTGGCTACAATTGAAGCTGACTCCCGAGGCTGCTAATTTTCTTCAGAGTCCTCCAGGTGTATGTGGGGCTTTGTGCGTTTTTTTTTCTCTGAGTTATTCTCCCTTACTGTCTTCCCTGTACCATTCTCAGTGCCATGAGGAGGGTGTACTCAACTCCCTTAGATTCTTCTAATAGGTCTCGAGGCAGGTGCCAGGTTATTTTGTCCGTAATTCTGGTCTGGCTGGCGGATCAGGACTGTGAAAATGGGTTAGTTTGTGAGAAGGATGTCTGTCTTCTTGATCCCTGACCCTCTGGCCAGCTCACTCTCGGCTCTTCCCGATCCCTAGAATTTAAAGGTCTTCTATATTCCCTAGGATCTCGAGTGTTCCTATAACCTCTAGGGTCCCAAAGGTTCCTCAGACCTCGTGACCCACTTCCTTGACCACTTCCTCCTGTTCGTTCTTTCATTGGACATTGGACATGGTCTGCTCCAATGCCCTGTTTCACCACAAACATAGCACTGATCTGGTCCTACCACTCTATTCCTTATCCAATGCAGTTTAGGGGAAATCAGCTCCAACGCAGGTATGTCATTGAGGTAATCTGGTGGGAATTGTTTTTCCAAGATTTCAAAGTCACAATCTGTCATTACTTTAGGATTTCCCCATCCTAAGCCTAATTTTGGAGTCTCTTTAGCCACGCACTCTGTCGTCGTTTTGTCTGCAGGCTGATCTTCCTGCTTTTTCTTACGTTTTATTTCCACACTTCTAGCTGGATCAACTGGTCTTTGAAAGGTATTTGCAAGGGCAGTGAAAACTGCCTCTTCTCTTGCACTAACTATCCTCTGCCATTCCATCCTCCAATGCCTCATATGTTGGATATCCTAAGGCTGCTGGAAATCTGATGTTTTCTGTAGGAGTAACTGACTGTTGCACCACCTCCCATAGATCTCGGGAGTCTGCACAATGCCCACGCATTGTAATTTTTAAGTATTCTTTGAAGGAAGCAGGGAATTTATTTTTATCAGGAATTTTACCCAGTACTGTCGTCGTCTCATTAGGCTTCCATGAGGAACGGACATCTGTGGTACGGGGATTATTTGCACACACTGCACTAACCAAATCAAAAGTAGGGTCAGGCACCTTCCTAACTGGAAACTGCCTACCGTTCATTCACACTGCTCTCATGATACATGCTATCGGAGTTTGTTTTAGTATCCCCAGCCATTGTCTCATCCTCAGAGGCACTCCTCTCCTCACTAAGGGAATTACGCTATTTTTCAAATGACTCCTTATGATCTCCCGCTGCCCATCTGATTCGTCCAGGCACAGCCTCACAAAGGCACTTTGGGGACTTCACTGTTCCTGTAAAGCTCTTATCTCTGAACACTGGCTCCATTCTACTTTTCCTCCTAGTTCTGTGAGCTACTGAACTATCTATTGCCAGTGAAGCAACTGGGACCAAAGAATCGATTGCTGGTGTACCCACTGCTGGTGAAACAAGCTTTGATGTGAATTTAGTAGATGGAGTTAAAGGCGCTGCCGGATCCAAATGTGTGCCGTGTTCACAGGCTAAACAAGGTGCATCTGAACTGGGAATATGAGAAGGATAAAGGGAAGGCTGTGAATCTCTAATTTGAAAGCCTTCCCACCTCTTTAAATAATTGCCTTCTCAATGCCAACCTTAAATTCAAGAACTGTGGAGGCCAGTTTCCCTCCGGAGGATTTCCCTCTTCCCTTTTCCTGCTCCCTAATACACTCCTGCTCCTTTCTCAAGGTATCTAGAGGTTGATAGACTCCAGTATCTTGTAGCTCTATTCCAAGCCAAGAGGTTGCTCTCTTCTAATTTGTCATTCTTACAACTTCTCTATTTGCCTTTCGAATTGTATAGTATGTTCTCCACAATCCTATTCATTCCTTTGCTAAATTGTTAAATAATTCATTCAATATACCTTATTCCCTTCAATGTTGTAATGCCTCCCTTGGGCCATAATTCATCCGCTAATTCATTGTTCAATGCCTCAGAAAAATGTCTCAACCTCTCAGCTTTCTGTGGAAATTTATTACATATTAATTGCAATGGGCTTTCAGATTTGTCAGTCATATCTCGCTCCACGTAATTTCCCATGCTTGCAGCCAATTGAAATACATTTCCAAACAATTCACTCCTCCTGAACAATTCACACTTCCCTCACAATTTCCGGGGCTATCAAACTCGCTCCGGAACAATGGCCAAAAGCTCCGTAGCTCGTCAACAGTCTCGCACTTCTCTCAACACAATCGCACTATCAACCTTTTCAATTCGGGTACCCAAATTCCTTAACAATCTCTCAAAATTCGCACTCAACTCATACACTTTCAACCTGTAAACAATTCCAGAACAATCTTTGGTCGACAAATTAAGGTGCTTCAGTGAACAATCGAATATACCATTCAGCAGCATTCTCTCACACTCAAAACACTTTAATCAAACACAAACAAATAAATTCAAACCATGCAAGCAAAATCGTACTTAAACAAGAAACTATACTGCTTATTACTATCATACGAAAAAACACTCCAATATAAAGTACAAGCATTTGTTAACTACACAATTTGAAAAACAAATCACAATATATTTTAATCCCTCCTCGTGGTGTTTTCAACCAATGGAACAATTCCCTTGATACAGCGATCGGAAGGATTCAAACCCCTGGCTGAATAGCCTCAAGTCGGACTCCAAAATAGCAGTCCCAATCAAACTATGTTCTTATACAGTCGATTCGAACAACTATTACAACAGTGTATCCAACATTCAAAATTCAAATCAAAAGCAATACACCGTAAATACAATGAAACAATCAACAAGTCTTAAACACACTTTAAATGTAGCTTCACAAATCTTAACTATCAACAATTTAAACAAAGTATTTATTATACACAAGTTAACTTGGAAGAAAATATATACACTGAATTAACCAGCACCTCAATATGATTTTAGGTAATGTAGGCAAATTGGAAGTTCAAATTCACATTTTTAAGCAGACGTCTTTTGGATTATGAAATTCTCAGGATTGGTTAAAAGTATTTTCGGCCAATTTATACTTTAACCACTGAGTTCCCAGTACCTTTACGGGACTCCTCCACCGTCTTTTTAGAGATCCAGATATTCCCACACTGGCGGGGACACAAACCCACATAGGCTCACCCTTTCGGGCTTCTTCCTTTCCAACTGCTTGGTACTGGGTGTCAGCACGTAATCGCTTCATGCTGGCAGTCGTTGCCGATCTTTAGAGTGCCTTTCCAATTTGCACCCCCAGCAATGATGCAGTACTTCTCCTCTTAGTACTGTTTTCAAATATCCAGCCAATCGGATATCCACATCTGGACACGGCCTCAAACCACTCAATTATTTTCGATGTCAGGCCAACTCAATGATGTCTAACGGTTGGATTTTGCAACAGCGCTGTCGACTTAGTTTTTAGGGGTCTTGAACCCCTGGGAAGGAAAGGGCCTCAAACCCCAAAGAGGCAGGAATGCCCTCAGTGCTTGCTAGACTACTGTTATACGATCTTGTTGGGAACCCCAACCCAAGTTCGCAAATGACCGATCTGCTACGACTAGCGAAGTGGGAAAACCGATGGGAAAACCGCACCCTGGCGCCGATTTCTCCCCTCGCAATTGGGAACAGCTCAACACCTTCAATCGCAAACTTGTGTCTGGGGGTCCATTGAGATCCCGGACGAGCCCCCAATGTAATTATGCTCCTAGGGTTAACCCCCCTCAGTCTAGTTCAGTAAAACACCGAGTCAAGCACTGGACCACTAATCTTTATTTTGTGAAACAATAACGAATCCCCTATAGGATACCTAACCACACCGCGGGATAGATCCTTGTTTCTGCTTGTCCAAGCCCTTCTGCCTCGTGCAAGCAGATACCTCCAAAAGGTCACGCAGTCCCAAGCTCTCCTCCAGAAGATCGACAATGAATCTCGTGGAGGTTACTGTGGGACAGATCTACATGGGGGTGGTATCCCTACAAACCAATCACTGATATCGATTACATTAAAGTGTTATTGACAATTCCCCAACACAATTACAAAGCACCCCATTACAATGTTTCTACAGAAGCTTCTGGAAAGAAGTTAGTTGACCCAAGTAATGCAACATTCTCCTGGGGAGTATAAACAATTCAAACAAGGCTTCACACTTCAGCCAATCATCAAACACTAATACAAATCCTGCTAATGCATCTGCAACATCTTTGGATTTCTCTGCAAAGTACTCATACATTTTAACAATAGACTGGATATCTGGACCTCACCTTATCTGATAGTTCAATCTAGGACCTAGACTTCCTGGCACCGATTTGCAGCTTTCAGCTTTACACAGAAATTGACCAAACAGGTTCTCCAGATGCAATGATCATTTTATATATATCTCTATTTTGGCCAATATTGACATTGTGAGTAGGGAGATGCATGGCAGATGCAGTATAATGTAGATAATTGTGAGGTTATCCACTTTGGACAAGAAGGCAGATTATTATCTTAATGGTGTCAGTTTAGGAAAAGGGAAATGCAACAAGACCATTGTACACCAGTCACTGAAAGTAAACATGCAGGTACAGTGGGCAGTGAAGAAAACTTACAGCATGTTGGCCTTCATAACGAGAGGATTTGAGTATATGATTAAAGAGGTCCTTCTGCAGTTGTACAGGACCTTGGTGAGACCACATCTGGAGTATTGTGTGCAGTTTTGGTCTCCTAATTTGAGGAAGAACATCCTTGCTATTGAGGCAGTGCAGCGTAGGTTCATAAGGTTAATCCCCCTGGATGGCGGGACTGTCATATGAGGAAAGATTGCAAAGACTGGGCTTGTATTCACTGGAATTTAGAAGGATGAGGGGGAAATTTTATAAAGACTTTTAAAATTATAAAAGGACTGGAAAAGCTAGATGCAGGAAAAATGCTCCCAATGATGGGGGAGTCCAGAACCAGAGGCCACAGTCTAAGAATAAAGGGGAGGTCATTTAAAACTGAGATGAGAAAAAACTTTTTCACCCAGAGAGTTGTGAATTTATGGAATTCTCTGCCACAGAAGGTAGTAGAGGCCAATTCACTGGATAAATTTAAAAGATAATTAGATAGAGCTCATGATGCTAGTGTAGCTTCTGTATTTCTGTTAATTACAGTGATCATTGCCAAATCTTTTCAGCATATAAAAGGCATGCTCAATTGGGTTCAGATCAGGTGATTGACTTGGCCACTCAATAATTGACCATTTTTTAGCTTTGAAAAACTCCTTTGTTGCTTCAGCAGTATGTTTGGGATCATTGCCTTGACAATGAACCGCCGGCCAACGCATTTTGAGGCATTTGTTTGAACTTGAGCAGATAGGATGTGTCTATACACTTCAGAATTCATGATGCTACTACCATCAGCAGTTGTATCATCAATGAAGATAAGTGAGCCAGTACCTTCAGCAGCCATACATGCCCAGGCCATAACACCCCCACCACCGTGTTTGACAGGTGAGGTGGTATGCTTTGGATCTTGGGCAGTTCCTTCTCTCCTCCATACTTGTATTACTGATATAAGTTAATCTTCGTCTTATCTGTCTACAAGACCTTGTTCCAGAACTGTGGTTGCTCTTTTAAGTACTTCTTAGCAAACTGTAATCCGGCCATCCTACTTTTGCGGCTAACCAGTGCTTTGCATCTTGCAGTGTAGCTTCTGCATTTCTGTTCACGACAGTGATCATTGACAAATCCACACCTGACCTTCAGCCTTTCAGCCATGCTCTGCCACCGTGAGTAAAGTTCACATCATCATACTGTGAAGAATGTTTCTGATCTGTCGAACAGGTATTTGGGGATTTTCCTTTATTATCGAGATAATTCTTCTGTCATCAGTTGTGGAGGTCTTCCTTGGCCTGTCAGTCCCTTTGTGATTAGTAAACTCACTAATGCTCTCTTTCCTCTTAATGATGTTCCAAACAGTTGATTTTGGTAAGCCGAAGGCTTGACTTATATCTCTAACAGTTTTATTCTTGTTCCTCAGTCTCATAATGGTTTCTTTGACTCTCATTGGCACAACCTTGATCCTGATGTTGATAAATAGCAATAAAAGTTTCCAAAGGTGATGGAAAGACTGGGTGCTGAGAGCTCTCTTATAAAATTAAACACACCTGAGCAATTACAAACACCTGTGAGGCCATGTGTCCCAAACAGGGGGGACTATGTATAAACAAAGCTGTAATTTCTACATGGTGAAACCAAAATGTATAAAAATGACCTTTAATAAAATCTGACAATGTGCACTGAACATGGGTTTAAGATGAGTGGGGAAAGATTTAAAACAAATCTGAGTGGCAACCTTTTCACACAGAAGGTAGAAGGTATATGGCAGGTGAGGCAGCGGTTGGCCTGCACGCCCTCTAACCTCATTTACGTATCCCTCCTCCTTCCTCATCCACTGCATCTGCAGGCAAAGGTGGTAGAGGCGGGTACAATTACAACATTTAAAACACACTTGGATCGGTAAGTGGATGGTTAACATTTTGAGGGATATAGGTCAGTTGCAAGTTGGACTAGTAGACTGTGAGCTGAGCATCAAAAATGTGTCTACAAATCAGTTTTCGTGACCTAGGTCACCAAACTACATGAAAATGTCCACAGATTTAGATGAAATATAATTGAGAAGGATGTCATAACTCGCCATTGCCCTAAGTTGCACATTAATTAATTAAACTAATTAGAAAATGAGATCGGGAAAGTAAGCGCCATCTAGTGGCCAATGCCCATATTACACCATGGGCAGCCTATTTCCATAGAAACATATAAACATAGAAATTAGGTGCAGGAGTAGGCCATTCGGCCCTTCGAGCCTGCACCGCCATTCAATATGATCATGGCTGATCATCCAACTCAGTATCCCGTACCTGCCTTCTCTCCATACCCTCTGATCCCCTTAGCCACAAGGGCCACATCTAACTCCCTCTTAAATATAGCCAATGAACTGGCCTCAACTACCCTCTGTGGCAGAGAGTTCCAGAGACCCACCACTCTCTGTGTGAAAAAATTCCTTCTCATCTCGGTCCTAAAGGATTTCCCCCTTATCCTTAAGCTGTGACCCCTTGTCCTGGACCTCTCCAACATCGGGACACCAACATTTCCGTGTTGCAGTCCATTTAAACTATATATTATTATACACATATATATATATGACTTGTAAATATGACTGTAATCATACATAATTAAGTATAATTAGATTATATAAAAATAATATGATGAATATAACTGAGTGTTTTTTTAATGACACTGTCGCAGAGGTCCAGCTCCTGAACCAGCCTAGTTAATGGGTGAGGGAAGTTCTTGTGGGTTCCGCCCTTTACTGAACCCCACTGTCTGCCAGTGTGCAGAGTGGGGGTCACGGCCATAGTGGGACTGGGGCAGTGCCAGGCTGGGGGACAGCCCTGCAAGGCATCTTCCAGTCGCTTTAATAGGAAATGTAATGAGACTGCAGCAGAGGTCCCGGGTTTTAAGGGCTCATGAACCTGCCTAATTAAAGGGTCAGGACAGATCCTCTGGGTTCCCCCTTTTACTGAACCTCACTGACTGGCATAGTGGGGAGAGTGGGGGTACAGTCATAGTGGGACTGGGGAAGTGCCAGGCTGGGGGACAGACCTGTAAGAGACCTGTCTTATTTCTGATGTAAATGTCACATCCTGGCCAAGAAAAAGAACCCTAAAAGTTTACGCTGGCCAAGAATTGAATACTCTGATGTTTACTCGATGAGTATTCATTTTAAGCTACAATGAGCTTATATTTATATTAGAGACCCCCCTCCCCCCCCCCGATGGTGCCATTTGAGGGCTATTACCTTTGACCTAAAAGAACCCTAAAAGTGTTGCATTGTTTATCTCTAGTTTGTGTGTGTGTGTGTGTGTATACCTTTCAAACGTGTGTCTGTGGATGTGTGGATGTAAGTGTGTATGTACATGTGGATGGATGTATGTGTGCATGTATGTGTGGGTGAATGTGTGGACGTGTGTGTGGATGTGTAGATATATGTCTGCATGCAAGTGGATGTGTGTGTGTGCGGATGTATGTGTGCATGTTGGATGTGTGTGTGTGCGGATGTATGTGTGCATGTTGGATGTGTGTGTGTGCATGCATGGAACTGTGCGCACGGACAGATGTGTGTGTTGATGTATGTATGTACGTATGTATGTGTGGATGGGTGGGTGGACTGTTGCACTGTCATTCACCAGCACGCCATTATCATAAGTACTCACTCATTGTTTAAATAATTTGACCAAATAAACAGTGAAACGATCGACTTTAAAATAAAACTTTATATAATCATTTCTTTCCCAAAATTATTTAGTTTACATTACATGTGATCTTCATCAGAATATTCTTCATCAGATTCAAAGTCTTTTGCAGTAATAGAGTTTCTGCAGTCAACACACTTCAAATGATCAAATTAGTGTTCATTAAAGCACAGTGCAGGTCCACACAAAACACGTTTGCGTGGACAGGCTCTGAAGAGTTGCAGGGAAAAATACATCTCATATTACTTAGGTCTGCATGGACTTCTATTCATTAAATCTCCATCTCTATTTAATGTCAATGAGACTTACACTGTCATTTACTCCCATTGATAAGTTAGTTCAAGTTCAAGTGGAAAGTAGTTCAAGTTCACATAAACCAATTAATTTCTACAGAAACATCAACCATTTCCGGCCATTTCTCACTCCAATGGAAGCCTATAAAGTGCGATTAATATCCCTCCGTTTTTCTCCCGTGGTCGGGGCCTGGAAATTGGCCGCTACGGACGGCACTATGTACAGCCCTCCCCCCCCCCCCCCCCCCCCCCCCCCCCCCCGCGACTCCACTATGTTAAGTACATAGGCCCCGCGGTCGGAGCACTTTCTCCCGGTAAGTTATCGCAGGCAGCTCCGAGATTATATGTTAAATAAAACTTATTAGACTTCAACAAGCTGGCATTAATGAAAATGTTTAATTTACTGTGTTATGGATACACATAGTTTAGGCGCTCAATTTCATGAATGAATGAATGAATGAGTGAATGAATGAGTGAATGAATGAATGAATGAATGAATGAATGAGTGAATGAATGAATGAGTGAATGTACAGCCTCCAAATCTCATTTTTTCACATTATAAAAGGGTGCAATTAAATTAATTAAAGTCCATACAGATTTATTTTCATAAATTCAGACTTTAGATCTTACCTTTTTGTTCGAGTTGATTCCTGGCTGGCTTCTTTGTGTTGCAGCACCTCAGCAGGGACTTTGTTTTCAAGGCTTTGTTCCACTTCAATCCACTTTGCTGCACATTCTTCAGTATTCTTACTGCTTTTCTCACTAAATTCAATTACCCTGCTGCAAGTTTCCACAACATGTATTCCACAGAACAACAAGGAACCTTCATGGGAATCTCCAGTAAAACAGGCATTAGTGGAAGTACTGTCAGCCATGTACTCCCTGCCTAGCTACCTTGCAACAAAGCGCTCATTGCCCAACTGGCAGTATACCTCAATGTTAAACGTGCTTTGATTGGACTAAAAATACCCAGAAATTTTTCCAGTTTTCTCTAATTTAATAAAAAATGTGCAAGTCTGGTTCCTGGCGAGTTTCAGGGGATGATTTATATAATATTGATACACAATATGTGAAAATTTCATGTAATTCTGTGTCTTGGGTCATGAAACATTAGAATAAAGCTCCTCGGCCCACAGCCTATAGCTCAGTGAGGCAACTTGGCCAGCATGGACAACCTGGGATGAAGGGCCTGTTTCCATGCTGTATTGCACTATGACTCTAAATTAGCTGCAGTCACATGACCAGTCTAACTTAATTCAAAGTTCCTGGTTTTGATTGTTCTGTGGCATTCTCTTGCACTTAACTATTTTCTTATGTTGTCGGGGAAGCAATCCAATCTTCTCTGGTATATTCTTTCGCCAGGACTATACTGTTCTTCTTCATCAGTACAGACAAGCTCTTTCCTCATCTCCCTTCCCAATGTTTCTTCAACACATTGTGTGCAGAATGTTTAGAATCCATCCATATCCTCATTTTGAGTTAAATCTCTGCTATAGATTCAGTTTAATTCCTCTCTCCAGGGGACCCAGTAGCCCTTCCATATGAGACACGTGCACGACCTCTAACCCCATTTACGTGTTCCTCCTCCAACCTCATCGACTGTATCTGTTGTTGTTGATGAGGCCTCCTGCATGAGACTAAGTGTAGACTTGGTGACCGTTTCTCCGAACACTTGCAGTCGGTCTGCCAAGGCCTACTGGATCTCCCAGATGCAAACTATTTTAACTCCTCTTCCCATTCCCATATTAATCTTTCCATTATTAGAGAGAGGCCATGCGCAAACTGAAGGAACAATTCCTCATATTCCGCTTGGGTAGCTGACAACCCAATGGTTTGAACATTGAATTCTCCAATTTTAGGTAACTACAAACCTCTGCTCTTCTCCCCCACAGCCCCTTTCCAACCCCCCTCCCCCCCAGTGCACCACCTGAGCGTGCACATATTTCTCCCCTACCCCTCCCCTTCCACAGATATTCCTTCCTCTAGCTTCAAAATTCACAGCTTCAATCTTTTTGCTCACACCTTCAGCCTTTTCATCTCTGGCCTTTGTCCAACCATCTGCCTCACAAAAAATATCCCACACCAACATTCATCTGTTTTTTCATGTCCCTCCTCTCTTCCAGCTTTCGTTCTCTCCCTCCCTCCTCCTTATAATGTCTGAAGAAGGGTCCCAATCTGAAACGTTACCTATCCATGTCCTCCAGAGATGCTTCCTGATGGGCCTGTCCCACTTAGGAGACTTTTTAGGCGACTGCAGGAGACTATGCAGTCGCCACATGTTCGGGGGTAGTTGCCGGGGAGTCGCCTTCATGGTCGCGGCTTGTAATGGAGCCGACCAGAGAAAAGGCAATTCTGGATTTAGTGTTGTCCAATGAACCAGATATGATAAGAGAACTCGAGGTAAAGGAACCGCTTGGAGGTAGTGATCATTATATGATTAGTTTTAATCTGCAATTTGAGAAGGAGAAGGTTAAATCGGAAGGGGCAGAGATGCAGTTGAACAAAAGGGACAATGAAGGCATGAGAGAGGAGCTGGCCAAGGTAGACTGGAAAGGGATCCTAGCAGGAATGATGGTGGAACAACAATGGCAGGGATTTCTGGGCATAATCCAGAAGACGCAGGATCATTTCATTCCAAAAAGGGAAGAAAGATTCTAAGGGGAGGAGGATGCAACCGTGGCTGACAAGAGAAGTTAGGGATAGAATAAAACTAAAAGATAAGATGTATAACACAGCAAAGAGTAGCCGGAAGCCAGAGGATTGGGAAACTTTCATAGGACAACAGAAGGAAACAAAACGGGCAATACGGGCTGAAAAGATGAAGTACGAGGGGAAGCTGGCCAGGAATGTAAAGAAGGACAGTAAAAGTTTCTTTAGATATGTTAAGGGAAAAAGAGTAGCAAAGTCAAATGTGGGTCCCTTGAAGGCAGACATGGGTGAAATTATTATGGGTAACAAGGAAATGGCAGAAGAGTTGAACAGGTACTTTGGATCTGTCTTCACTAAGGAAGATGCAAACAATCTCCCAGATGTACAGGAGGACAGAGAATCTAAGGGGGTAGATGAACTGAAAGAAATTTTCATTTGGCGAGAAATAGTATTGGGTAGGCTAATGGGACTGAAGGATGATAAATCCCCTGGGCCTGATGGTCTGCATCCCAGGGTCCTCAGGGAGGTGGCTCTAGAAATAGTGGACACATTGGTGATCATTTTCCAATGTTAAATAGATTCAGGATCAGTACCTGTGGATTGGAGGATAGCTAATGTTATCCCATTTTTTAAGAAAGGAGCGAGAGTGAAATCGGGGAATTACAGACTAGTTAGCCTGATCTCGGTGGTGAGAAAGATGCCGGAGTCAATTATTAAAGAGGTAATATTGGGGCATTTGGATAGCAGTGAAATGATTAGTCCAAGTCAACATGGATATATGACAGAGAAATCATGCTTGACTAATCTTCTGGAATTTTGAGTGTGTGACAAGTGAAATATATGAAGGGGTGCCAGTGGATGTAGTGTATCTAGACTTTCAGAAAGCCTTTGATAAGGTCCCGCACAGGAGACTGGTGACTAAAATTAGAGCACATGGTATTGGGGGTAGGGTGCTGACATGGATAGAAAATTGGTTGGCAGACTGGAAGCAAAGATTAGGAGTGAACGGGTCCTTTTCAGAATGGCAGGCAGTGGCGAGGGAAGTGCCGCAAGGCTTGGTGTTGGGGCCGCAACTGTTTACCATATATATAAATGATTCGGAAGAGGGAATTAGGAGCAACACTAGCAAGTTTGCGGATGACACAAAGCTGGGTGGCAGTGTGAACTGTGAAGAGGATGTTAGGAGGTTGCAAGTTGAGTGAGTGAGCAGATGGGTGGCAGATGCAGTATAATATAGATGAATGGGTTTAGGTTAGGTAAGGGGGAGATGCAGCGAGACCTGGGTGTCTTTGTACACCAGTCACTGAAAGTTGGCGTGCAGGTACAACAGGCAGTGAAGAAAGCTAAAGGAATGTTGGCCTTCATAACAAGAGGATTTCAGTACAGGAGTAAAGAGGTCCTTCTGCAGTTGTATAGGGCTCTGGTGAGACCACATCTGGAGTATTGTGTACAGTTTTGGTCTCCTAATTTAAGGACATCCTTGTGATTGAGGCAGTGCAGCGTAGGTTCATGAAATTGATCCCTGGGATTGGCGGGACTGTCATATGAGGTAAGATTAAAATGACTAAGCTTTTATTCACTGGAGTTTGGAAAGATGAGGGGGATCTTATAGAAACATATAAAATTATAAAAGGACTGGACAAGCTAGATGCAGGAAAAATGTTCCCAATGTTGGGCGAGTCCAGAACCAGGGTCCACCGTCTTAGAATAAAGGGGAGGCCTTTTAAGACTAAGACGAGAAAAAACATTTTCACCCAGAGAGTTGTGAATTTGTGGAATTCCCTGCCACAGAGGGCAGTGGAGGCCATATCATATAACATGGTTCATCTATCCAAGTCCATCCAATGATATAACCATATCATTGGATGGACTTAAGAGAGAGTTCGATAGAGCTCTAGGGGCTAGTGGAATCAAGGGATCTGGGGAGAAGGCAGGGACAGTTATTGATTGGGGACGATGCTGGCTCGAAGGGCCGAATGGCCTCCTCCTGCACCTATTGTCTATGTTTCTATGTCTATGTTTCTATGAGGAGTTCCTGCATTCTGGGAAGTAGTCGCAGCCTCATTATGGTCGGCGCAAATGTTTCAACATGAATCGACTAGAATGAAAGTGCCATGGAGAGTAGAGAGAATTCTCATGCCGTAGGTGGGTGGCCAGGAGGGCCTAGTGGGTTACCAGGAGATCGGAGGTTCTCATAGTTTGTAGCCGGTGCTGACCGGTGAATTACATTGGCTCATTGGGGAAAAAAAGGTAAGCAGCAGTTTTCAGAACCAAGGATAATGTTAAATGTCCGCCAAGCTTCACAGCCGTGTATATCTGGCTTATTAAGTGTTGTCTCCACTCCTTCTCCCACGCCACCTCTCCCCCCCCTCTGAAGGATTTGCTTTAGCTGTCTTTTTACATTGCAGTGTGTGTCCATTCATCTTGGCTTTGCACTGTGTGGATTTTTCAGACAGCACTCCCCACATTTGCCCTGTCCCCAGCCTGCATAACGGGCTGGTGAAGGAAGCAATGTGTTTGTGTGCGTGTGTTCCACTCTGACAGTCACCATTCCAGTTGCCAGTTTTTCTGGCGACTGCCGACAACTTGACAGTCGCCGGCAGTCTGTTGAAAAATCACCTAAGTGGCACAGGCCCATACGTTACTCCAGCACATTGCATCGTTCTCGGTTCCATCCACTTGTAATATGACATGGTTAAATTCTCAATTAGCTTAGCAGCCTTATATATACGTTTATTGAATTTGCATACAAACACAGTAAATTTAAAATCGTCCTTTGCTGTTTTTAATCTGGTTTTTCCCCAAAGTCTTCCTGTTTCTTGATCGCGTGATATTTACAGTGCATTCAGAAAGTATTCAGACCCCTTCAGTTTTTCCACATTTTGTTACATTGCAATCTTATTCTAAAATGGATTACATTTTTTTTCCCCCCATCAATCTAAACGCAATACCCCACAATAAAAAAAGCGAAAACAGGTGTTTAGAAATATTTAAAAAGAAATAACTGAAATATCACATTTACATAAGTATTCAGACCCTTTACTCAGTACTTTGTTGAGGCACCTTTGGCAGCGATTACAGCCTCAAGTCTTCTTGGGTATGACGCTACAAGCTTGGCGCACCTATATTTGGGTAATTTCTCCCATTCTTCTCTGCAAATCCTCTGAAGCTCTGTCAGGTTGGATGGGGAGCATCAATGCACAGCTATTTTCAGGTCCCTCCAGAGATGTTTGATCAGGTTCAAGTCCGGGCTCTGGCTGGGCCATTCAAGGACATTCACAAACTTGTCACAAAGCCACTCCTGCGTTGTCTTGGAAGGTGAACCTCTGCCCCAGTCTGAGGACTTGAATGCTCTGCAGCAGGTTTTCATCACGGATCTCTCTGTACTTTGCTCCGTTCATCTTTCCCTCGATCCTGGCTAGTCTCCTAGTTCCTGCCGCTGAAAAACATCCCCACAGCATGATGCTGCCACCTCCATGCTTCACCATAGGTATGGTATTGGCCAGGTGATGAGCGGCGCCTGGTTTCCTCCATATGTGACGCTTGGCATTCAGGCCAAAGAGTTCAATCTTGGTTTCATCGGACCAGAGAATCTTGTTTCTCATGGTCGGAGAGTCCTTTAGGTGCCTTTTGGCAAACTCCAAGCAGGCTGTCATGTGCCTTTTACTGAGGAGTGGCTTCCGTCTGGCCACTCTACCATAAGGCCTGATTGGTGGAGTGCTGCAGATATAGTTATCATTCTGGAAGGTTCTCCCATCTCCACAGAGGATCTCTGGAGCTCTGGCAGAGTGACCATCGGGTTCTTGGTCACCTCCCTGACCAAGGCCCTTCTCCCCTGATTGCTCAGTTTGGCCGGGCAGCCAGCTCTATGAAGAGTCCTGGTGGATCCAAAGTTTCTTCCATTTAAGAATGACGGAGGCCACTGTGCTCTTCTGGATCTGCAATGCTGCAGAAATACTTTTATACCCTTCCCCCGATCTGTGTCTCGACACAATCCTGTCACGGAGGTCAGCGGACAATTCCTTCATCTTCATGGCTTGGTTTTTGCTGTGACCTATTGTCAACTGGGGGACTTTATATAGACAGGTGTGTGCCTTTCCAAATCATGTCCAATCAATTTAATTTACCACTGGTGGACTCCAATCAAGTTGTAGAAACATCTCAAGGATAATCAATGGAAATAGGATGAACCTAAGCTCGATTTTGAGTGTCATAGCAAAGGATCTGAACAATTATCTAAATGTGATATTTCAGTTATTTCTTTTTAATCACTTTGCAAAAATTTCCAACCTGTTTTCACTTTCATTCTGGGGCATTGTGTGTAGATTGATGATTAAAAAAAAAGAACTTAATCAATTTTAAAATAAAACTGTAACGTAACAAAATGTGGAAAAAGTGAAGGGGTCTGAATACTTTCTGAATGCACTGTAGCTCTCATAATTCTATTAGCACCTTTTTGTGCTTTAGTCCCACTCTGTTTCTGGATATATCTGTGCATCTCCAACAATGAAGAGGGGTGTAAAATTTTATTTAATGCCACAGTCTCTTCCTCATCCCCATGATAAATTCTCCTGTCTTTGTCTACAAGAGCACTCTACTGTCAAGGTATCCCTTGTTCCCCTAGTGTCATGTCAATGAAAGCATCTGTACTCATGTTAATCCTGCTCCCTCCACCGGTTAGTGCAAGAGTACTGGCTAGGATTTCATAATGGCTTGGATGGACTCGATGACCATCTGTATCATTTGTTGCAGATCACGTGGGGGTGAAGTGTGAGGAGGACCACGTAACTGTGAAGGTTGGAGAAGATCTTTTAGTCCGGTGCCATTATTCTTCCCCTGATGAAGCGAACGCCACTACTCTCAGTTGGACAAAGTTGGATACCATGAAGATAATCTATAACTATTCAATCAGCCAGACAGTGCAAGACCCCAGCTCCCAAGACCGAGCTGAGGTTTTTGGCAGTGGAGGGAACTTATTCCTGAGACTGAGAAACGTGACTCTACTGGACTCTGGAATCTATGGACTTCGCGTTTCCAGTCAAACCCAAAGTAACGAGACCCACATTGTGTTAGGAGTAAGAGGTAAGAGCAACACATCTCTCCTCATGTTTCTGTTGTATGTTGATATAAATATTTAATTAGATGGTAACATAATCGCAGTCTAATAACCTGCACTGTGCACTTCAACTAGTCTTTTCCTGATGCCCTGGAATTGATATTAATCTTTTTTGATCTTTGTAGAACAGTGCAACATAGGAAAATGGCCATTCAGCCATCGATCTCTGTGCCAAACATGATGCCAATTAAATGAATCCTTTCTACCTACAAGTGATCCATATCCCTCCTTGCATATCCATGTGCCTGTGTAAAAATCTCTTAAATGCTTTTATCTACTTCCATCACCACTGCTGGTAGCATGTTTCAGGAACCTACGTGCAAAAAAGCTTGCTCCACACATCTCCTTTATATTCAGGGACAGTGTCCTCCCAGCTGTTTTCAGGCAACTGAACGCTCCTCTCATCATTTTGAGTGTGGTCCTGATCTCCCATTTCCCTTATTGGAGACCTTTGAACTATCATTAATCGGACTTGACCTTGCACTAAATGTTCTACCCTTCACCTTTATCTGTGCACTGTGGACTATTTGATTGTAATCATGCGTAATCTATCTGCTGACTGGAGAGCGCGCGACAAAAAAGCTTTTCACTGCACCTTGCTACATGTGTCAATAAACTAAACAAAGCTAAACAAAACTTTCAGCCTTTAACCTTAAAGCTATGCACTCTAGTATTTGACATTTGCATTCTGAGCTAAAGACTGACAGACTATCCTACCAATGCCTTGCACAATTTTATAAACTTCTATCAGGTCTCTTTTCAGCCTTCAAGCTGCAGAGAAAACAATTCTAATTTGTCCATCCTCTCCATATAGCTAATATCCTCTAATCTAGACTGCTGCTTCTCCAAAACCTTCACACCCTTCCTGTAATGAGGCAACCAGAAATGCACGCAATGCCGTAAGCCTTTGTTATTATAATGGATTTTGGTTATAGCGGACGGACCTACCAATCTTCAATGCCAGGCCAGTCTGCCACAGCCACCCCTGCCCTGCACCACCACCTCGGCTGCTTCAAGGCTGCGGTGGTGACCTCTACTGCCAGGTAAACACCACCGTGTGACACCAGCGCTGACCCACACAGCTTTCCTGGCTCCTTCCAGGCTGTGCCTGCACTGCTGCCACCACCAATGACCCTTTACTCCATTCCATCCACCCATGGGCTGCGACCAATAACTCTGCCAATCCTGGCCTCTCCCCCAGCTGGCGACAGTCTAGGGCCATCAACTCACATGGATTTCTGGCCCAGTTCCAGACCGAATCTGAAGAAGGTCCCGACCCGAAACATCACCTATTCATGTTCTCCAGAGATGCTGCCTGACCTGCTTAGTTACTCCAAAAAGTTTTGTCCTTTTGAGTAATAACCAGCATTTCCTTGTTTTTGAGGAATTCCTGCAATTCCTTGTTTCTGCTACTTATACAGTGATAACCCATTACTCGGTTATCGCTGACAATCGGCAATAATGGATACCATTTCCCCCCGTGCTCCGTTATAGTGAGGGTTTACTGAAATCCAAATGCAACTTAACCAAAAATATGTAACGCTGCAACGCAACTTCCTGACTCGTGCGCTCCATTTTCCGCTCACCATACATCTTCTTTACCATTTCATCTCGTTCTGTTGCTAATTTTAGGGAGCTGTGATCTTGAACCCCGAATGTCTTAATACATCAAAGCTGTTAAGGGTCCTTGCATTTAAACTCCCGAGTGCAACAACTCACACTTGCTC